>NNCF01127425.1:237489-283506 GCA_002313205.1 Laupala kohalensis | reverse complement strand
GGAATTAGGGAATACTGCCTCAGGCCATGAAAGATTAAAGATATCCAGAAGGTATTCTTTCGATTCTAGACTGAGTTGTCTGAGCATCTCATAGTGAATTAAATCAGGGCCAGGAGCAGTGCCGTGGGCTGTCGCTAGAGCTGACTCAAGGTCCCTCATTGAAAAGAAAGAGTTGTAGGATTCCCAGGTGGTGGAACAAATGTCAAAGTAGGTGTTCTCTGCTGTTTCCCTTTTCCTCGCTAAATTAGAATCGCAGTTTGCTGTAGATGTTAGGTCAGCAAAATTATTAGCTATCACTGTTGCCATTTCTCTTTTGTTGGTGAAAAGCTGATACTCATAATTGAGTCCGTATATTGATAATAACTTCCAGATATCTTTCGGATTGACTCCCATACTTTAGTGGACGATGTTGTTAATGGTATTTAGAAACTATTTCCAGGAGGTGGATGTTGATTCTTTAAGGGCTCTGCGCGCTTTCTCTCTAGCAATCCAATATGCGTCGAGATTTTCCGGAGATGGACTACCCTTAAATTCGTCAATACCTTTTGCCTCGCCCGAATGGCGGAATGACATGCATCGTTCCACCAGGGGTCATGAGATCTTCGCGGAAACATAGATGTTTTCGGAATAGATTTTCAGCAGCGTGATGAATCACCTGAGTCAGATGGTCCACCCTCTCTTGGACACTTCCCGTTTCTCTGGAAACAGCCAGAGAACGATTCAGTGTTTAATTATCCTTTCTGAAAATCAATTTCTGACGCTTACATTCGGGAACAACCGCACGTTCCTGCAAGGACAACCAGATAGGATGATGGTCTCTACCATGCACATCATATTCTACCTTCTAGTGGAAGATATCAGCAAGTTCATGAGAACAAATTGACAGATCTATAGCAGTCCATGACCCCATGGCAAATGCGAAGTGGGTCATCTCCCCGGTTCTCATTAAACATAAATCTTCACGTTCAAAGAGATTATTCAGCAGTCGGCCCCTGCAGCAATATCTCGACAAATCCCAGAGTCTAATGTGGGCGTTAAAATCCCCAAGGAGGAAGAATTGTCGAGGGAGCTGGTGAATTAAATCTCTCAGGGCAGTTTCCGAGAAATCTCGTGTTAGAGGAAGATAAATTGAACATACGGTCATTGTTGGTGCGCTGTGGATCGTTACTGCTACAGCATGGAGTTCAGTTTGTAAGAGGATGGGGGAAGAGAGGACAGTATTTTTGACAAATACAGCCACTCCACCCCTCACTCGTTCTCTGATGGTGTCATCGAGTATGAAAATACTTTATCTCCGAAGAGAGGAGAAGTGATTTGAAATATGTCTTTTGTAGGCCAATACATATCGGATTACGACTCGTTAGGAGCTGAATATCTTCACGTTTTTCGCTATATGCATTAAGGTTCCGCTAAAGTATGGAAGCCATTAAACTTTTGTTCCTCCCGAATCGAACACTATATCGTGTATTAATGCGTCATCGTCGGACAATGCACTCTCCAATTCGGAAGAAGAAAGAGTAATCACTTCCTTTTTGCTGTTGCGCGTCTTAGTGGCAGGAGCTGGTTGTTTTAAAAAATTCGATATTTTAATAGGTCAATTTTTGTGGTTCTTTCTTCTTTGTCTTGGATGATTGCGAAACTTTGGTGGTGTTTGGCTGGAGTTTAACTGATTTGCTGGGAGTTGGATTCTTCTTTGTTGAAGGCTGACTGCTAGTTGCTGGAGTAGCTGGCTTCTGTGGGCGAACATTTCTTTCCACATTTGCACTGACTAGTACAATTTTCCGTGGAGATGTCAACTTGAATGGAAATGGACTTCTTCTGCACGGGTTTCTTAGNCCTATACTTCTTGCGAGCATCACCATAGGAAATTTTATCCTGGGTCTTAATTTCCTGCACTTCAAGAAAGGCGACGCACTCCCTGCTCCATACTGGGTGGCTTCCTGATCAATTAATACACATAGCAGGCCATGGACATAGAACGCCGGGTTTGTGTTCCTCCTTTCCGCAATTTCCCTTACATTATGTTGTATGGCCAAATCTTCGACACTTGAAACAGCGCAGAAAATTTTGGAATGAAGCGCTGCACTGGCAGGTTAATCCATCTAGCTTTAAGATCTTTCGGTAGTTTAGGGCAGTCAAATATGACAATGAAGGAACTGGTCTTCTTGAGAACACCATTAACCATCCTCATGATTTGACTGACCTCAACCATGTGGTCAACCTCTTATTCTTCAATAAGTTCTTCAGTTGACATATCTATTATGTCCTTGCAAGTTACTACTCCCTTGCTGCGATTAAGGATATATCAATGGATATACTACGGGTAGTTACAGAGGGCTCAGTTACAGAGGCGGAGCTGAAACCCGAGGTTGCGTCTAAAAGGTTAAAGCACATTTATCGCACAAGGCCGGGTATTACATTAACCGAAATTTCTTAACCGTAATTTTGTTTTATTAGGTGCCACGCTAAAGCGTTGCAAACGGTACGACGCTGTGTAGTTCTTGCCCGCTAAGGACACATGCTCGACCCCATTGCAACCCGTAATACATGGGTTGTGCGTTTTCCAGTAGTACCATTAACGTCATCAATGGCATTAACATCTTTAATTGGTATATTTCGAGAGCGTGCGCTCATGACAAACAGACGCCTCACCTGCACGAGCGTGGATACTGGGAAGACGGCTCGTGTGCCTCCCAACACAGACCGTGTGATGGCACTCACGCCCATCCCTACTGCCCAGCACGCTTCACCCTTCAGCTTTACAACATCTTCGCCACTGCAAACAAAAGCGAATCGCAAGAAAAATATTAAAACACACCACCCATTAAACAGCTGTTAACCACATCGCGAGGTAAGAGATTAATGATGTTACATTGAATAAGTATGAGTATCGTCTCGAGCAAGGTAGTCTCGAACTAGAACTCCTATGAGGTATATGGGTTATTGCTACTATGGTACACAGGGACCGGATGCGAATGAAAGAGTATAGGGGTTAGCGCACCACCACGTAAGCTGGAAGTCCCGGGTTCGATCTCCGATTCCATCTCCCATATCCGATTCCATCTCCCATTTTCGTTCAATATAACTTCATTAATATTATTAAAGTTTTATTTAGGTCTCTTCAAATAATTTGACGAAACTCGGTACCCTTTATTTATTACCATAGACGCTGAAAGAAAACTATTTTAAAACAGAATATATGTATGCATTTCCCATGTAATATGATTATTCGTTCCTCTCAGAAGATGAATTTTTGCACAAATTCGCTTGCTTAGTACTAGTAGGGAAGTAGTGACCATAAAGATCGAAATCGAACGTAATTTGTATGATCAATATTTCATATTATTTTAACTTTTCGATATCCGATGTTCATTTCACAATTCATCAAAAATATCACGAATTAACACCCTACATTAACGAGAACAATCATTTCGTAAATATTAAATTATCATTGGATAATTAGAATTATACAAATTTTAATTCTTTTTTATTCTTATTTAAATTATTCAATGGAAACGCTTCGCATCATTTTAATGTGAATATTTTCTTAACACAACTTTTTACTCGTACTTTCTATTTATACTTCTCAAAACAAAGTTTCTTGCTTCTTTGAATGTTTCGTCCAATATAAGCTCTAAAATAAATAAAACTTTCAGAAAAAATATAATTATTTAAGAATATATTAAATAAGTCAATTTAAATATATTAATCTCAATTTTTTTCGATTCAAAGCAATTCTTCAAGAGTTGGAGGGATTTTAGTTTCGAAAATATTAAAATATGAGTCATTTTCTCATTTCTTTGTATTTAACATATGACTCACTTTGTGAATATTTTTGGGTACGTTTCAGAGCTACTAGGAAGCATCCACCTAAATAGATTGAAATTGCGAACAGAAACTCTGTACTACCCATCGTCTTGAACGTCTCGAGCATTCGACATACGTGCTGGAAATATATTCTCTAGAATAGGAACGTCCAGTAAAGGGCATACTTAATCTGAAATTTAACTTTGTTAACCGTTGCTCAAAACGTTAACTCCTTTAATCGTTCAAGCGTTAGTTTGTTGTTGAAAATTTAACGGTAGTTTAAGTTAACGAATTAAAGTTACGTATTTTAAATGCTGAATGAGACAAATATTCAAATATTCTAGTTTGTTATGCATCCAAATATTTCATTGCAACACAGGAGTAAAATAGAATCATAAGAGTAGGCTATGTAGAAAGTAATATTTATTTTACTTCATGTTTATTGTATCTGACACAGCAAGAGAATGTTCCATATTCAAGATCATCTTGCAGAAGGTGCATGATCCCCTTAATGAACATATATTAAAATTTTCATCTGAGAGGGATGAACGTTTACCTCGAAAAATATATTTTCCTGAGGACGTATTATTTTCCTGAAGTCGTTAGAAGCTGCTATTTTCTTGNGAAAAATATATTTTCCTGATGTCGTATTATTTTCCTGAAGTCGTTAGAAGCTGCTATTTTCTTGTACGTAGTATGGAATTAAGATACTGTGCAAAAACAACAATCCACTGAGCGTAAATACACAAAAGATAAGGAGATACGCGTCATAGCCATTTCACTATTATTTAGTCAATAGTGAAATGGCTATGGCGCGTATCTCCTTATCTGGGTGAGCCTCGTACCCAGGACGTTGCCTCGACCGATGTTCATTAATATGCCCTTGAGGTTTGTGAATTTCCAATTTCGCACCTTTCCGACGACGCGTAGCGTGGGAATCTCAGATTGCACNGAGCCTCGTACCCAGGACGTTGCCTCGACCGATGTTCATTAATATGCCCTTGAGGTTTGTGAATTTCCAATTTCCCACCTTTCCGACGACGCATAGCGTGGGAATCTCAGATTGCACTAAGGTATTGTAATAAGTCGTATACTTTATTTATTCATTCATCGAGGCAAAAACATATCGGTCACTTACGACACATCACGGGAAAGGGCAGCACCCTTAATGAACTTGAGAATATAACACATCAGTTCGACGATGCAAGATACGACAAATTTCTGACCAGGCGCATCGCGTTCCCCAACAACAATGCTTAAAAATTAACGGACTTCAGTTAAAGGAAGATTGATGTAACGTAAATTAAGAAATTAATTAATTGTTTTGAAAATTAACGTAAAAGTTAAAAAGTTGAACAAAATGTTAACTTCGCTAATTAACGGATTAACGCGTTTCTGTCCAGCTATGGAAACGAGAAGTAATAGAAACGGGATGAAGGAAGCTGATGATGCATAGGAACTGTCAATTAATAACAAGGACACCTAAATGGTACTTTCAACAGGGGAATGATTCGGTGATCTTGAGATTGGACAGATTATTTGTCAAAGGAAATTTTGTAAGATACAGTGAAGGCTCTGGTCGGCGTAGAAAAACCATCAGACAAGAGGTTTGTGTTTCAGTCCTTGTAGAGAGGATGAAAGCAGAGAAAGAGACATACTCAGCATTGCTTGCATTTCAAGTAAGGTAAGAAAATGAGACGAATAAAGTTTCTCCTCGTAAGTTGTAACTTCGAAATGCGTAAAGAAATGGAGTGCAAATATACCTCTCCTATAATCATTCTATAGTCCAAATATATTTGAAACAGAGTTCTAAATGACCATAAAACGACTTCACATAATTCACAGAATAGTCTCCAAGATATGGATTCATATGTAGTATTTCCCAAATATATGGAGAACGCAAGTAAAAAAGGAGAACGAGATAAAACAATCTTGAATGGGAAGGATTATGTGGATAATTGAAAATGTTATTAATGTCTTAAATTAACTCGGAACAGNATAATTGAAAATGTTAGTAATGTCTTAAATTAACTCGGAACAGAGGAACTATACGCTTTTAGTGGTAAATCTGGCTTCTCCAAAAGCTAGTATGCATTTAGCACTGTCCTCATTATGCAAGTTCACTATTTCACGATCAATTTACATATTCCATGAAGAGAACTCTAGTGTAATATAGGAGTGCAAGTCTTATGCACGTCGATTACTTGGAAAATTGCAATTGTGAGTCACCGTGTATGGTATGACTTATCTCTTACTTTTGAATCACTTGCTTATGCAGCTCGTCCCACTTTTCCTTGTCGTTTTCTGTCCCGACATCTGGGTTGAGATCTCTTAGTCGGCGCCCAGCAGCCATGACACCAGACCACACAGGAACTGGTCAACATAGACATCGAAGAAAAGTTAATTAAACGAAAAGTATCTGAATATACATTGACCTTGCTTCCTTATCATGATTTAATGTAATTGCAATTTTTTGCTGATTTATGGAGAAAAAAGATTAATATTTCTATCACAATAAGAAGCGATTCTCGTTGTTTTCTGATGAATAATAGATTGATGATGAGATTAATGATATTTATGAATAAATTTTACTTTGGAATGTATGGAAATATTGAGTGGGACTCGAATGTCAATCCAGTACGTTACCAATAATGCAAACCCAGAGAAATTATTGTACACAAAACCGTGAAGGGATTTATATAAGTATACAATACTTATTCATTATTCAAGTAAGTTTCATTGTTATCTGAATCTTGGAAATGAATACAGAAGATACAAAGAGAGATTACTAATACTGATAATTTTCAAGTTAATAGTCTCGTTAGCATGTTTTCACTAGTTTAGTAAAATTCATTTAATCACATTCATTTGAATCAATCCAGTAATAATATTTTAATTTTTAGGACGTCTTTAGGTTACTGCATGTGGCTGTGGCCTACTGTTCCATTACCAAATTAAGATAGTGGTATGGAAACGNTACCAAATTAAGATAGTGGTATGGGAACGCAGAATTTTGTGTACGAGTGAACGTTGAAGATAATAAACAGACACTGTATTCGAGAGCGCGAGATGAAACCCTCAGTAAAAATCTTACCCAGTTGGGTCAAGCTGTCTCATCCCACCCCTCCGAAATGAAATCTAAAGAACAGATAATGGAGACAACTCACCGAATAAAGAGAATTTTGAGATCTTCAATAATTATATCATACGACTATGGGAAATAAAAGGATTGATAAACTGGACACGTAATGTAATATATTATACAATGTTAGGTGTCAGGTAATGTAAGATGAAATGTAATGATATATATTTCATGTAATATCTGACGACGAAGACATGACTTAAAATAAATGAATTGGAAAAAAAAACTCCATCCCTCATTTGGCGAGAGGGCGCTGCCTCTGTCGCATCTCTTTGATATTTTTAAAATCCACGATGTAAATCGTAATCGTTATTGGAATGACGAATGAGGAAGGACTCCAACTACTGAGATTAGCACAAACTGATGTGATTCATTCCTATGAAGTCAATGAGAAAGCTTACTCGATTTGGCACCCTGTTGCCCGATGAGCCAGCCGTGTACCGAGGCGGGCGCCAACCCGAGACGCTGCGCCAGCAGGAAGCGAAAGTGCGCAGAGTCGAGGGCTGTACCCAGTCCGAGCACGCGGTGCGCCGGTAGACCACTCTGACGCCATGCCACATACGTCAGCACGTCCACTGTAAAGATGCCTTCACGTCACACCAAGAATCTTGAGGGGGGAGGGGAAGAGAAGGGAAACAAACATAATAACCCGGACTGAGATACCGGCCACATGTTAAACTATTTTTCCACACTAACGCAAGGTTAATTCAGCTATTGTGTGAGGACAGGAGGGAGTATGCTGACCTGGGTCTGCTACTACAAGCAGCGTGGCGTCGGGACTGTGCCTCACGAGCGCAGGCACCACAGTTTTGAAGATATCCGCGCTGCGTTGCATGAGCGTTGGTGAGGTCTCACTTGACGAGTCGCGGGCGCCCATCGCCAACACCACCACTTGCGACTCTCGCGTCTCCTCCATCTCTATGCAGCACGTAATACGCAGGTCTCTTCCATATCTTCTGATCTATACCATACTTTAGCAATATTTCAGTAACTTTCTCGGGAATCGAAACTGCGCCCGTAAGCTTGCTAGGTGTAGTGCTTTATCACACTGACAAAACACTACCGATTGGATGTCGCATCCGAATAAAAATTGAATTGTTTTAAAACTTTGGGTCGACATCTCAACTCATAGCTCGAACACTATGAGGTCAGGATGTAGCATCAAAAAGTTTGGATGTCCCATTCACAGGATGCCCGAAAGCCTAGGAACGCAAGTTTGACTCCTGTTTGGTCGCATTCATGAGGAAAAAAATGCCCAAAACTTTGAGAGAATTGTCATAGTAGTGAGGCTTATTCCAGCATGTAAAGGAGACGAGTTGTGAGAAGAAACCTGGGCCAGGTGCGCAAATATGCCTTGTTCGATTGTGCGCATACATGAACAGTGATCCCCACCTGACAACCGCCAGTCACAGAACAGGGGGAAGATATTGCCCCCTCCACCGTCAATAATCATCACTAAACTCACCTCCTGTAGTTAACAGAAAATTATATCTTCCTACAATATGCTTTGCAGGATAGAGTTTTTAATTAATATTACAACTATACGTTAAATGAGGCATAAATGGTAAACATATTAAAAATGCTAAAATATGTTTTCTGGAATCTGGTTTGTAATATTTCTAGCAATTTGTTTTACTTGTTTTATTATTCCGTGAAGTACTCGTCTACTATCAGATTCTCTTTTATTATAGTCCCTTGACTTCTAATATACACAAACATAAAGAGAAGTTACCAAATTTGGGAGAACTGCCTACCTACGCAATTCATTCCCCCTATGTTGTATATTACAGTACTGAGTGAATTTTCTTCTCATACCACCAAACTTGACATAATTCCTCTACATAGAAATCTCTTAAATTGCGATGAACCTAACCGCCAGGTAACAGATTAATTATGTTATGTTAAATGAATATGGGAGACGGGACCGAGATTCGAAATCGGGACCTTGAGCTTAGCGCGCTCATGCGCTTACCAACTGAGCCATCCCGTTGGCCTCCCGACCCCGTCTTCCATTTTCATCAACTTGCGAGACCCAAAGACCTCTGAGGTGGCCTCGTAGAGACTAAGCTCCTCATGTGAGGCGACTCCCTTAGGAAGTACTTCGTTTTGGGTCGTATTTTCCAATTCTGGTTCACAAACACACAGAAATCNTCCTCATGTGAGGCGACTCCCTTAGGAAGTACTTTGTTTTGGGTCGTATTTTCCAATTCTGGTTCACAAACACACAGAAATCTCTTAAATTGCGGTGAACCTCATCACCAGGTAACAGATTAATTATGTTTTGTTAAATGAAAATTGGAGACGGGACGGAATCTCGGTACAAGCACAAAATAAATTGCGTTTATAGTCCAAGAAATATTAATTTTTTTAAATCTACTTTCAACGAAATTCATTTCACGGTTGTTTGTATGTTGCCTCCGCAGCGTTGGTACACATATTTCAAATATGTAGAACTGGTAACTGAGATAAGTTTAGATTATTTCGCTGTGTTCCGACTTTCTAGGTGTCTCGTTCTTCTTAAAGAACGTATCGAGCTCGTATATTTTCGAGAGAGTGAATTTTCTCGTCACCCATGGTGGAGAAACGTGAGGTATCCTTGCAGTTCAGAGTTCACTACAGAGGACTGTTTTTAATATGTATTCGGTTTTGAAGAATGATCCTTGAAAAAGAAGTTCGATATGGGAAGCGAAACGGAAGTTTGGTGAGAATTAACTTATTGTATTTAATATTTTTTGCGTTTATAATGATTTGAAGTTAATCCTAAGGTATCTATGAAAAGAAGTCTATTTAAAAGTAGTAATGTGTGTCTTATCCCTTTCAAGCACACATTTTGAACTTTAGAGACAGAAAAATAAACCATGAGGAAAAACTTTTGTCAGACTTACATAAACATGTTATGAGTTGAGTTTCCTATTTCGTATTTTATAGCGTATTTGAAAAGGTGGCTCCATATGAAACCACTATGCCATTAGAACTATCCACCGCAAACCATTCATCGATTCGGTATCGCTTGGTAATTCATTGAAAGTGGTCATTATTTTCTCCTTCAAATTATCCATATTCAAAAGGGTAACATTCCTTTTTAGTAGCCTAGTCACTAGAGAAGTAAAAAAATGATGCGTAGATGGCTAGTAGGTTGTTCATGACCGGTTCGAATGAAACCACCAAAGTATTTTTATGTGATTTCACTTGTCACTTATTACTAGAAATACTGGTACACAAATTACTAGAAATTGGCAAATTTAAAATAATTAAGATAATTTTAAAAGAATATAGAACTATAATTAAGGTTTGAATAATACATTTGAAATAACCACGAAAACTTTTTTGTTAGGTGGATTTTAGTTGAAACTGTTTGCTCGCCTTTCGTTTTACCTGAGAATTATTTCGGAGTTTTTACAACAGGTAGTGATAAACAATAAATATTGCTTTCCTTATTTGAAGTTTAATTTCTACCGTGAAATTGTCTTTATCAGTTAACAGAAGAAAATCATAGAAAGTCCATTGACGTTACAAGAAGTTCAAGAGATATATTGTCATGATTATTTTATGTGTAATGTTTTCAATGACGACACCGAATAAACTAACAGCAATGTGACGCGTAGCTGGAACCGGGAACAAGTACCAGAGCTGTTCCAGTCTTTTTTTCTTTCTTTTTTTTTGTGGGTACAAAATTCAGGATTTCTGCCCTACAGGTGACGTTCGAATTTGCAATGCAGAGAGCATGCCGAAATGATTGAATGGGGAAGTCAATGGATACCTCCAAGTGAAATTAAATTGAAAGAATTAAAAGATTATTTGATTATGAATAGGGTTTGGGTTTATTATGGGTTGCTAATGAGGATGAGAAAGTTATGATATGGGTATCTATTTATAATGCGAGTAGGTAAATTTGACGTTTGAAGTGAAGGGCACCAGAGACATGAGGAACACCAGAGTAGAAATTGTTTGAGTTTATTATTGACTGTTCTATTGATGGAAATTGTAGTTCTATATGGTTATTTCTATATTTAAAATACAATTGCGCGTTGAGACTTTTTCTTAGAAATTTGTTCCGAAATACTTGAATTTTATTTATGTGTTTTTGATGCGTAGCCCCAAATTGGACTTACATAAAGTAATAATAGGAGAAATACATTTTTAAATTGTAAAAGGGCGCATTCTAATTTTATGTGTGATTTTTAGTTGATGTAGTCTTTGATGAGCTTTATTAAGTCTGCTTATGATATAAGGGCCCAGTTTAATTTTGTGTCTCCAAGATATTTAACTTTCCAGTCACTGCCCACTAATGAGTTACAGACACTGGACCCGTAACGTGTTGCTGTTCCAACTCTGTCACTTGTCAGTTGGAGCAGTGACAAATGTTTCCTCGACCGCCACATCCTTCATTCTCAGAGTCTTTTCCGGACGTAATTCCATCGTCTTTCCATTTTGTTCCCATTTTGATGGGGTTTACTGCATCCTCTTTTCGATTCTTCTACGCCCATATGGTCGCGACGAATGATAGGCGTAAGCGGCTTCCTCATAATTTTTCGTCTCGCAGAGTTACTCCACCGAACAATAGTGACATTCTCTTTTGTGTTACATGAAGATACCGCATTTCCGGTTTGCGCATGGGCCAGCATTTATACCCATAAAATAAGGCTAGCTTTATTGCTCTTTTATACGTATAGTTTGATCACTAAGGGCATTTTTGCATCACCGATACCTCCCGTTAACGACCTCTTTCAGCCATTCTATCTTTGTTCGCTTTTCTCTTTTTCAGCAAATGTTTCTGAGGTTGTTTTTGAGTTTTTATAAAGTGGTAAACCACTCTCAACTGCACATGGAAATTCCTATGCAACAGTGGAGTTTTTGGATAAGTTAGGACCCTCGTTTGACTCACTTGTTGTCCCTTGTACTTCCATCCCATTAGTCACAAACACGGATCCTCTGCTCAGATCCAGAACTTCTCCCATAATCCGATTCGCAGCGTTTGCAACCAAAGTGACATTGGTGGTAACAAGCTGTAATGTCCATAAAATATAAAATTAGTTTTAATCTTTTCCTTGACATATTAATTTCATATTATTCGTGTTCTTATTTACCTATTTTGTAGTGTTAGGAAAGTCATGTTGATTCTGTTAAAAATTTACATCTCATATCCTTGCTGATTCCATACTGATAAACACATCAGGATGATGATAATGACGAATGAGAAAAAATTAAATTAAAAATGTGTGATAATTATGGTAATGGTATATGGAACTGAAAACTCCATTTTATGAATGATGAAAATTAATTTGAATATTGCCTTCTAAAAATAATTTACACTCCTTTTTTGCGATGCATCCTTGCCAATTACACCCCCTGGTCTATCGTTTCCCGTCATATCTATCCTGTTGTCTCGAATGACGTAAGAAGAAAATGTCAACTCTACTAACCAATGCTTTACCATATGTGCTTCGTGTGCTTTAAATGTGGGAAATTAATTCGTTAATTCTTTCTATGAGAAATGCACCTTTAAATTCATCGTCTCCAATTTGGCGAGATTAGTATTCCCGATCTATTGACCCGATTTATCCCCAATCTTCGAACAATTCTTTTTTTCAATTCACGTAAACTTAATTGGTTTAGGGGAAATCCTACTAGTTTTCTCTGAAACAAAGACCCCATTTGTGACGTAAAGAGATTTTAAAATTGATGAAAGGGTAATACTTGTTTGTTATTCATCAAGAAAGTCTAGAATTTCACATGGTCGTCTATGATTGTCACGTTTAATCTGTCTTCCAATACGTCTATTTTTAATGCAATGTACTAGATTTATTTACATCCAAATCGTTAAACATCGAAAAATGTAAAGACCCAACAACTCTCTCCTCAGTCAGTTCTATGGAGCTCAATATTCGAACGAATAAACTGGAATGTTTATGGAGTGTAGCATAATACATTTTTCATTTAATATGAATGGAGCAATCAACACCTAACTATCCCAAAAATAAAAAGAGGGAAAATGAGAAATGAACTGCCTTTGCTTCCACGTTCATTCTCACCTTTCCAGTCGTTTGTTAAAAAGATTAAACTTACTTGCGTGATGAGACTAAACGCAGTTGCCATCCCCACTTGACCAGCACCTACGATCGTCACCTTGTTCTCATTCTTCTTTTTGGTATCCGAGTCACCTGCCATGAAGAAATCACCCAAGAGGGAAATTTTCTTTGCATCAGTATCGGCCCTGCAAGATATCGTAATGTTTAAAATTGTAATTGCCAAAAATTTATCAGTCACGTTGATATAAATTATGTAATGTTTGTTATTTCCATTATTATAAAATTGCAAATATTTTAGTTAGTACGGTATGAAAGTCGAAGGGTAGGTCGAAACGTTTTGAGGGTAAACTTGGAGGTTAAAAGAAATGACTGCGAGCTTGAAAGACGGGTCGCGTCGTCCGTCAACTGTCCAATCATTCGCGTTCTTGCACTCCTCAGACATGTTCCATACTGCGGCCCTCATATTTATCTCGTCAAAAAATATTTCTGTTTGTCTTCCATTTTATTTAATTTGAAAACTCGGTGACAAATAAATCATGAGAAACCGCAGTTCTACCTTGAAAGAGAGCGTTATCTCTGCCAAACAATACAACCTTGTAATACTTGACAGTAATGAAAGCGGCTTCCAAAAGTTGCGCGAGTGCATTTAAGTACCCATTAACTTTTACTAATATAGCCGTGTGGCGCGACATAATCCAATCCAGTATTTCTAAAGTCGAGTGACATCATTTACGAATACAAGTTGTGGTGACAAAACTTTTGAAAATCGCGACCGCAATTAAGTTTTTCGCCTTCTCTTGTAAGTCGCGTCGTTCCACTTAAGATATCGCAGGATTGAATTATGACGCGCGCATAAAATGACCCATTTAATTTCGTTCATTTAGAATTTGAGCAAATTCTTCCGGCGGGACAGGTGTGACACAAATCGCAATGCATAGAATGGCCCTAAGCGACTATTCATAATTAACTTAAACATTTCGTCAGTCAAATAGAAGACAAAATCCTGCTGTAAGAGATATCGAGATAGATTAGAAAAGCACTCGAACGTCCTTGGAAACAGTCTGAGAACTTGCTTTGTAAGGGGAATTTACCCGCTTAATTTGGTACATCGGGAGTGAACTGTTGGAAAACTGTCCGTGAACTGTTGGAAAACTGTCCGTGAACTGTTAGAGATCTCTTCTTGAACTTGTGAACTGTTGGTGTCTGGAACTCTGATGACCCAATCTTCTAAAATATATAAATGTTAATGTGATTATTACTCAATATTTTTATTTTCTATGCTTTTTGACTTAATATGTTTAACAGTGTAATACCTAAGAAGAATCAACAATGGATTACTACTTCTCAATTGTTTTTTTAAATATTTTGTTCATATATTTACCTAAAGTTCGATATTCGAACAAATTGCAAATAAATTAATTTTTTTAATGGCCCTAATATAGAGAGAACAGAAATCGTACTTCTCGAAGGTTCCCGCCCCATCCTTCTGTCCCGCTCGTTGGGACAGCGCAGTGAGGGCAACAGCATTGTCGCATCCGAATATCTGCCACAGACTAGGCAGAGGAGCTGAAAATGCTTTCTTCATTGCTGAGGATCAAGAGACTTCACTGAAAACATCGCGTCTGAAACCAGACTTCATAACTCATTCTCAGCAAAGTTATGTTCGTGTACTTCACACAAAGCATTATGCAATGACTTGTCATTTTATGGATTCATATTGTTAATATGTCTGAAGAAATTTATATTAAACTAGCTGTTCCCGCGGCTTTGCTCTCGTGAATTTTGTAATATGTCTGCAGCTTCATTTTTTCTTACATACACATTTCGTAAAATCCTTTCGTAGCAGATATGTTCGATTTTTTTCGTGTCATGTTCTTCCCAACCCACACCTTTTGGGGGGTCATTCACCTAATGTGGTCTGTAGGGTACATAATGTCTTTGGAAATACGATTATTCGTCTGAGAGTACATAAATACGATGGACTCGACCCTAATATGTCATTTTTGTTTTCACGTCTCGCTCTACCCATCCTCAGCTCCCAGGACATTGTGCCCATTCGTGATCTCAACTTAAACTTAACGGTATTGGTAATTTAAACATATCAAATCTTTAATTTTTTTATATTTTCATTTTTTTAATTTTAAAATTAGTTTTCATTTATTTCTATCTATAAACCTATTTCCGCACACACCCAAGGGGTGCTCGTGATCTTCTTTCATGAGGGCTGAATTTAGACTTACACGAAACCGAGATTTCATTATCAACTCAGACACCGAAAATGTGGACTCGTCACTGGTATCTATAATGTTCGATATTTTTTTCATGATATCCCCTTCCCTCTTGGATGCTGGGCTTTATATGGCCAGATTGTAGGCTTAAGCGTCTGCGGGAACGTCACTACTAATTTAAGCGACCCCGAAAACTACGATCTCAATACTAATATGAGTCATTTTCGTTTATTTTTCTTTTCATCCCCTTCCCAAAGTAAGTATATTTCCTTATTGGGGATGACTGTGGACTCAAGCGGGATTGAGAATGTGACTCTGCTCTTCCGCGTCTTAAAAAATTACGTATTCAATATCAATATCTGTCATTTTTAATTATTTTTACCTGTTAATTATTTTTACCTGTCCTACGTTCCCAGCCCTGCTCTAGGGATGCTTGGCATATCTGTAATATGGGCTAATTAAGAACTTACGAAGCATCTGTTACGCCGCTATCCATCTTAACCACAACGATAAGTATGGTTTTGAATCTAATATCGGATATTTCCATTATTTTTACATGCTACCCTCTTCCCACCCTCAACCCTAATAGTGCGAGGGATGTCTAACCCCCACAGTTCTTGTTGTCAAATAGTTAGTAATCTGAGTTTGGTTTTGTGTGAAGTTTGGTTAGAATTGGTCCAGGCTCTTCAGAGTTACAGTGGGATACATACATAAAATATTACAAATCCTACTTCACCCCTTTAGGAAAAGATTTCCGTAAAATTCTTTCTTCGCGGATGTCTACACCCTAAAAGGAACCCACCTGTCCAATTTCAAGTTAGTAAGCTTTGTAGTTCCTGAGATTCCGTGATTAGTCTGTTGATCATTCAATCAGTCAGTGAATTCGTGAGTTAAAAAATAGAATAAATATACCTTATTTTAAGAGATACGGTTTAAACCGTACTACTCAGTAGTTGCCTGATGAAACGTTAGATATTTCGGCAATAACCCGTGTCTGTTCAAATAAGGTCGTTGTATTTATTGGATTTTCTATTATTTAAAGGAGACTGGAGCCTCAAGGATTCTTACATCGCAATCGTATTAAGTGAAGTCAAAAATGAGGAACTAAACTTTAGATTCCACGCTTTCCTGAGGATCTCCTTCAGACAAGGAAAATAAGGGAAGAAGCAACACGGAGAGTAAAACGGATGCCTATCAATTTGATCCTTTAAGTATAGTTATCAATTTGATCCTTTAAGTATAGTTAATAATATGAGTCTCTGTCGTGGTTGATTGATAGATTCCTTCATTCCATTCATCTAAAAACAAGTTGCCTTTATTTCATTTTTAATGGGAGCATAGAAGAGGAGATATTTTCAGTTTTTTGTCGTTTCCGCTTACAAAAATATTATTTCCATTATGTATATATTTAACTATAACGAAAGGCAAACCGTATCTCGACACAACAAAAGACAACGTGCTTAGTCAGCTAATATTGTAAATCATCTTAATCCTTTTATAAATACAGAAATATAAAAAATACCTCTTTCCAGGCGCAGGCGAACTCCAGAAATAAGGTATCTCCTCACAGGTTTTTAATTGAAGTTCACCATATATCTACCTCAAAACTCATGATCCGACGAAGTTATTAATATTTTTAGATAAGATTCGGTTAATTTGATCTATGGTATCATTCTATAAACATTCACAACTAAACCTATTACGTTTTTTTTAATCTTTGCCATGTTAGTCTTCAACGTCAAACATATATCGCGGACCATTTCTCCATGGACAATAAAGTAATATTTTTTCTTGTAAAACGTATTTATCTTCATGAGTCGTTGCAATTGTTATGAAAGATTAAACCACTAAAATAGCACAAGCCAATAAATGGGATTTTAAATCACAAATATAACATCACTATTTGCACTTTCCACGAGATTCCTTTAAGGAAAATATGTACGTTTTATGAATCTTTCGTTTTGAACGTACCACAGATAACCTCAATTAATCAATTTTCGCAGTTGATGGTTTTCGTTCCCATAGTAACAGAGTCTACGTACGAATACTACTAGGTACTTTGAACAAGAATCAAATCATTTAAATAATTTTAAATTAAACATTGTAACACGATTCTGGTTCTGTGGAGCAAAACGTTGTGACATTTTAAAATTAATATCCATAATATAATGTACATGCTTTGATACCACCATCGGGGAGGAGACTGAAATATATACAAACCTCACCCTTTGTTCGAAATAATATGACTGCCTCATATAATAATCTTTTTTTATGTCATGACAGTGACATGACATTTTTTATGTCATGTCGGTTTCAGCATTAAGACAGTTTTTTGTCAGTAAAGTGATGAGAATCATCAGCTCATTAAAAAACAAATTTTCAACACGCAAAGCTGATATACACAAGTTTATTGTTAAATTTTCGTCCCACGAAAATTCACTCTTAAATTCACTCTTAAATATTTTCAATAGTTCTTTATCGGAAGGGGTGTTTCCCAACACATTTGAGAGAGCTAAAGTGAAACCTTTACACAAGAAAGGAAACAAACTTAATATTGGAATTATCGACCAATATCTCTACTACCCACATTCTTAAATAACCTAGAAAAACTGTTCTATAAGCGTCTTCTAGATTTTTTATCAAAATATAACATTCTCTCTGACGATCAACACGGTTTTAGGAAATCCTTTTCCACTACAAGCGCCATATTTTCCTTCTTAAACGATGTTACCACATCTCTAGACAGTGGAGAAAATCCTCAGGGTGTTTTTCTTGACTTATCCAAAGCATTCGATGTCATCGATCACGGAATTCTCCTTACCAAATTGCATTCTTTAGGCATTCGTGGACTTCCACATCAATGGCTAACTTCTTATTTAAAAGATAGATATCAACAGGTAGAAATATCCTATACTAAACATAAAATACTTCAGAGTTGTCTTTCAGAAACAAAGCCAGTTACTTGCGGAGAACCCCAAGGTTCAATACTCGGCCCTATACTCTTTTCATTGTATGTGTACGACATGTCATCTTTCACATCAGATTGTAAAATGGTTCTTTTTACTGATGACATTTATTTACTATGGAAACATACCAACGATCAAAACGTTTTGTCTAACCTTTCGATTTGGTTCCAAGCAAATCGTCTCATTGTAAACACTGACAAAAGAGTGTCTATGTCATTTCACAATAGTATCACAAAATCCTTACCCCAAGTTTCTCTTTCCTTAAACGGAATTAAATATCTTAACACTTTTCTGCATTCATATTTATGAAACGGTAGTGTTTGTGAAACGGAGTGACTTTATTTGTTCGAATTTTTCAACAGACATTTTACCTCCTCCAGCAAAAGTGTAATTGGCTGAGAACACTAAAGCACTGCTATTATTGTTCTGTCACCACAAGGTGAATTCGAATCCTAGTGACACTTGTGAACTGATGTTTGAGAATGGTTTATACCACAATTCAGCTCGTAATATCTGTTTGGGAGCTGTAATGAACGAGACCTTAATTCATGCTCTCACATTGCTTAGGAAAATCTTAAAACATACGCTGAGCAATTGTCAATTCGGCAACGTAGCATTACAACATACATGGCAACGTGGCAGGGCAAAGTTCATCTTAGCAAAGTTGCCGACGAGACACAAAGTTTCTATAAAATAATTTCTATTTATGTTCTCTTTAAGTTTCGATATTTTAGTTTCTTCATGTGTAAATGAAACTGTTCAATTATATATTTTACGAGAAATTTAGAAAAGTTCTTCAAAATTTCAGTAAACATGTGCAAAAAAATCGTATATTGAATTTAAAAGCAAATAATTTTTATTTAAAGAAAACAAAAATACTAAAAGAAATTCACGAGTTCGTAATTATACCCCAAGTATTAAAACTTTATTTTAATAAAAATATTGAGTAGGAAACGGGTCTAATATATATCCAAACCATATTTTCAATAAATATTTATTCATATAGCATCTAGATTTACAACATTATACATTTGGAGAAAAATGTTTAATAAAGAAAAAGGTATATGCTCTATTAATTTAAACTAACAGTTTCCGTAGCAATAAAATGGCAATCGCATCGTCCAATTTTACTAAGCTCCATAAACTCAAATTCCCCCTCTACAGAGTAACACGAGACCGTCTGATCAGATAAGGTATTTCAAACCTTTCTTCTTATAGTCTTAGAAGAAAGAAATAATTTCAACCAGGAATACCTAGAAAGCGAGAGAATTTGCGCAGGTGATTTTAACTTTCGCTTTCCTTGAACGCAAAGGCTACTTCATTTGAAGGTTAAAGTATACTTTTGAAAAATATTCAAAAACTGTTCCAACTATTTTATTTTTCTTAAATATATTGTATTCATAGTGTAATTAGTATATGTTTAATCCGCATGATCGGTAAAGTTAGGTAAAGATGCAGTGAAATAATTTCCACTCACATCGCGTACTTTTTGGTTTACCAATGGTGAGAATCTAAAGAGTGTGTTTGTAGATATGTCATTTTAATGTTATTTTTAAAGGAGAATAGAAGATAGAGTGCAACTCATGTTTCTCATTGTATTTAGAATCTTCCACTCACACGAACGTCCTTAGTCGCGAATTCACATCCAATGACGGTGAAGAGAAAGAGAGAGNAGAAGTAGGAACAAAGAAAGAAAACAAGAATCTGTTGTTGTATTTCACAATTTCATTTGAATAAATTAATGAAAGAGATTTCAGTTTTAGTTATATTTGTTGTAATCTAAAACACGTTTTTTGTAATATTAATCTCGGATCACGATTTTATATGCTGCACGATTACAACCAGTGTTATATTGTAGATCATTTTATTTTTAGAACATGTAATTTATTAGTTATTTGAGTGGTTTAATGTTATTTATAACACGAGAAATAACATGTTGTGTTATTAATTCATATTTTATTCAAAAGTTTCCTATATTTATTTAATTTCTTTTGACATATATGAAAAAATAAAAGGACCACAAATTATGTGAAATTACGTTAGACAATACACGTGAAGAGAGAGGGAAAGAAAGAAAGATAGAGAGAAAAAGTAAAACAACGATAGAGAAAAGTGAGAGAAAGAAAGAGTGAAAGAAAAAAGGAAGGAAAGAAAGAAATAGGAAGAAAGATAAAGAAAAGAACCAATGGTATTAATATGAATTAATACATATCAATTTGACTGGAATAAATAAAAGGGATTTGTCTTTTTTTATTTATTCATATCTGAAACGAGGTTTTCATATTATTGATCTCTGATTATTTTTTTAGTGTGCACGATTACTACCAAATTGTTATATCGTGGAAGTCACTAGTGTTATGTCACTAGGAGATGTAATTTATTTGTTCCTTAAGTAGTTTTATATTACTTATAACTCAAGAATTAAACTTTTGTGTTATTAGTTCATATTTGAGACAAATGTTTTCTATATTTATTTAATTCCTTTTCACATATATGAAAAAATTAAGAGAATCGCAAATTATGTGAAATTACTTTCGACAATACACATCATTTGTAGGCAATGAGATTTGATTTCTTTACTTCACTGTATAAATATAAGAAATTATAGGAATATTTATAAGTAATTTGTGATTCGAATTATACCAATTCCATACGATATCTTGCAATTATATTCAAATTCTGTTAAAAACTATATTTTATCACAGTATTACGCAAACGTTTTTTACAGAAACTCTAATATCTTTTACATTGCCTATGAAGACCTTGCGAGACAACGAATCTCGAGATGTCGTTTAAATATAGAGAATGGTAAAGTTTATTGAAGTCAAGAATATACAGAATATTTTTGTTATAAAAGTCCAAAATGTGTATAATAAAAAAATACAAAATATTTCTTTAATAGCGGTGTAATGAAACATTTTATCTCGTTACGATTTACCCGCCGCACGATGTCTTCCAAATAAGAGCGCCGTTTCAAATAGACCTACTATTGGTCGACCGAAACTTCCCCTCTCGAAGCGAAAGTAAGAGTGTAGTTGCAAACCTAACAGATCCAAAACTGGTCAGAGCGTGGGACTTAGAAAAATAAATGGGCCTTTTTATATTATCAGTAGTGTACTTTATCACGCCATTGCTTTATGAATTTTTAAATAACTTATATCAATTTGAAAAAAACCATTTTCTTGCATGATTGTGTTGTCTTATGACTCATATTAATTGAGTTTTATGTGTACTCAACTTTGGCACGGTTGTGTACATTAATTCTGTAGCCCCATCCTGGCTCGGGTTTTTCTCCGTTTTTCCTTCGGGTAGAGGTGGATTTCTTATACAGTTTCTCTAGGCTTTGTTTAGGGGCGTGTTTATTGTAACAATACATCTTTAATTTAGTATTATTTCAATTTTTATGATTTTTAAACACTGTACTCAAAATAATCCATATTTCGATAATAATTTGTACGTGTACATTTTTTGCGTTAAATTAGAAAAATTGACATTCTATTAGTATTATAACTCGCAGCTATTTTTTAAAGCAATTTTTGCTGAAATTTTTTAATACGCCTCTGCCTTAGGGCCCTTGATCGGAATTGATGGAATGGTCCCTTGCTTGCTCCCGGAGAGTAAATTAGTTTATTGTCCTCCACGTGCTCATACCCAGTTTTTACTGTTTTTTGACAATAAATTTATTATTATTATCTTCATATTTTTTCAATTTGTGAACTTGCCTTGCTATTTGCATTGGTCACAATATGTCTTCCTTTCAGGTACCAGAATATAACCTTTAAAAACTTGTAGAGGACCTACCGACTTGATAAACGTCCATTAACTCACAGTGGTCAGATGTAGAGAAGTCCTATTTGATGTCAAAATTATATTGTGGAAATACACTTTCACATTCAGCTGTAGAAATAGAAATGTTGATAGTGTTGATGTAGAGCTCTTGGAGAGCGTCACGCACAAAACATTAGAAATATGACGTTCATAATTTTGTTCAAGAAACCATCATACATCACTTTCTTTTTTTTTCTTTTCTCATAATGCGATGCTCTTAAGATTACCACAAGTAATTCGTTATTTTTCCAAGCTGTATGAAATACATTTATCACTCGCAGCCACCTAATGATAAATAAATCTTCAAGAAATTTTCTCAGTTCTCTAGCCAGTTTGTTGGATGTTGATATAATCTATAGCTTGTCAAGAAATTACTTAAAATTATTCATCTATGATGGGAAGTTCTCCGTAACTACATCTCCAATAGAGAGTTTAAGCCTANCTTAAAATTATTCATCTATGATGGGAAGTTCTCCGTAACTACATCTCCAATAGAGAGTTTAAGCCTATGACGGTCACAGTTCCAAAACAACGCATGTGGACTTGGTTCCAGAATCAAAATCATACGCCCTTCTTTTTCCGTACCAACACAGCAGCTGCATCACAAGCTACTGTCATAGGGTTCTCTTTCATAAATTCTTGTGAAATGCCCAATCCATATAAAAATACATCAGACATTGAAAAATGCTTTGAGCAGAAACATTCCGCAATTCAGCAATATCGATACATGGATTTAAATGTTTCTTCNTTTTTTTTTTGTTGGGTTTTGGGGCTCGTCGACATCAAGGTCATTAGAGCCTTTAAAACTTGTAAAGGTAGGGAAAATGCAGTTACGCACTAGGGAGAGCCAACATGACTCTCCCCGCGTGTGGAACTCGCCGAATGACTCAACCATATCCACTAAAACCCCTCCTGAATTACAACTCAAAAATCAAATATCAACATATCTCAAGACATTACATGAATCATTTAAAGAGAAGAAGAAAGAGGAAATTGAAAGATACCCTAGCGTCGAGATCGAAAAGAACAAGAGGTGACCAAGGAAGGTCAGGAAAGAGAAAGGAAGGAGCCATGTACAAGGAAGTGGAAGTAATGCCAGACTCAGCTCGGGGCCCCGTGTTTGCCAAACACGTACTTACTTGATGTAAGTCTTCTAGGGGACCATGTAAGAATACTTTTAAAGATGGCAACTGTCTAATAGTACTGCTTTTGTCAATTAACAAAGAAATCTTGCAACTGGAATCAATTCTTTTAAATTTTTTTAAATTTCATCTAAAATATGCTTTATTATACTGACACGTTTTGTATGAAGAATCTGACCCGTTTCACTACCGTCCAGTTTCCTATTCCAAATCATTGATTGCCTCATTTTTCTTGGAAATTATAAAGATTTTACATCTTTCTCTTTGTTATCTTGAAAGGCTGAGGTAAACGAGACATCCACCTTTTTCTTTATCAGCAATTAATATAACATTGATTGCTGGCAGCGTTAAGAAAGGAGCTAATTTTATGATCTTGAATCTCTTTTCGCGTAAAAATCATTTGAATTTTTATTTACTTTTTTTTTAGAAATCTGAATATGTGCCTTAGAGATATTTATTCCTTACTGTTTTTCCGGGACCAAATTAATTATTTCTTGGCATATTTTCTAAACAAGCTTTTTATTTTACGCAATTCACCAATCATTTTTGGTTTCGCAAAAATCAGTTTTTTGTTGTGGTGTCCAACTCCGAAGAATATCTTCATTCGCAATCATATGCTTTGGATCCATCAATACAGTTTCGGCTTCAACAAGTTCGAGCATGACATTAAATCCTAACGCGCTTATTCACGTTACATTCACTCGATCCACTCCCAAAAACTTGTGGAGAGGAAGAGAAGAGCGGAGTGGAAATTCCATAGGGAGAGCCAACATGAGTCTCCCCGCGTGTGGGACTCGCCGAATAACTCAATCATACCCACTGAAAACCTGAACTACAACTCAAAAATCAAATATCAACACATCTCAAGAGATTACATGAATCATTTAAAGAGAAGAAGAAAGAGGAAATTGAAAGATACCCTAGGGTCGGGATCGAAAAGAACAAGAGGTGACCAAGGAAGGTCAGGAAAGAGAAAGGAAGGAGCCATGCACAAGGAAGTGGAAGTAATGCCAGACTCAGCTCGGGACCCCGTGTTTGCCAAACACGTACTTACTAGATGTAAGTGCCCTGTGGGGTGATTATTCGTCTTATGAACTCTATTCATAAGTAAAAGTCAATTGACTTGAAATTTTGTACATTTTTACCTCCAACAGTCAAAGGCGTTTCTTGTGTGCCGTTAACATCAATTTTAAATTCTAGAGGATTTCATACACACACATTCTGTGCGAGTTCCTACAGCACCAGCTAAAACTCATTGTTTTGGTCGCAATTACGCAAATTTTGAAAAAGAAACTCTTGAATTAGGAAATCGCTCATTGAAAAGATAATGAAGAATTAAAGGAAATTCATCATGTTTAACTTCGAAGTCACATGTGATAGTCCACAACGATTTCTTAATCAACGAAGTATGTTATTTTAAGGATCACGAAAATTTTTCACACTTTGCTCATAAAAAGTTAAAAAGACTTTTTCTTAATTAGTACACTTTGAACTAACTTCAGTTTTAAATCCATATTGAAATAAAAACAGTTCTCTTGCAGAAAAACTGTCAACTGTCTTGTAATTTTCTTCTTGCAAACAATAGTTTTTAAATTTCTAGTGAACATGCTTTGTTAATCCCGTCCATTTTTCCTCACACAAAACAACGGCGAATTGAATATTTCAAGTGAGAAATGGGCCTAAAATCCAGTACTTAGTTTACCCAACAATATCGTCTCCGCTGATTACTGAGTTTCTACTTGATAGACATTCGATCATTATTGAAATTTTTTCTTCAAATTGAATGTGATTTATTTCCCCGAAATTGAGGATTATCAGTTACGGCATAAACATTTGTCGGCGCGCATTCACAAATATTGTTATGTACTTAATTAATACGTGTGCGGGGGGACTAAAAAGTTAGTTTCAAGCTTTCCATGAAATTGCAAGAGAAAACTAATTAACGTAAGAAATTAAATAGATTTTATTTTATAACATAATTCATAATATTCTACTTTTTTCTCACTACACAAATGTAGTTTTATTAAAAATTGAAAACACAATTACAGTCAATTGAGTTTCACTTACGAATAGAGTTCAAAAGACGAATAATAATGAATTCTGAAAAACTAAATAAATCTTAATATATAATACCTCCGTGTAATTGAGTATTGCCCTCTGTCAATTATAAAAAAGGGCTCTAATGACGTTGACGAGCCCTAAAGACTCACAAAAAAATTATGAAAAAAATGGATCAAATTTTTACCAATGAAAATTCAATGCATTTGGGTATTTTTCAAATAACAACCTCGAAAATCCGTGATATTGTATTTTCGAAAATTAATTTTAAATAAAAGTAGCATTTTCCGTTTTTGAACTCAAAAATGGCCATTGTTTGACAAAAAATAAAATAATAATATGGTTGAAAACAATAATATTGAGTAGGCAATAATTATAACACAATAATTATCTCTAGGAGAGTACTTTTTAAGCATTTTACTGTTCATGTAGGCTTGATTTATGTCAAAATAGACTTGGATTCAGTCAATGATAAAAAATGACAAAAATATGGAATCAATGGGCATAAACCTCATTTTTCGGCGTAATTAAATAGAAAAAAAGGGATTTTGTTGAATTTCGCGATGGTCGACTTTTTTTGGCCGATTATTCAAAGAATGGCCCAGTATTGATTGTTAATTTGTATGTAATAAATTATAACATATTCGTTTTACATAAAATTATTTATTGGCCTTTAAGTTTATTAAACAACAATGATTGAACAAATTATTATATATAATTATTGAAACTAAAAATTTATTTGATTTGACTTGTTATTACATTAACAATGAGGTTACTTTTAGCGCTACAATTAGTTACAGTTAGGGTACATAATGACAATTTTTTAAATATAATGTGAAATGTTTTATTAAAGAACCGATGGAGTAATTAAACGAATTACCTTTACTGCATTAGGCATTTAATACAAGGAATAAGATGATATGTTTCCATGATTTGTTTTTCTGATAATTATTTTTAGACAATTGTTTTATTCTATAAATTACCTTTTTTTTCTACAACACACATTCAGTACAGTACTTAAATATACATTAAAATTAACTGAAAAACTTGGGAATGCGTCACATTACTCACATAATGCCTACCCACAATTATTAGCATTTGGTATTATTTCTGTGTTGAGTGATTAATTTATCTACGGCTATATTTTCTAATTTACCACTAAATTCAAGGTCTAGATGTGAAACAGACGATGACTGAATGGCACGAGAACATTTTGACCAAACTAAGTCGCGTGAGCACCAGGGTCACCATGCACCGTCAGCCAAGGTGATCGTTATACAGATGGACTTCGATGGAAAACGAAACGTGATAAAATTTATCTTAACACATTCAACTATATTTCGGTAAGATTATTCATTGGAGGAGTACAAATTTGATTGTTTGAAAATACAAAATCTATTAAATCGTAAAACTAATTACAAGTTTTTAAAAATAAACACACAATAAATTGTTAAATACAAAGCGTTATGGCAGAAGTTTAAAATGTTTACGTTTACCTAACATCATGTTTACTAAACGTTTAAAGAAAGACGTACTACGAATTCGACACACCGAAAGAATAGTTTTATCTTGAACAGTTTTAGGTTTTTAGTTAAAGCAGTTCTGTGGAGAATATTCATGCAATCTCCTCCGCGAGCTCTATCTGCAAACAGACTCTATCTCGAAGCATATACTGCTTAAGGATAAAGCCTTTCAAAACAACACGGGAATGATATCAAAGCGCTCGTAACTAAAGAATCGTTTCCCATAATTTGTGTTATCGAACCTCAGTCATTATGCCTTGTTAAGATGTTATAAAAGAGTTATGGAATGTCTCTCTTGAGCGCTTATATCTATTTAATCCGTCGGATAATTATTCTCACGATATATAGATAAGGAACGCTGAACACGATCGCTTTTGTTCAAAGTCGAAAAATTTCAAACTCCAATATGTTTTATTCAAATACTTCATCGGTATTGCTTCATTAAGATTTAGTGAGCTGTAATTTTCTCACATATCGTCTGTATTACACAAGTTCGCTCTAATAATGCTCATGTTGGCTTCAATTATTTCTTTTTTCTTTTGCAAAACTAACAGTATTTCTTGTGGCTGTATTACTTGGTGATCAGTGATTAAAACGGGTCTGTGAAGCAAAGTTTTTGTTCCAATAAAGGGTAAAATTAAGGAGGTACTAGTGCTCCAAGCTAGTCAAATTTCTGAGATGTATAATTGTTTTCTTTATTTTTGTTGTTATTTTTATATCACAACAATATGGATTAAAATGATGAAAAGACGTGATTAAATTTCTATCTAGCAGTTAATAGAATAGTATACACAATATTCAGGAACTCGCTTTAGTCGTTTAAAATGTGACATGATCGCCGAACCGAGCGCATCGGTTTCATGCTTTTGCATCACACCTCGGAAAATCTGAAATATCTTTCTGTAACGCCCGGTGATGTACAGCTAAAAGTTATGTAAAAATACTACGGAAAATTTACGACAAATAGAAGTACACTTCCGTCCCTTTCATGATTTAAAAGTTGTTTTTTAAGGGTCTCCTCCATAAGACGCAATGTGTTACACAATCAATTACAATTGCAATTATTTCATTTAAATGGCCAGTGAGATATGTTTTTAAGTTGAAATCACAATAAGTATATGTTTCTCTGCTTACTAATGCCAATTTCTGATATTGTAGTTACTCTACCAGCGCTAGTACTACCTTAAGTGACAAAACACTCCTCTCGCAACGGAGACAAATAACACTCCCTATAGTTAACTTTGCGAAAATATGTATTTTCTATGTAACTGAATGAAGATATGAAATTAGTATGACTTGTCTGTATAGAATTTTAAATAAATCTAACTTCAAATACCACTTCATATCCAAGCACAACATATATCACATTCTATAAATTAGGAGAACGAAACATGTTCATGGGTCTCTTCATTGTTTTCAAAGTCCATTCTCCCTTTCTTTCCCAATTTTTTTTCTATGAAAAGAGTATTTGCTCTATTGTGGCAAATACGCAAATACACAAACACCCGTGTCCGTCCTCTTGTCGGTTTTTAGTCGCACATCAAAGGACTCAAATAAGGAAAAATTTGCGTGAACTGTCCCCTTGATGTGCCGTGTTTCGTTCAGTAGCGCGCGTGATCGAGATTTGTTGATATTCTGGTTCTATTTATCTGGTATATTTTGACTTTTCTCATTATTCAATTTGTTTAATATGGGTTGGAACATTTATATGGGTTGGGAAAACGAAACGGTATAAATATTTCCCGAATTATATCAAATACATCCCGTCCATCCTCCAAACACATGCGGCATTATTGTGTTATTTGCGTATTCAGACCATGTGAGGATGCCATGTTTGTGACATTTGTGAGTTCGTCAAATATTTAGCCAAATACGCGAATGCCCTGCACAAATACCGCAACGCCAAGTGAAGTGACAGCATTAGAGACAAGAAGTGACAATGATCCCAAAATCGTCCTAGTATTCTGCAATTGTCACATACCTAAGAAATTTCCTGAGCCTCATAACAATATGAAATTAAGAAGTTAATAATTATAGAGGGCCTTGTCTGTTCATTCTCTATAACTATAAATGTATTTTATTTTTCAAAGGATGGAAATTCACAAGAAATTCTTTATACATTCAATGAAAAAGTTTATAAAAATAATTGGTTAACTATCCCTTGAAATGGGGCCAAAGCAGAGTATACTTGAGGCCGCAGGCCATCACAAGTTAAGTAAAGAAGAATTTGATCACATCTCGAATGTTTTTAAACAGATTTGTAAACATCCAGAGACTGGAATGACTTACAACGAATTTGAAATGTTTTGCTCTGATTTGCATCCATTGCTCGTGAAATTCATTTTGCGTTTTTATTTTGGACAAAATCATGACTTGACTCTTAAAACCCCTCACGAATTTGTTTCATTGTACGCGTACCTTGTTCGTGGAACGTCAGAAGAAAGAACAAAAAGTTTGGAACTCTTACTCTATGATGTGGAAGAAAGTCAAAAAACGAAGAGGAGATCAACTCTCTCTGGAGCCATGTGCAATCCTCGTAAACTTCATATTATTCAAGTTAGATTTAACGTTTCTGAAGAAACATTTAGAACAATGCTTCAGAACTACCTCATAGGTCTCATCTGCACATATATGAAGTTGGAAAACTCTACAGGTGGTGAAGAGTTCCGATCGTGGAGGAAAGTCAGAGCGAGATTTTCGGCTGAAGACGTTGAAAAGTTTGCTCTTGCTTTGGAGGACGACTGTGAACAACCCAGAGAACCCAATCAATTGGAGAAATGGGTGAGGAATTGGAAGACAATTAACCACTTGCATGCATATATTTACGATAACTTGTTCAAAATCGAGGAGCCACTTCATCATGACAGTATCCACTCTCTTTTTCCTTTGTGTCACACAAAATACTGCCATAATGTGTGTCTCATGGATATGTGTAGTATCATGTATATCAACACTTATCTTCCAGCCATGCACAATTTCAAATGGAGATTGCTTTTCTCTAGTATATTGCACGGGATGAGTTACAAACATATGCTGGAACGTATCGTTGATGAAGGGGCTACTCTCATCATAATCCACGACAAGGAGAATTATGTATTTGGTGGGTACGCCCCACACAGTTGGACTCCTTCAAATAAATTTTTTGGGTCACATAAAGCATTTGTTTTCCAAATACAGCCCGATCTTAAAATATTCTTCGCATCTGGGGAAAACTCAAATTATCAGTTCATGAAGAACAGCAAGACTGGGAAGTTAGGTAGAGGTTTAGGAATGGGTGGAGAAGAATTCGGGTGGTGGATCAAACCCGACGAGCATACTGGTACAGCTTCACCCTGCGACACGTTCCGTGACCTGCCTATCATCGCATCCAGTGGACAATTCCATGTGGAATTCATCGAAGTGTGGGGTGTGGATCCAAGTGCGGACGCCAAACTCGCTCCCGCACCGAAAGGGCACTACAATTTACATTACAAAGACAAAGACTCCAACTTAAACAAAGCAGGGAAAACACTGCGCGATCACGCAGCTGGTCATGGGGGGTACGGTAAAGGGTACTCGGACGGGTACTCAACGGAATCGCGAAGACACGAGGAGCGAGATTCTGAGAAAAAAGTGGAGGTACCCAGTGATCGAGATAGCAGTGACTGGGAAGACGTTCATACTGACGACACAGGTTCCACAATCTCCAACCATTCACAGTCGAGTTGGAGCTCACGTGATTCACGCAAATCCCAAGGATCCCAAGGGTCCCAAAAGAATAGACCGAGACGTGTGGTTCGGGTAAAGAATTGAAGAGTGGGTTAGCGTGTCTACACTATTCCCTTGCGTCCAACGAATATAAATTCCTCTTAAACGTCCGACTAAAGCTATGATTAGTAAACGTAAAAATGCCAAGAAATATCGCTCGTCTACCCCCAAGAATGCATACAAATGGCCTATAAATACTAAGCAACACAAAAACAATCTATAATTGGAGAAAAGAATTATCTGCAGAAAACTTTTGAAGTGATTGTCAATTAATTAACGTGTATGACGTGTCATTTATATTGAAGAAAACGCATCTTGCAGTTCAAGAATTTTAGATCATCTTTAATTCTTCAAAAGTTAAAAGAAGCTTCAAGTGAATGTACTTGTTGGATACTGAGAATAAACGCCTCTGTTCTTCATAGTGAGTTCCTAAAATTCGATTACAAATAGTTGTTAATTTTAGAAAATATTTATGGCCCATTCTTGTGTTGAGAAAGTGTAGCGTTACCCACAATCAATCATACTCTATTTTTGATGAGAAAATAATTTACACTAAATTTCAGTTGTAGGATAAACGTTTTCTTCATTATTTTCTCATAAATGTTAATGGAACTATTTATCTCATTATGTTAAGTATTCTTGTACCACCCTCAGCTAATGTAATAATGTTGGGAATACTATGCAGATGACATTATTACTTGACGTTTTCACTGGTTAGTGAACTCGTTTCATACATAATTTTCCAATATGTATAATGGAGTAAACTAAGTAAAACTAACAAAGGGCAATATAACGTCAATAATCCAGATTAAACTCTTTCCGTACATTTCTCTTGGCGGAACATATGTTGATAAACAAAGTGGCAGACGACGTTTTAAAAATAAATCCAACTCTTCTGTTGTGTTTTGGAATGACATACTTCCGTGAATGACATTGAGAGGCTATCAGCAAACGACAATTACACTAAGTACGGCCAGGTCCTAATTAATTATGCTTTAATCTTATCTAGATGAAGCTATAAATATTTGTTTGCTTACAGATCGATACTCCGGATCATCGAGTTGGAGACTAGGAACTTCATGAACCATATTCCTATTTCCACGTTAATGGTATGTTCTACTGGTGGAATGGTATGATTATGAAATCCTTTGATCTAATTTTATTACTTAACGAATAAAATGTTTATTTATTCGTTGACTTACAAAGGAACTTTCAACAAGCGCAGGTCGAAAGTGGACCTGATTATTTTTTATACAGAATTGACTATTTGAATGTCCTGCCAAAATATTAGCGACGATGGCGCTGGAAGGCACTGAAACAAATTACGAAAACGCTTTTTCTCTCGCTCTGTGCAGAGCCTTTTTTGTGGGCCTTAAAACCTACAACTAGCAAGTGGACGAGCAGCGACATCCGAATCACGTGACTCAGCTTTGATTCGTTCGACTTCTAGGTATCTTCACCATTCAAGGAAGATAGGCAAATGCAAACAAATAATGTTTTCCGCGCGGGGAAGGGAAGAGCTGGTCCAGTCAAGTAATATAGTAAAACTATGTAATTATTCATGTTCAAGTTTCGTTTCTCTAACTCTGTAGAATTCGAGTAAAATTCTGTATTTTTTATTTAAATACTTAGAGCCAAACCAAACAATTTCATAATGATCATGATATAAGTAGCGTATTAATACGAAATTAATGGATGTATCATGATTCATTTTAACCTTAATTTTGGTAGATATAAGAGGAATAAATTGTCAGTACCATTAAAAATTCACCCGTTTTGTTATTATTTTATGCGTGTTTGTATGGATTTCTAGTACATCTTTGCTCGTGAACTTTTTGTAGAAAATGCGTATTTATTGTACACCTGGAACATTTTGATTAAAATAACTGTATATTTCTTAAAGTATTTATCTTCATACCTACTTTAAATGATATAATAAGAACAAAATTTATTACGATATTTTAATATCAAAAATAAAGAAATAAAACTTTATAAACACGAACGTCTGAATATTTCTCACAAATGTGTGAAAAATCGTAATTATAAACATATTTGTTATTTTAACAAGATTAAGCATTTGAAAAGAATATTGAGGTGATAAAACGGCGCGTAATGCGAAACTTGGCTGCAGTTGGTAACCCTTTACTACAGCAACAGTTCCGGTCAGTAGTAGAAAGTTCATGATTGTACAAAGTGTGAGCGGAAAGTAAGCGCTAAAAATTAGTAAATTAATTAATTTTTTTCAGTGCCTTTTAGTGTGCAGTCATCGCTAAATATTTTGACAGTACATACTAATAGTTAACATGTTTCAGTATTTAAAAAATCAGGACTACGTTCGACCTGCGCTCGTTGTAAGTTCCCTTGTTGGTAACAGTCAACATGAACAATGGACGTGAGGGTAGAGAACTACTCCAATTAATTGTCGTACTATCGTAAATAAACGTAGCGATCGAATAGTTTATGTGTATGAGTCGCATAAGATATTGAAATACCTGGATTACATTTTTATTACGCATTCATGTTTGTCTTCAGCCAAACTCTTTCTAATTATAATAAAAGCCTATACCAAAATTAAATTATGCAGTCTCAAAAATGCAATCCAATTTTTTTAAATAAACATAAAATTATATGTGCCGAGATGCTATATCTAATGAAACGAGATACAAAAAAACTTGTGTCTGAAATTAATTATCCTTTAACTTACAAGAATATGGTAAACCGAATCTAAAATTTGTTCAAACTCGCTCTTTGGAAAGGTTTATTAAAGACCTTGAACTTCACTTAGAGGAAAATTTATCATCCTGAACACATGGAGAATGAAACAACATTACAATGCTGTGGAGTGGAATACTTACCTGGAACTTGAAATTACGGAATGCAGGGAGGTTCTGACATTGGAAAGAAAATGACAATGTTCTTTTTCTTGCCGCATCGTATTGATTTTATATCGATACTGGTAATAATTATTCAGTACATAAATGAATTTATGATTAAATGCAGATTTTTTTAAGAAGATACTACTAACAGAGGTTTATTTAAGAAGAAATAATTACTATTAATGCATTCTTGGTTATGTAATACATGATATGTATGCTGAAAATGCAGTCACATTGCGTTTGCGTATTGTCTTGTTCCTTAAAAAACATGGAAAATCCACTTCATGAAACGATTTCATCATATCTTGGTAAAATAAAAATATCGAAAGTTGTATTGCAATATTGAGATATTATTATACTGATAAAAAGACAATATACATTTCTTACTTTAACAGTTGCCGTTAAGCATCCGTTTAAGAGTTTTTATTTTATTTTCTATTTTAATAAATATAGTATGGGCTAGAATAATATAGTAATACTAAATAAATATAGTAAATATAGCAATTTATTACATAGCAATGATTACAGTTGCTTGCTTAATGGAACATAATATTTCATATACTATTGTTTATTTTTCAGATGATCCAATGAATGAAGTAAACTCAGACGAATATCTCTAATATAATACCAAAAGTAAATTGCCATTAGTCAAAAAAGTGATTTATTGTTAAGTACGAGTATATGAGACGAAACCGCGTGGATATCGAAAATTGAAGAGCCTATTGGAAAAGACTGGAAACAGGCGTTCCATTGCGTGCTCCTAAGGAAGATGGCTCCTTTACCAGAAGAATTCAGACATCGTCTTTTAACACATTTTTTTTGATTGAGGAGGGTCGTGAACTCGGCTAATAGAAATGTGATACAAGAATTTTAATTTATCATATGAACTCCAGGTTCTAAATAGTGATATTCAGAATTGGATGATATATTAACCCTTCAAAACCCTTTACGTATTTTAACTATCTGCAGAAAAATTATGATGACATTTAAATAATATGTTTTGATAAATCGAAGTAGTACGTTTTCATAATAATGAAAAATGGTTGTTCAATTTTTACAAAGTTCTAAACGCGTTATCTTTGGGTCGTAAACGTGTCCCAGATTCCGATGTCCCAAAACAAAAAGGTTTTTTACCTATCTGAATTGATTATATTAGAAATATAAGAAAAAAATCAGGAATAGAGAAATGTTTTGCCAAAAACATAAAAACTATTATTTAGATTCGCGCACTTCTCATGACATTTTTACCTATACAGAAGCGTGATATAATATTTATTTTGCTGCTGAGCTTTTGTATGTTTTCATATTTTTGGGAAATGAGGGTATAACAGAATTTTCCGCACTCGTATTATGCAAATCTGTCAGCATTAAGTATTGCATCACCATGGCCAGTGTTCGAATTACCTATACTGAATATTCATCAGTTTTATCAAATATACATGCATGTGCCTTCTCTGTCCGGTAATATCCTCAAATGAAAAAAAGTGCAGTATCTTACTGAAGTAGCTAGAGAAAGCTCGTTAGTTAGCATAATGGAATTTAACCGATAAGGTCGCGATAAAAAGGTCACGCTGAAAATCAGTCTGTTAAATGAGTAAACCTACAGAGATGTTATCTGGATACGTTGACAGTGAATAATCATTTTTTCATGATATAATAATCGTTATGTTATATGTTCCATTTACAATACAAGAGAAAGTAGTAATAATAACGTTGATATATATTAATGATGAATTGTTGAAAGAAGTTACAAGAGTCTATGTAGATGTTTTTCAGTCTTCAGAGTTAAATATACGTTAAACAGTTGTGTAAAATAAAATGAAAAAACACTACTGATCATGAATCAGATCATACTTATTGTAAAACAAACTTACGAACATTAAAGCTCATTAATTCAATTCAGAATTTCATTTTACTTGACACACAAATATTAACTTTTCTCACATGGTAGAGCAATTTTCACACCAAACCAATTCCGATAGAATCCGTTTATATACTATTACAGCTCTTTTTAATGTAATAATACTTATGTTAAGAACTGTTTGTTATTAACTTTAAAATAAATTTCATATTTCCTTGACATTGTAGAAATGTGTTCAACAGAAAAAAATTTGAGAGAAAACTCTTTACTAAGTTTTGCGAGAACATGGTGCACAGTCCCGCGACAACGTTAGATAATTTTGTTGCTTAGTAAAACTACCATTGCTTGGTACCAATTGTGTTCTGGAATGTAGTTTCAGAACCATTTAATTTTCAACCCACTAATTTATTGAATAAAATATGAAAATATTTCTCGAGATATATATCCAAAAGTGTACGTGGTATCACTTTATCGTATAATTTATTGGTAACACGATTATATGCACAACACGAAAAAGAATAATTTTTAGGAAGTAAGGTTCACTTATATGTAAGGTTCTTTTAATTTTGGTACGTCGCTCCACCAAAAATTTATATTGTCCGAAAGGGCACAAAAGTACTTAAATTTTTTAAAAATTGTCATCCATTTGGAGAATATAAAACAAAAATGATTTAAAATTTAAAATCAATGCAAAACAGATTTCGCACCAAAAATCCATATACTTCGGTCAGAGATGGATGTGGAGATGTTTTTCAAATACCTCACACCACAATTTGCCAGCTGAAAATGGGTCCAAGATATTAAAAAAACATGTTTACCCTAGTGGTGCTTTAAGGTAGACGTGTCAAAAATTTCGTTTGGTAACCAAAATTTCGTTAGGTAACTTTTGGTAACCAATCAAAACGTAAGCATGGGGTGTCAACGTAAGCATGTATTAACTTATATATAATATTGATTCTATTCTGATTGTCTTGATATATGTATACTTGAAGGACAATATTATGCGAATATTATAATAGACAATCAATTTTTTAATGTAATACTTTATTAGTATTCACTAATACATGACCAACGTTTCGATACTAGTTTTTGCATCATCATCAGGGTCGATATAAATTTGTATTCAAAAGATGAATTGCTATGGATTTACAAGCTAAAATTAAGTACATAAGTTGCAAATTAAATACAAATAAAATAGTTACAAAATATTTGACAATATGACATTAACATAACAATATGCCAAACAAGCATCGAAACGTTGGCCATGTATTAGTGAATACTAATAAAGTATTACATTAAAAAATTGATCGTCTATAATAATATTGGCATGGTATTGTCCTTCAAGTAAGCACATAGTCTCATTTAAAATACATTTCCCTTGGAGAATTAAGTTAATGTTTAGTTTAGAATCGTGCACCTTATTGTGGTTTCTGAAGAAGACGTGTCCAGAATATCATTTAGGAGATTTGGTTTCAGATCATTATGGAGGATTTTAGCTAACTATTAAAATGATCTCCGAGACCGTAATACCTATAGACTTCTACCTGTAATTGGACTCATTTTATAGCCGTCTTAAGCATCACAACTCGAGAAAAAAAACCAATTCAACTAGGTCCTAGTTTGTATTTGCATGCTTTGGGACCAACGTTAGATGTCTCTTGAAAAAAAATGACAGGTCTTACAATTATTCTCACTTCTCTATTACTTTGTTCATTACTATAAAATTGAGCCTAAATAGGAATTATAGTCATTCGTAGTCATACCAATTTTAAAGTATTTTTTAATTTTCTTTACCTTAATACCAAATTTACAATCTGTTCAAGAGGAACATTCAGCAAATGGTTTAATTATTAAAGGATTAATTTAAGAGAATTTATAAGATAAATCTAAAATTTGTTGTCATTTGAGTTAAAATGACTTCTCACTGACTAGGTATGTTAGCAACAAATCATGGAACCATCAGTACATTAGTTACAAACCATGGTACATCAGTGATTTTCCATATGGGTAATTCCATGCCAACTCAGCATGGCGTAACAAGCACGGGTCGCCGATTTTTGAATTACCGATTTCATTCAACCGGTACATCAAAATAAGGTAAGTTTAACTTAAAAACCCATTGAAATGGCGTTGGAACAGCTCGAACTGATAATAGCGATTTTTACCATTAAAACTGATTTTCAGAAAAATACGTCTCTAGGCTTCCCATTAGAAAAAATTGTTCTTATTTACGTACTTATGTAAAACTATCCAAAGAAATCGAAATAAATACGTTAAAACCGGTACTTTTTGTCTAAAGCATTCCAAACTGCATTTTTTGTATAAGACAGAAAATTTTCAAAAACCTATTATTTTAAATTCGTCATACTTTGCCAAAATGATCTCCTATAACCAAACTAACTTCCACTTATCGAATTTTTGAGGGCGATTGGTATTACTTGTTAGACCTACTAATCCACCCACCGGATGCCTCGCAGGCCGAATTTTTACTTCCGATGCGAGATACAACGGCGGCAGCGCGGTTGCACCATTTCATTAAAACGCTTAAAATATCTAAACCATTCGTCCAAACTTTACGATTTAAAGATGTTTTTTATCTTCGCTAAATGCACAAAACAAAGAACTCATTAAATTTGATGACGATTGATATTTTCCTTCCTAAATTCCTCACTTAAATAGAAGTTATTCAGCACTTCTATTTTTAAACATCTTCGATAGATTTAGAGATGTTGAGATGTTTAAACTATGTGTTCGATGCATTTTTAATTTAATTTTAATTTCAATATTAGTTTTCAATTACTATTATCAATAAACCCATTTTCACCCTTCACACAAGGGATGTAAGTGGGGTGTTTGTTTCATGAAGGCTGAGTTCAGACATACACGATATCGGGATTTCACTATCAACACGGCGACACCGAAAATTATGGAATTGTCACCGCTATGTGATGTTCGATATTTTTTATGGCATTCCCTTTTTTAGGGATTCCGAAGTTTATACGGGCTGATTGTGAACTTTGACGTCTTCGAGAGTCACTATTAATTTCAGCGGTCCTGAACACTACGATCTCAACACTAATATCGATTACTTTCGATTATTTGTACGCTTTACTCCCCCTCAACCCCCACACAAAGGGTGTTTATTTCTTATTCGGAATGATCTAGCAATGAAGGTGTCATTTCACTTCAGCGGTCCCGAAAATGATTTATTCAACATCAATATAGATCGTTTTCTTATTGTGTTTACCTGTTCTTCGTTACCATCTCTACCTCAGGGATGCTAGGGGTATATCATCTGCAATGTGAATTGATTGTGAACTTACATAGCACCAGGGACGCTCTTATCCATCTCAACGGCACCGAAAATTATGGTTACGAATCTAATATCGGATTTTTACATGTCATCTCCTTTTCACCCCCTCCCCAAAGTGAAAGGGATGTTTACCCTCATAATGCTTGTTGTCATATAGTCAGTCATCTGTGTATCAAGTTTGGAGGAAATTACCCCAGGCACTCCAGAGTTGTGGTGGAACACACGCATTACACACTCCAACCCCCAATTCACCCCTTTAGGGGTGGATTTTCAGAAAATCCGTTCACAGCGGATGTCTACTCCCTAAAAGGAATCTACCTGCCAAATTTCAAGTTTATAGACTTCGTAGTTTCTGAGATTTTGTGTTTAGTCAGTCAGTCAGTGAGTTATTTCGCTTATATATAACATGTCTCCATTTTTTTTCTCGTATCGTTAATGGATAACATTCACGGTGAATGTTATCCATTAATGTTGGTGGTTACATTAATATTGTTGTGTACCCTCAATTCCTTATTTGCACTGATGTAATTCAAAAAAAGTTTTAGAAAACACCAATTTCTCATTTCACACCCTTAGGGGTGAAATTTTGTAAAATCCTTTCTTAACGGACATTTTTGATATTTTTTGTCACGCTCTTCCCAACGCCCACCTCTAGAAACGTCGTGTCCCTTATGTGGTCTGACCGGTACACTACTGACAACATAAAAGAACCCATTTATTTTTCTAAGTCCCATGCTCTGACCAGTTTTGGATCTGTTAGGTTAGCAACCACACTCTTACTTTCGCTTCGAGAGGGGAAGTTTCGTTCGACCAATAGTAGGTCTATTTGAAACGGCGCTCTTATTTGGAAGACATCGTGCGGCGGGTAAATCGTAACGAGATANTTTTTTTATTATACACATTTTGGACTTCTATAACAAAAATATTCTGTATATTCTTGACTTCAATAAACTTTACCATTCTCTATATTTAAACGACATCTCGAGATTCGTTGTCTCGCAAGGTCTTCATCGGCATGTAAAAGATATTAGACTTTCTATAAAAAACGTTTGCGTAATACTGTGATAAAATATAGTTTTTAACAGAATTTGAATATAATTGCAAGATATCGTATGGAATTGGTATAATTCGAATCACAAATTACTTATAAATATTCCTATAATTTCTTATATTTATACAGTGAAGTAAAGAAATCAAATCTCATTGCCTACAAATGATGTGTATTCTTGGTAATTGTGGAGCTTTAGCAACATTATCAAAGCATGATAAATTAAAAGTCGTTTTCATGTTGCTCATTTCTTTATTGGTATTGAAACCTTTTTCGGCTGCATAGCAACCATCATCAGTAACATACACTGAGTGTTAAGGAATATTTTTTCTAATACCAATAAAGAAATGAGCAACATGAAAACGACTTTTTTTATGTGTATTGTCGAAAGTAATTTCACATAATTTGCGATTCTCTTAATTTTTTCATATATGTGAAAAGGAATTAAATAAATATAGAAAACATTTGTCTCAAATATGAAATAATAACACAAAAGTTTAATTCTCGAGTTATAAATAACAAATAAATTACATCTTCTAGTGACATTTTTATCCACGATATAACAATTTGGTAGTAATATCGGTCACTTTCGGTTATTTTTACGTTTCACTCCCTCTCACCCCCCAACACAAAGGGTGTTCATTCCATATTGGGGGTGATCATGAACTCAACTGGCAAGTCATTTCACTTCAGTTGTTCCAAAAATGATTTATTCAACACCAATATCCGTCGTTCTTTATTATGTTTATTTGTCCTTCATTACCATCCCCACCTTAAGGATGTTAGGAGTATATTATCTGCAATGTGGACTGATTGCTTAGAAAGCATATGTGGTGTCCTTATCCATCCCAACGCCACCGAAAACAATGGTTTCGAATCTAGTATCGGATTTTCCCATTATTTTTACATGACATCCCCTTCTCACCCCCTCTGTAGGGATGCAAAGGATGTCGTACCCTCACAGTGCTTGTTATTTAGTCAGTCATCTGTGTATTAAGTTTAATTGAAATTGCTGAATGCAATTGAGGTACATGGTTATGGTGGGACACACAAAAAACATTCCAACCCCCATTTCACCCCGTTTGGGATGGATTTTCGTAAAATCGTTCCTTAGGGACGACTACATCCTAAAAGGAACCTATCTGCCGAATTTCAAGTTTGTAGGCTTTGCAGTTTTCTTAGATTTCGTGTTTTGTCAGTCAGTGGTATTTCGCTAATATATTTTTAGAAGACAGATTACTTCACCAGGTGTTTATTTAGAAATACGATCGTAAAATAATCGTATACTTGACCGAATCTACGCATCCTAGACTAATCTCGAAACCCAAACGATTACAGAAAGAGACATGTTCATATTTCAAACAAAAATTCTTCGATCCCTACACTTTAAATGCCCCTTCAAATTCTTTATGAACAAAAACTTAAACATTGAATGTATAAATTTTAAGTCTCCAATTACAATTTATTAATCCCCTCTTGTTCTTCAAATTAATTATTTTTAATATATCAAGTTAAGGAGCGATGAATTTACAGCACCGCCAATTTTGTGCGGCAGTGTATTTTGCGAGTAAACGTTATCCCTCACATAATCAGAAAAATGTATGTTTGTGTTAATGAAGGCAAAGTACGCCTTATGCAAGGTGATTTTGCATACAGAATATATTCTCTTACCATTTTAAATAAATAAACAAGAAAAAGAAAATTTATGTTTACCTCCTCTACCCATCTTGACCTACCTAGACATTACCATTGTATATTGTAATAAACTGTTGTATGTTTGACTAACTATAGAATTCTTGACCATTTGACTGATTTATAATTTAAAACATTCAATAAACTTTTAACGATTAACTTTAACTTCCGTTAAATTTTGAACACCAAACTAACTCTATATTCGTCCACAAAAGGTCGTAAATTATTAATTATTCATTTTGTTAGATTACATAAAGGACGTTAATAGTAGAAGAATAACAGTTAACGAAGTGAACTTGTTGAGTAACGGAGTAACTGTTAAGAAGCTAAATTTCAGATAAAGTAGTAGTTATGTAAAATTCACGAAACGGGAATTTTGTCACACTTTCTGTTTGGGCATTCGTCAAAGTTTTCTGGACGATAGGAGCTTTCGAGGTATTGCAATTGTTCGTCCCATATTTTTCAATGACTTGCTTGGTATACGATTTTTGAGAGAGTCTGATGAAATCAGCGTTGTTTTCAATTTCAATTTCGAGAAAACTTGACGGATTTTCACATGAGGTCTAGCTAGTTAAAAGTCTTATGAATGCCGTTGCGCAATTTGAAGCAAAATGGAGTCTCAAAGTACACAAAATCAGGTGTGACAACGCAGGAGAAAATACTTCAGATGAAATTAAAAATTGGGCTCTTGAAAAAAGGAATAGAATTTTGATTATTCTCCACCGTACGTGCCGCAACTCAATGGAAAATCTGAACGTCTTAACCGAACACTGATGCAGAAAACTCGAGCATTGCTATTTGACTCCAACTTTCCTGATAACATATGGGGAGAAGCTCTCTACGTAGCTACGTACCTCACGAATCGGATCCCAACTTCTGCTCTTGAAAATAAAATGCCATACGAAATGTGGCATGGTGAACCATCTAACTTGAAACATTTCAAATTATTCGGGTGTGAAGCTATTGTCCGCGCAAAAGGCCATCTAAGAAAATTGTACAAGACAAGCAGGAAACTGATTTTCATCGGTAACACTAATAACGCTTATAGACTGTGGGTTAAGGAAAAAAGAAAAATAGTGGTTTCCAGAGATGTGCAGTTCACCAATAAAATGTCAGAAAACAGACTTTTCTGCAATTGTCCCATGGATCCTGATGATGGCGCGGTATCATTAGTCCTGGAAAGTGAACAGCCGGCCATTCTGGAAGAACTCCAACTTGATGATCCGATGAGGCTGAATCAGAAGATCCTAACAACCTGACACGCGATCCGGTACTGTGCGACGCCGACGTGGAAGAACCTCCGGGTGAAGAAAGTGCTGAAGAATTTTCAGAGGGCAAAGGCGCTGCTACACCTAGTGAAAATCATGAACTTGGAAGAGGGAAACGCAACAGATCTCAGTCTGTTCTGCTCAAAGACTATGTTCTGCTGACGTACCAACAAGCTACAGAAGGACCTGAAAAAGACAAATTGCGAAAAGCCATTGAAGAGAAAATTCAATCTTTGAAGAAAAACCAAACTTGGGAAGTCGTTGATCGCCAGAATGCTGGCAAGAATAAAATATTAAGCAACAGATGCATTTTTAACATAAAGGACGATGGAAAATACAAAGCCCGTCTCGTCGTCAGTGGCTGTGAACAACGTTCAGGTGTTGATTACACTGAAACATTCAGTCCCGTTGTAAGAACTACAGCTCTACGAACCAAGGTAGCTGTTGCTGCCAGAGAAAATTACTTCCTGGGCAAATTTGACATTAAGATTTCATTTCTGCATGACAACCTAGAAGGGGAAATCTTAATGTACCTCCCTGCTGGTCTTGAAGAAACAAGATTTGTCAACTGCGAAAATCTCTCTATGGGCTGAAACAGGCTCCCCTTCAGTGAAATAAAAGATTTACGACCTTCTTGAAATAAAGTGGACTGAAATGTCTAAAAACTGAACAGTGTGCTTTTACAAACACTGACAAAAGCCTGATCCTTGCTATTCACGTAGATGACGGCTACGTACTAGCCAAAAATAGAATGGGTGAAATCGTCCATTACTGCCATAACATATTCATGGCCGTCCCATGTCTCAAGGGGACCACGCACATCGAAATGTAAAATTTCAAGTGGGCGAGTAGCTCTCCTCCTGTGATTTTCAAATGGCAACCTGGCTTGCTTGGCATCACATTCTGCTGATGACAAGTTTTCAATTTTCAGGTTTTCCAAGCCACGACTGATTTTCCTGAAATTTTTGAAACTCAAATGGGCCAATTTTCTGTGCCACATTGTTAAATCCTCTTTACCTGCAGCTAAGAATGACTTTGTACTGGCTTTCGGGAGTCAGGTTGACAATGTACAGACCTTCGTTATTTTTGTGGCCTGTCATTATGACTTTGTCCTTTTTAGTTATCACGACTGCGTTATTTTTAAATTGGACAACCCCACCACAAGTGGTGATTTTATTGACGCTGACCAGGTTAGTAGACAGCTCTGGAATATAGAGTACGTCTGTCAGAATGCAGTCTTCGAAGTAGATGTCACCCTTCATCAACGCTATCATTTTTAATTCTTCTTTGACCACTTCAATTTCAGAGAAAATTTCGATTTTATTCCTCAGAACTTTGGCGTTGTTTGTCATAAGCGAAGAGCATCCGGAATCGATTATCCATGTAAGAGCATGTTCATGGAACGATCCTTCAATGGTCAGGAATGCAGCCCTTGAATCATTTTTGGACGAATTTTCTACTTTTTCATCTTGCTTTGGCGTAAAAAAAACAATTTTCCGATTGTTGATTCATTTTTTTGCAGTACCTGCAGGCCTTTCCGTCCGATGACAGTTTTTAGCGATATGGTTTGCGTCCTTCTTGCATTTAAAACAAATCAAGCCTTTTTTATTGCCAGCTTTGAACGTAACTTCGGGGGAAGAATGTCTCTTATTCGGGTTATTGCGCTATTCTTCTGCTAACAGACGAGACGTCAGAATTTTTAGGTTACGATCAGCTTTAGTGGTTGACTCCCATGACGACACGAAGTAGTTATACGAGCCGGGAAGGGCAGAAATGATTCGATACACCAATTCCTTGTCTGTTATCACGTGATTTGCGTTTTTTAACTGAACAACTAGGTTTTGTAACTCCGTGATGTCTTTGGCGACGTTTTTAATTCGAAAGTTGAAGTATGTACGAAACAAGTTTCCTTTCAGTTGCTCAATATCACCCTGGTAGATAACAAGAATCTGGTTGTACGTCTCCTGTGCTGTTGTACACGTCATGATGTACTGAACATTCTTACAGCTCATAGTAGATACAATCGCCTTCTAAGAACGAGCATCTTTCAGTTTATTTGTTTCATTATCGAGCTTTATATCAACCATCGAGACGACGTCGTAGATGTTCGCCGCTTTCAACGCAATATCCAGTTGAAAACGTCACATCGTGAAACTACCGGAGTCTTCCAGCTTCTGTATGGTCTTTCGTCATTTCGACATTTTTACTGAAGTAAATTGACGCTTACCTCGGATTTTGTTTCACGTTATATTGACCGACAAACACGACATGCAACGACACAGGGGACCAGGGTATTGTTTTTACTTTTCATTTCGCACCAAGTAAATAGATCACCAAGTAAAATAATTTTTTTTTTACTTTACACTGATTAAGCTGTCCTGGGCACTCATAACCTGTTGTATTTTAAGGTTTTATATTAGTATTAAGCTTAATCTCTTTGAACGCACGAGTTGTTATTTTACACGACAGCAGAGTCTACGGGTTATATACGCCATATTGGTGAGACTCAGATACAGTCTTTCTGGAGAGTGCGTTAGTGCGACGTCATCCTGAAAACAATTATCTGCCAACTAGTGGGTCAATGCGGGAGAAGTTACAATATTTTGGAGGGGGATATTACAATTTATTTTGTATATTTGTTTAATTTGTATTTAGTAGAATTTAGTTTTAGTTGTATCGGGCTAATTATAAAATAAATTCTAAAAAATTAAAGAAACAATGTAAACAAATGTATTTTATTTTGTGGATTGATATTCTTGCATTTAGGCCAAAAAAATAAAAAACAAAACTATGTCAAATTACAAATATAAATTAGTTTACCCAGCTACATGTTTACTTATCTCCATGGTGACCTCACACATTTTACACAAAATGGCGCACATAAAATACAGCATCATCAGACTTCATCAAATATGTATTTTATTTTGCACTCAATAAAACGGGTGATTCCTCAGAAGACACAACTATCGGGGCAAGTAAAGTTTTGCCCCCCGCCTCCAAGAAAAAGATGCTCACTTGCTGGATCCGACCCTGGAACTCTCCCCCCACCACCTTCACGGCGGCACTGATTGATCTGCGGCAGCAAATTAATCACTACCGGGTACAGTGTCAGTGTGACCTTGTATTCGTATACCATAAATTATGACCAGTAAATTTTATAGAGATCTGAAATTGTCATGAAACTGTTATTTAATTACTTTTGTTATTAATAAATGGTTTTGAAATGACGCATAACCCTTTTTTCTCCATTGATACAGAGATAACCCTCGACGTAAGGTTCAGAGATGAGAGATCTTTCATCACTGAGTTCTAGCTGACCATGTCATTAAGTATGTGAATAATTTATATAATAATAAATTTATTGTCAAAAAACAGTACAGACTGCGTATGACCACGTGGAGGACAATAAACTAATTTACTCTCCGGAAGCAAGCAAGGGACCATCCCATCAATTCCGATCAAGGGCCCTAAGGCAGAGGCGGATTCAAA
>NNCF01127425.1:148955-235213 GCA_002313205.1 Laupala kohalensis | reverse complement strand
GGGTGATCCATTTATTGTATTTCTTTGTGTTAATTAACATGCGTTTTATGGGAAAACTACAGTTGTAATGTTTTAGGAATATTGAGATAAATACATTGAATTTGTCGTCGGTGTTTTGGCAATTGTAAACATCTTTCCATGTTTCTTCACGCAAATAATTTATAAATATGGATTTATTTATGTCATTAAACTCTCTTGTAAATTTGTAAAGGATTTTAAGTGGTTTTAGTTTATTATTAATAGTCAATACTTGAGCAAGGTGATCACTGTATCCGGCGATAAACACTTCAGAGTTACGAGATTCCATTGTTGACTCTAATTTTATCTAGCAATGTTTGAGATGAGCCGGAGAAGCGAGTGGGGTCGGTTATAAAAACCGCGTGTATTAAACCATATAGACAACACTGTATCAAAATACATCCTTCTTCATTCCATGTCAACTGTTTATTAGATTTATATCATGTATTTTATTAAAATTATTAATATTAATTTTTTAAGTATTTTTTCTTTAACTACCCTAACTTGTATTCATATGGTATTGCATGGTACAACTGGTTTGGCAATGTTTCCTACACTGCTGTTTGACATCTTGTAAACAAGTTTTCAATGACGCTCATGCTACGTGCACCCAGTCTTGTGTTGGTCTCGTCAATCGCCTGGACACGAGCATTGCGGTCAGAGCGTTTAATACGAAACATACTGTGTCACCATCATGGACTCGAAAGTATTCTTCGTGTGCTTGGTGTATTTATTTAAGAACAGTTGAGACTTCGTGTGAGACAGACACTTTTATTTATGGACATCAAAATGTCGAACGCTGTTGCTTCTCAATTTTTCGTGCACGGTTTCCTACTTTTGACGTTTGTCGGGTTTGCTATTTCTCTGAAAAATGAATGTGAATTAATGTGTAAACCTGTGGTAAATAAATTATAATTTTCTTTCATTGATCTTTTGATTTAATGTTGCCAACACAAAGTATTTTTTCTTTACTGCAGCCATCTGGGGAAAAACTTGCGGGATGTGTTTACGGATCCACCAGCGTCTGGCCCACCGGTATTCTTACGCTTACCGTTGATTAGAAAATGACATAGTATATACTTTAGTAAACGTATGGTACAATTTGTTGAATATGTATGTTTATTTTATTCAAGATTGCAGTATTCGACCCATGAGAAAGAACGTCTCCAGTAGGACTCTCAGTAACATTGCTCTGAATTACTCATCTGAAAATAGTCGAAAAGTCATTAAATTGAACATCGTTTTTAATGATATGAAATTTAAGTGTAAGTAACTCCAATATTTTGTACTAAACTTTATGTAAGAAAATTATTATCAAAAATTCTTTAAATTTCATTTGGTTTTTATTTTATTTAAAAGATATCTATAGTAAATTTTCTTAAATTTGTACACATTTCTCATACCCTTATTACATTTTTTTTAAATTATACAAATTTATCAAATTTTACTAATTATTTATTTTTTTCAAACTACTTGGTAATTAATATTACTGAAATTGTATAGGCCTCTGTTACATCTATTAATGATATAATTATAAATCCACTTTCAATGTGGTTTTGTCAATTGAGGAATGAAATTAGTATTATATTTCTTCCAGATTTCCTTTTGAAATATGCAGAAAAAAGAAGCTCAGGTTCCATGTGTGATAGTTACAATATTACTTCAATCAGACCAGAGACGTCCCTTAAAATATCTCACAACTGCATTTGGACTGAATCTGATTCGGGAACTGAAATGGACATTAAATATCAGTCATATAATGATAAATTTGAGATTATCAGTAAAGGACATTATTTGTTTCTTCTTCCAAGTCTTTATAGAATAGGTAAGCTTCAAGACATTTGTATGTGATATGATATATGATATGACAATTTTTTATAACAAATATGAATATTCTTAGTGACGTATAATTATAATAAAAATTAATGTTGGTCAAAAAAGTCTTCACTAAAGCTGGTGTATCTTTAAAAGAAAACATTGTGGTCGTTCTTCTTTAAGTCAAATTTAAAAGGAAATAGTTTTATTGTACTCATCAAAAAAGTTATATTGCTGCATAATAAAAACTTTTTAAAATTGAGAATCTCTAATAAACATATAGGTAATACATATACAAGTATTTTCCATATACCAAAATAGACAGCTATTTACTTGCTATTGAATTCTCTCTTACTCGAATAGTGCTATCAATTTATATTGGATTGCAATACCTTCACGAATAGTATTGAATTCTCCCTTACTCGAATAGTGCTATTAATTTATATTGGATTGCAATGCCTTCACGAAGGTGCAGACTTGAGGGCTACTATGTAACAGATATAATATCTGACTAAGGAACTTCTCAAATTTCAAATGTGCTCTTTATATTATCTTGTGTATTATTTTTCCACACATTTCCCTTGTAAAAACAGAAATTGAAACACAAAATTTAGTCTTTTTTCAATATGTATGTTATTAATTCCAGATGAACTTAAAACTCCTGTGAACAAGTGGGAACTTTTTCTGTACATTGATCTATCAGACAGTAAAAAAGTTCAAGCAAAGTGGCCAGTACCTCCTGTTCACTTTGGTATCAAGCAATATCTTCTCAAGATATTTTATGAAGACAGTGCTTCTAAATTCCAAGTGTTTGAAACTCATTACATTCCTGTCGGCACACAACATAATGTACAAGAATCGTTTTTCTTTGAGACTGATTCCTTATCTGGAAGATTTTTTTTCACAATCCAAATGCTCCACGGCAACTGTTCAAATTCACTCTGCTTTACATCCACATCTCCTGTCTTTTCAATTGGTAATTCATTTTAATTATTTAATTTTCTTAGTACTCGATTTAAGTCTATGACCAATGTGAGTGACAAGAGTGTAGATTTGAACCCTTGGAAGAGTTATATTTCTACAAAGAAACACTCCTGTTGGTATGAATTTTGTTTTCATTCAATTTCAGGGGGTGGGGAGATATTTTTTGTACAGTTTCTATAAGTACGGGGACTGATGAAAATCTCTTTAACTTTTTTTCAGTTTTATTGGTGTACATTTAAAGAACTCTTATGTAGCTCAAAAGAAATTTCTACATGCAAAAAATAAAATATACAAGAATAAATTTTACTGAAGTAATTTATCCAAAAGTGCCAAATTTTTAAGTCTAACATGAACATTTGTAAATCATGGTAATTCATGAAGAGTGAGTTTCCCTCGTAATGGATTTTTACTTGTGATGTCCTAACAAAATTACACAAATATATTGGGAACCATGAAAGAATATCATACATAAATAATAATTTTTTTTGTTAAAAAAGCAGTTGCAAACCACTTAAAACCACATGGAGGACAATAAACACTCACACATCAATTAGAAACAATTTATATATAAATTTCAGGTGAAGTTTTGGTGGGTTTGTTTTTTGTTTTTTTTTGCTGGAAAATTAGTCAGTAAACTTATTTATAATTTTACATGTAAAAATACATGTACCATTTTATTGAATTAATATTTTATTTATTTTTTTATTTCTTGTATATTTCTAGAAAATTTGGGTCAAGCATTTGTGTGTGTAGAAGGAAAATTTTCCTATTCCCTTTGTTTCAGAGTAATATTGTGAAATCGTATTTACTCCATATCTAATTATGAAATGTATATTCAACTTGTCTAAAATTATCATTACAGTTATATTTGTTAACTTATAATTTGGGTTAACCTGCATGTTTTATCTTTTTTTAATGCTTTCAGAGGACAATGATAAGTCTCCATTATTACTGGGAGTAGTGAGCCTTATGATATTGCTCCCAGGATTTTTGTATATATGTTATTCATGGAGGAGATTTGGGACACCTCCAGCACGTGAGTCATAAATTAAATCTGTGTATTTTATTATTTCTTTGTTTAGTAGAAATGCTGAATGGCATTTTTCTTCTTTTCCATGTAATTAACAGAAAAAATTGAAGAGTGTTACAACTTCATTTGTACAATTTTCTCCAAAATACTCATTTTGTTGAAATCTCACAGGTGAAAAGATTTGAATATCAAAAGGTTTAACCCCTTTCAAAATGTCTTTTTTGTAATATTTTTTTCAAAAATATTTGAAACAAGTTGTGTGTACTCATAGTTCTTTGTCACTTGCTCTCAATAAATTTTACTAATTTAAAACAAGTTATCAATTGCTTGCAAAAATAGTTACAGCTTTTAAATTTGTATGGTAACTTCATTACAATAATTATTTACTAGTAATTTTTGTCATTTTTGCTGAAAGAACTTTAATATTGCATACTCGGAAACAATTATAAAACATTAGACTGAAAAAGTATAAAAAATATCATACTCGTGTGTAGTGGAGCGGGAGTTTGTGAGAGCAGCGCTCCCACTCTGCTTTGGTCATAAGAGCACCACTCCTTGTCAAATAGTAGGACCTATCGGGATTGTGTATAGTTTGTATAAGTTTGTGAACAGCAAAGAATAAACACATTTGTAAACAATGTATATTTTTTGTCCAAATGATCCAATCTGTATATATTGGAGCTAATACAGCTTAAACACTCACCATTTATGGTCTAAAATTATGTAGTCTCCAGATCACCTAGTGATAGGAGAGTTGACTATTGTATATTAAGCTCCAACTCCCACACTGCCATTTGTACTATATGTGTGGTTGTACTGAACATTGAATTATACAAGACTTCAATAGAAATAGATAAAACAATATTTTAATAACTATATTTCATATTGTTGATCCCAATTAACATAACAGATGTTGCTGGATGAAATTAATGTGTGTAATGGATGAGAGTGTATTTTTTGTGAATTTATGCAGATGGGTTTAGATGTACAGATATGTTTATTATTGTTCAGTGTTTAATTATTATGAAGGTTATTGGTAGTAATTAGAAGTGTTGACTAAGTGTAGACCTTGTTGAAAGTACCCCTAATGAAGAAAATATAAGTTTTTAAAACATCAGCAGTATAAGACAGTGTTTCTCTTGGAACCATTCTCTATTAACTGTATATTATACTTTTAATATTCAAGGTTAGCTCTTGCTTAAATATATATTAAAATATTTTTTCCCAAGAGTGAGGAGATGTTAAAAATATCAACTTGAAATTACATGTGAATAGAGCATTACTTCTCATCAGTCGTATTCTTGAAGATAACCTTGAGTTAACTGCGGACAATACACCCCTGTCATTGTTGATGTGTAATGTATAAGTAACAATGTATTGCGAAGTAATATTAATAGAAATCATTGGAATTGATTTTTCAGCATTATCACATAAATCTTGTAAATGTCTTAATAATTTTTAAATACTTCATATAGCCGGGCGACCTGTGGTGTAGTGCATAATGCACTTGCCTTCTACTTCTGGAGATGCAGGTTTAAACCCGGTCCAATCCAAGTAGAATTCGAGGTGGTGGACAAAGCAGCATTTGCAGCAGGATTTCTCAGGGTTCTCCAGTTTCCCCTGCCTATCATTCCACCACAACATTCACTCATCATCATTCACCCCCATATCGTCCATTAATCACACACCCCTGGGGAGTTGTGACAGGAAGGGCATCTGGCACCCTGAAATTCCCCAACCGGCCAAATCAAGTATCCCTCTCCCCATCTACCATCCCCATCTACACCGATCCTGTCCATCACGGGGTTAATAAGGGCGAAGGAGAAGAAGAAGAAATACTTCATATAGGAAATTTCCCACGAAACGAAATTTTTTTACAAAGACTTTTTATGAATTCTTCATTGTAAGGATTTCATTTCAAAGCTTGTCATTAGTTTAATCAGTCAGTAGACTATTTTTTGAGTGAAGAGTATTTATTTTTTGATTTGTTTCTATGCTCTGATGTTTTGTAGCTGTGCAGTTGCTTTATGTGACTGGAACGTATTATAATATTTCCCCAACCCACTTTTTTGTGAATATTTTAAAAAATTTAAAATACATCCTTGCCAGGTTTTCCACCACTTCAGATAGTGGCAGATTTTCCATAGGCGGGAAAATCATTAATACTTTTGTTATTAATAATATCAAATTTTTACTGCGAGTAATATCTAAGATTCATTTTTGAAAACTGTACATTTTTATTCAATAATTTATTTTTATAAATATTAAATCCACCACTGCCCATGGGCCCTTGATCAAAATTGATGGGATGATACCTTGCTTGTTTCTAGAGAGTAACTTAGTTGACTAGTACCACAGGAGATAATAACGTTAGAATTTAACTCCTCTGTTCATCAACTCTTTGTGGATTTTCAGCAAGCTTATGATAGAATTAATAGAAATAACCTTCTGGATATCATGATGGATTTTGGAATACTCTCAAAATTAATTAGACTTGTTAAAATGACTCTTTTGAATGCGAAACGTAAAGTTAAAATTGAAAACAAATATTCACAAGACTTCATAACAACCAATGGCTTGAGACAAGAAGATTCTCTGTCCAGGATTTTTTTCAATCTGTCTGAAAAAAATTATAAGGTATTTAAAAATTAATTCTTATGGTACTATCTTTAATAGAAGTAAACAATATTTAGCCTATGCAGGTGATATTCTCCTTTTAGGCCACTCCCTCTCTGACATAGGAGGAACGATGGAGGAACTGGAAGAAGCCAGTGATCAAATAGACCTTAAAGTTCATCCATCCAAGATAAAATACATGTTATCTCAGAATGATAAACAAAATGTTTCCACACACCTGGTCACTATTAATCGGAAAACTTAACGGTCAGGTGGAAAATTTTCGGTATTTGGATTCTGTGATTACAGCGAGTAATAATGTCTCTAAGGACATAAACGATAAGATTGTTACCGCAAATAGAAGTATGTATTTGCTTCACAAAGTATTATGATCTAGGCTGATAAGTAAACGAAGTAAGATATGGGTGTACCAAATGGTGATTTGACCAATCATCACGTATGGATGTAAGAGCTGGACAATCTCCAGTAAATCAGCTTGTAATCTTATGTGCTGGGGAAAAAATATACTTCACAAAATCTTTGGCCCTATTAGAGGCGACAATGGATGGAGAATAAGATATAATTCTGAACGCTACGAGATGTATTAAGCACATGACATAATAGCAGAAATTAAAACCAGAAGTACGGACACGTAAGCAGAATGAGTGAACAAAGAACTGCGAGAAAGGTACTTTTCAGCAAGTATGAAAGTAAATGAAAGAGAGGCAGACCCAAACTACAGTGGATGGACAACATTAGAGATGATCTGAGGTTGATGAGTGTTAGAGGATGGTGGTGCAAGATAGAGGAGAGAGAGGAATGGTCCAGTATCATTAAGGAGGCTAAGGCTAAACTGAAAGGGCCGTAATGCCATTGGAAGAAGAAGTGGTAATAGTCAGCTTGCAACATTTTTTTTTTTTTTTTTTTACAATGAAGTTACTGTGGTTAAAGTTTGAAACGCTTTCATGTTTCGAGAAGACTTGGCACAGAGTATTCAAACTTCCAAAAAGTAAAAGAATATCTGTGTACAGATACAGTGTCAATCTGACTTCCCCATCTCCACACAAGGTTCATGTTATGAAATTAAGTATCCTTATTCAAGTGGTGGTGTGCCAACTATTGGACACTGTGGGAGCTCTCATGTCTATTAAGTAGGCTATAGCAAACCCTCACTATTATAGCAGTCTTTCTATGGTTTTAAATGCTAAATGTTAATTTGAGACTGTATTAGCTTTAATAGGTAGGCTGGATCGTTTGAATGAAGAAAAATATACATTAGCACCGAAGCATTTTGGGAGCATCCCACATTCATCAAAATCACATCAAAAAGTTTTTATTCCTAAAATTTAAATTCCATATAAATGAATGTTAATTACCTCATGTTGCTTTTTCCATCTACGTAATGTAATTATATTCATATGTTCTACTTTTTAGTGAGTATAATAATGGGAATTCAACTTTTTCAATGTACTTTATCCCACCATGTTAGTAGTATTAATAAATTATTCTTCTAATAATAAATTGAAATGTGTATAATTTGCTTAGTAGATGTTTATTACTATTCCCTTTTATTGTTATGAGGGTAAAGGGGTAAATGGTTCATAGTTTTTAATTTAAAGAAGAATGTATTGTCAAATAAAAGTTAAAAATTGTTTCTGAATAAATTTCCCATAGCATTTTAAACCTCTTTTCTATTTTGTATTGTTGGTAAAATCTAATTGGAGAAGTATTTCTTTTAAAGTAATATTCAAAAATTAAAAATCAGCAAAATCATAGATTTTCAAAATAATTTCCCAAGATTCTTCGCTCCCCAATAATCTTTCAGAGAAATTTGCCATAACAATATATAGATAAATATGTGTTGAGTTATAAGAATCCTGTAAGATCCTTTTTTGTTTTTTTCTTCAGATAAAGTACCTGTTGTTCTTGTAATTTATAAACGAACAATGGATTCACACTTCAGAGTCATTGTTGCTCTAGTTATGTACCTGAGAAAAGCTTGTCATATAAGAGCACTTATAGAGGATTTTGACATACTATCAGCTGATTCAGAGGTATTTTTTATATTTTAATTGTGTATCCATCATAAAACATTCCACCATTTTATCTCTATTCAGATTAATATATAGTTATAACAGTACATGATATTTATTAATATTAACCCATATAATTGTCTTGTTCTATTGATTTTGTGCTCTCCTCTGTCAACTTACAATTATTATTTTTTATAAAGTGATGTCTGCAAGAGCAAAAGTGTGTGCACATGCAATAGTTTTCTCCCTGCCTGTCTGTGGCCATCAAACACCTTCTCTTCATCCTCTTTTAAACACACAGAACTGCTTACATCATTTTACAACTTTAAAATCATACTGAAGTTCTTACTAATTCTTGTTTTCTAATTATTTTCTGTTTTTCATCTAGGATTCCTCTTCATGGTATCATGAGGCATTTACTAATGTTGATGCAGTGATGGTAGTCTCTTCACCCCATTGTGTGGGAAGTAATAAGGATAAGGCCTATTATAATATAAATCCAGCAGCCTTGCACATACTGGAAGAAAAAAGTAGGGATAAGTCGTCATCTCTGAAACTATTTTCCGTCATTCTTCCCTACTGTACAAGTAAAGACATTCCCAAAGAAGCCAGAAACCTGCCTATGTTCAGACTGCCTGATGAGCTTAATTCTGTGTTGTGGTTCATTCGCTTTGGGCCAAACAGATCATGCTTTTCCAAGCTAGAGTACTTGTTATTCCAGTCACAAATCAGCGGTGGGACTTGTGACTATTGTACTTATGGTAAGTTTTTAAGAGAAGCTTTAGTGGATGCTGGGGATGAATCAAGAAGACTGAGAGCAATGCTTGCTGATGAGCAGATAGTTTAAAATTACTGATTATAATTTTGAATAATCCAAAGACTAATGTGCAATGAGGCATTTTTATAAACTTGCCCAGAATCATTCATGTGTTAGCCTATGTTACCAACTAAGTCTTGGTCAGTAATTATTATTTAACATGATCATACCATTGTTTGCTTACGTATGGAAGTGACATTACCTTGCTTCCATGAAGGTATGTTTTGTACAAAAGCAATATTAGAAATCTTCAGAACCTCCAATTTAATTAATCCTAATATAAAAATAATTTTATGTAAGTCTCTAGATGAAATAACATGAAAATATTTTTATTGAAGTTCTTGCTGGGATGATACATATAATTCAGCACTCATGTAACTGACCTTTACAAACTATTTACTCCCAAAACCAGCACTTGAACTATCTTAATCTTTGTTGTCTGACTTCTATTCAAGTCTCTGTGGCTCATTCCTGAACGGGGCAAGATCAGAATAGAAACATAGAACCAGCTCTTCACAAAGTATTACTTTGTAGAAAACTACATTAAACATAGAGTTCCAATTGAGTTATACATTTTAACGACCTTTTATAGACAAATTACTACATTTAACCAAGCAATGTTTCAGTTACGATTTTGATCTTCATCGGGTGTTTACATAAATAAGGTAGTATATTAATAATATGTCATGAATGAAATTGTAATGGGTAACAAAAGAAAAAAGAACAAAAAGACAAAAACAGAAACCATCTACAAAATTATCACAATGTTGATAAATTAATACCCAATAATTTACCTGTATTGCCACAAAAGTTTATTTTCCCCAGTGTGGTTTGTATATTTATTATTTTGGACAATCAGTGTTCATAATAATTATTTTCTTGTCTTGATATCCTGATATTTTCCCAATCCATCATGTGACTCTCATCAAAGCTGTGACTTGTTATAACATTGAAGTTCCACTGCGTTGAAGTTCAGTAGTTCTTGAATTCTTATTTTTAGTCCTTTTTTTTTTTGTCTATCCAGCATTGCAATCACTGTATTATTATTATTATTTTTAATTTTTGCATAGTAACTTGTCTTTTTCTTTAGCTTTTAGAGTCTACCAATGTTAGAACATCGAGACTACTTTTATGTTTTCCATTATTTTGAATTCCCTGCAATAATGACCATTGCTCTTCTTTGGCTAATCATGTTCTCATCCTAAGGTTTCTTTTCTTTATCAATTGAAAAGTAACTTCATATCTTCAAGTGTTATTAGAACATCTAAAAAAATTTGCTTTCTATTGTTCTAATAACATGTGAGCATATGAAGTTATCTTTCAATTGGTATAACAAAGAAACCTACTTAGGATGAGTGCTAAATTTTCATGTTGAAAATATGATTAGCTCAAGTAGAGCGTTGGTTATTATTGTTGGGAAATCTAAAAATGGAAAACATAAAAGTTGTATCGATGTATTAACATAGGTAGACTCTAATAGCTAAAGAAAGAGAGAGAACAGTTACTCTGCAAGAAAAAAAAGAATTGAAAGGATAACACAGGGATTGCAATGCTAGTTGCATAGGAGAGACAAAAAAGAGGACTGAAAACAAGAATTCATGAACACCAATGGAACTTTTATGCAGCAGAATGAAACATTACAACAAGTCACTGCTTGGACAAGGACTGTATGATGGATTGGAAAAAAATATCAAGATAATAGGCAAAAAAAATTATTATTAACTCTTTAAACCCAAAGTGATGCACATAAAATACATGAAGGGGAATTTACACGTATGTGGAGATTCAGAGAAATTATCAGGTCTTTTTTTATCAATATTGTGATAATTTTGCAAATGGTTTTGTTTTGTTACTCTGTGGTTGCATATTACAATTTCATTCATGACATGTTACTAGGATACTACCTTATTTATGTAAAACACCTGATGAAGGCCAAAATCATGGCAGAAATGTCATGTGGTTCGTATAGCAATTCATCTATTAAATTCTATAAGTTAATAAGATAATGATTGATGTAAATAGCTTTACTATTATGTTCAATTTAATTGCTTTTCCTTATTGCAAGTCTTGGGAAATCATATGGCACCGTTGGAATTTGTAAAGATCCATGCAGTGATTTTGTTTTGGGTGTTTTGTTGAGAAATCATAACAGCTTCTTATTGATTTGTTGAAATTAAATATTATGATGATTAATAGCTCATTTTTAGATTGTGTGTAATTATGAAGACATTTAATGATACTACCCAATCCCTTCCAGTTATTTCCAATGCTTATACACCTTTAGAACTGGTTTCTGTATTTTGACACTGTTTGTGTTAAAAATTAGTTGAATAATATTTCAAAACTATTATGTATTAAACTTTATCCAGCTACTAGTGTTATTATTAATGTTTGTATACCCTATAATACTGATATGTATCTGTACAAGTAGCTTTTGTATGGTCTTTTTATGAATGTTTATTCCACTTTTTAATAATGTTTCTAGAAATTTGATATTTCGTATAACCACAAATTTAATCAGAATTGTCATTGGTAAGATAAAATTTAAGTAAAGAAACGTACCTCTGTTGCTGTGTTAATAAGACATTAAATTTTACAATGAATTATGATGTGAAATAATCAGAGGTTATAATTTAACTTGACAAGACTAGTTCATTTTGTTGAGACTGAAGTTTTGTATTATGAGTAAGCTAATATAACGAATGTATGTGTTTCAGAAATGCACTTTATGCTGCAATTTTTTTTTATCATATTGAAGTATGTAAACTTAATTCTGTGTAAATGCAAACTTAACTTTGGAGACTGCAATGTATTTTGTTTTTAATTTTTTTAAATGTATTTTATAAAAATTAAAATGTTTTTTGATTCATTATTTTATTTTCTGTGAAAATAAATACTTGTCTTATTAAATCGCTCATTTATATCCCTGCTAGCCAATATGGTAATTCCTTTTCCTCTGGTACCGATCTCGCTCACGACTGCTTTTTATGAGAATAAATTATACCTTATTCTATTAGATCAATGTTGATAGTAATAATAAATTTATCGTCAAAAAAAGTAGTACAAGCTGCATATGACCATGTAAAGATCTTTATAGAAAAAATTTCATTCACATATTCAAGAAATGTTTCAATGTCTGCAAGTGCATTATATAAAATATTTGGTGTTATTTATGTAATCGGTGCTTGCTGCAGGGGTAGACAACCCAGATATCTGAATCTGAAGTGGACCAGTTTGGCAGTGACAAAATATTGGCAAGTTAAAACCTAATTTACCAGTTTATAATTGTAGTCAATTCTCCATAAGGATGTGTCTCAAGCACTTCATTCAGAGGCAGCTCCAAAAAAATTATCAGTGGAGGCCATTCCAAATTAACATTTGATTACGTAATACTTGTTTTATAAGTTATTTAAATACAGTGAAACCTACTCATAGATCGAATACCTCTTTCAAGTAAATGATTCTTGCTAGGTGAAGAATATAAATATACTTCAATTAGCAGTAGTATGTATTAATATATAGTATTCATACATTAAAGATAGTAAATCTTTAATTATTTAATTAATAGTGAATTAAAGAGTGCTAAAGGATACAAAATATACAACCTACTGTTAGTGTTTTGTAAAATTTCTACCTTGTTTTGGACTGTTGCAAGAAATGGAAAATACTCCATTGAAAAATATTTTAGTGTCCTTCATCCACTCCAGAGTGACCTAACTTAGATGTATAAAGCAGAAACAAACATAATTTCACAATATTATTTGAAACATCTGATTATTGTTTTTACTCGTTCAATTTCTGCATCAAATAAATATCAAAATAATAATTTTTAGATCATCTTAGATGATTATTCATGACAAGGAAAATTAAACGTCTAAGCCTAAACCTTTCAAGAAAAAAACTTTCTTTTTTTCAAGAGGGGCCATGGCCCCTATGACCCTCTCCTTGGAGCTGCCACGAACAGGTCCCAGCTTGAGGTGTGTATTGCAACGTCCTGTGTAGCCCCCATTCTCTTCCTGCCTCCTCGCCTAAGGATTTTTTTTGTGGGGCTTTACGGCTCGTCGACATCTAGGTCATTAGCGCCCTAAAATTCTGTACAGGTAGGGAAACTGCAGTTATGCACTAAGGAGAGCCAACATGACTCTCCCCGCGTGTGGAACTCGCCGAATGACTCAACCATACCCACTGAAAACCCTCCTGAATTACAACTCAAATATCAACATATCTCAAAACATTACACGTAACATTACAAAAATAAAAATATAAAAAAGAGGAAAATGAAAGATACCCTAGCGTCGGGATCGTAAAGAACAAGAGGTGACCAAGGAAGGTCAGGAAAGAAAAAGGAAGGAGCCTTGCACAAGTAAGTGGAAGTAATGCCAGACTCAGCTCGGGGCCCGTGTTTGCCAAACACGTACTTACTAGATGTAAGTCGCCTTGGAGTTCGTGAGCAGCAACCACGGGGTCCAATTAATCAACTACTTAAATTATTTAGTTTATATATACATATAAAGTATTTGAATCATGTTGCAATATTTCGAATAGGATATTGTGAAAGTAGAACTCATGCTGAGGTGTTCTTAGCATAGCGGCTGCGTCCGATATACACTCAACTTAAGCGCGCTCTGACTGTTGACTTAAATGAATAATTATAAACTTACAACCCATTTGTGGACGAATAATATTTTTATTTTTTAATAGCTCACTAGCTATTATATTAATTGAGTTATTAAAAAAATATTATTTGCCTATAAAAGGTCGTATGTTTATAATTATTTATTTAAATAGATTACATAATGGACGTTAATAGTAGTAGAATTGCGCCCAAAATATTTTTCTGACAAACAAGACTACAAAAGACACAATTTTAAGAAGATTTAATGTAGTTTATTTTTGTGTTTGACAATATTATCTAAAAGTGTGTAATTTTCGAGTTGTAAGCAAACAAGTTAAGAAAACTGGTTTTGGGAGTCCATTTCCAACTTTAAGTCAAAGTTCACCACGCTCTAGCGCGATATCTATTCGTCACACAAAAAACTATAATTACTTAATGTGTAGGAAATATAATGCATATTAATTTTGCATTCGTATTTTTACTCCAGAAGTGCGTACTTTTCGAGTTATAAACAAAAAACTAACAAAGTACGATTTTTCGGTTCTTTTAATTTTTCTCAAAACGCACAGGGTTTACGAGGTGGCAAAGTTGAAATTTGGATTCAGGATTGAGAAAAAACTTCTATAAATTTTCCTTGCCAAACTATCATATGACTGGATTATTTTCTCTTGGTCTTCCTTGGCCAAGTCTTGCTATCTTCGATCCCGACGCTATTAGGTTTCGAGGGCTAGGACGTATCTTTCTTGCTTCTTCCACTACTTTTACTCCTGAACCCCTAGGGAAGGTGTAATGCGACCCGTGCCAAGGTCTGAATGGTACAAGGGTTACCCGCATTGCGAGCGGAGCCCCTGGGAAACCTGGCGACCTTCCAGAGAAATTTGCCGTATCTGAGAAAACGGGACTCTGTCTGTGTAGTTACCTTCCCTAGCTTCTCGTGAGAACATTATGGAAAATTTTACTCTTATACATTTTGAAGAAAACGATGTTGAGACTTTACCAGTGACGGTTAGTAGTAAGAATGTGTCATTTAGTGACGATTAGGTGGCAGACGGGAGGGTTGCTCCCCCTATTCAAAGTAAAAAGGCAGATTAGAAAAATGTGGATTAGGATCGTCCTGATATTAGGTAATAAGATTGATGAGCTTGCTGTCCACATGAGGGTCATGTCCACAAGGAAATAAGATTGGTGGGTTCAAGTAAAACCAGTTTTGCAAAACTGAATGGGGTCATCAAGAATTCTTAAAGCCAGAGGATTGCTTGTTCAAAAGAGAAGTATCGGTATCAAAGACTTGTGAGAGAGACAAGGGACCCAAAAATCCTAAACCCGCAACCAGAGACGTTGAAAGCTCAAAATGGATACCTGCAGCAATATCTCAGGCCGTGTCACGCATCCGTGAGGATTCTCAGCAGAGGAGCCCAATCCAGTCGCATCATCAACAGTCGCAGGCAATAAGAAGAGCAAAGTTCCCCGTCCTAAGCCAAATCAACCAACGCTTGTCATTAAGACAAAAGATTCGCAGCCGTATACTGAAATCCCGCAACTTATGAAGGGTGACTCTGAAAGAGGTTGGGTAGAGCACGAAGGAGACTTAGAGGATGACCGCTGGAGAACTAAAACTGAAAATGCATGGAGCTGCATGGCAAAAAACTCTGCAATTGAAAGTTTCAGCTGAAGAAGCTCTTGGCGAGGCACTGGAAGTGAGACCTCATTAGTAATAAAATACGTGTATGAACTAACAACAAAGGAGGAAGTACTTGCAGCGCTGGAGACGTCTATTTTGACACCCGTTGCCATTAAGTTGATATGTGCTGCTTGGGGCTTAGAGACTGCCGTGGTATGCCTTCCTATCGACCTAGCCAAAAGGGCGTTATCTCTAAGTAATATCTGGATCGGTTATGTTAATTGTCGAATCCGTGAGAAGTCTGTTATGAGGTGTTACAGATGTTTGGGCTTCAGTCACATTGTTAAGAACTGTACTGGAGAGGACAAGAAATGATGCACTTCAGATTCTGGGTGTTCCAGGGTTCCTCAGACGAGTGATTGGAAGCTACTTAGCAATCGTGCATTGATGTACGATAGCAACGAAAGGTAAGATACCAGTAATATCACTGGGCATGTCCCCCAGGGCTCAGTACTGGGCCTGCTGTCATGGAAAATCATGTAAGACGCCGTTATGAGAATCAGCATACTCACAGGTGTCACTATCGTGGGTTTCGCGGACGATGTTGCATTAGTTGTCGACGAAAACCTTCTAGATGATGTTACAGGAACTGTAAACAACGTCAATGGCTTGCATTGGTTGGCCTGCAACTCGCTTATCACAAAATTGAGACTATTTTAGTTACCAGCAGAAAAATAAGGGAGACTGTCACCCTTACGGTCGGTGAGCACGACATTACGTTGCTGCCATCGCTGCGGTACCTCGAAGTACAGATCGACTTCAGACTGCGGTTTGACGAGCATCAGTGACAAAGCTGGATAGCCAGATCTCTATCTCGAAATATGCCAAATGTTGGCGGTCCGAGACAAAGCCGCAGAAAACTTTTTACCAGTGTTGTGAGCTCTGTTTTATTATATGCAGCTCCTATATGGACGGAATCTATGGAAGTGAAATGTTATGCGCGCGGTATTTCAGAAGCATTCTGCGCGTGGCAGTGTAATCCAACCAGTGTCTTATTACGCTGTATGTGTTGTGGCACGTATGACACCAATCGATCTTCTGGCAGATGAGTAAGACAGAATTACCGTAGGCGAATGACAGGGGGGGGCGGTAGTGCTGAAAATGTGCATACGGAGCCTCTGTCAGTCAAACGTCAACCTCACCCTTCTTGTGGGACCCCTGTTATCACAAATTGAGGAAATTGTGACCGTGGATTGGTGGGATATCCATAGCAGTATGTCTGCAAGCGAGGAAGTGGAGGAAATACTATTCCCAGTGGTAAACAAGGAAAGCCACAGATCAGAGCCTAGGTCTATAGGTGGCAACCCCATCATGGTACTCGAGGGCGAAGGGTTAATAACCCATTCCCTTTAATTTTTTCTTATCAACGAAACAGAACGAAGTAAAAGCCGGACAACTCGATTAAGACTAATTTTGGCGCGAAAAGGGAAAAGAATTTTGGATTTTTGAACTTAATGTGCCAGGCAGGGAAGTTTCAGCAGGTGCCAGCAATTATGAGAAGATATCCGCTTGATATGATAGGCTTGAGTGAGGTTCGATGGAACGAGTTCGGAGAAATGAGGATGCCCAGTGGATCGGTGTTTCTGTATTCGGGTAGGTCAAATGAGGAAGACAAACACAGAGGTGTGGGATTTCTTCACAACAAGAAAATGGCGATCTTTGTGATTGAATGGGAACCTATGGCACTAAGAATTAAAACAGCCCGCTACCAAGGAAAGATCAGGAACTTTAGCCTGATATAATGAGAAACACCAACAGGGATGATGGATGTAGAAATCAAAAACTATTCTACGCGGAGTTGCAAAACACTATTAAGAAAATGGGTGAGTGGTTACTGCAGTGGCCTCTCACACCCGTGAGCGGGTTCAAAACCGGTCGAGGCCAACAGATTTTTAGGGTGTGAAAATCCACACACGGCATGTAGTATGATTATACAGCATGTAAAACATCCCTTGCGCATTCTTGTATGCTCTTGGCAAAATTAATTCTCGGCGAAAAATGCCCCCACGCGAAGTTCCGGTTTCCACTACCAGATGGCAGCGGAAAACAGAACAACTAAATTGCGAATGTGACTCACCCCAAAGGGTCGCAACCAAAGAAAAATGGGCCACAATTATCAGTAGCCGAGACCCATAAGCTATTATTATTATTATTATTATTATTATTGAGAAGATCGAGAAAAAATATATTGTTGTTGTGATAGGTGATCTCAATGCTCAAGCCGGAAATGATAACCTTGGTTGGGAAGTAGTGATGGGTAAACATGGACATGGTACAATGAACGAAAATAGTGAACTCGTTACTGTAACGGCTGAATAAGTACTCGGATATAAGAACTCGCATAAGAAAGAGTGGCTGAGAGTTAAACCTGGGAAAAATAGGAGAGGAAAGTGATACGAGATAATATATTGGCGAGTAAAAGTAGCAGCCCTGCAGGAGTAGTACGAACAGAAAGAGCGCGAAGTGGAGTGTACACTCAGACCGCAAGTGCTGGGTGAGTGAGCTAGCTGAGAAGGCCCAAGAGACCACGAGAAAGAATAATCTGAGAAGTTTACAGTATTACTCGTGGTCTATCACAGAGAAAATTTGTAAGAAATCGGTCAATTAAATAAAAAAATGGTGGTTTAATAACTTCAAGGATTTGTTTAATATTCTCAGAGAAGAACATTCTACAATAAACCCAGAAGAAGATGAAGTAAACGTGGAAGACAATAGAATCCGTACCTATGAGTCATCCATGGAAGATATCGCTTCGTGGAGCGAGACACATGGAGAGATCGATCACTACCTGTGCTAGTTCCTCACTGGTCATGGTTGTTTTAGGGTGTATCAACAGCGCTTTGGGCTAGACACCGACTCATCGTGACCATCATACCTGGTTATCGAAAATGCTGAACATGTCTTCTTCAGGTGGCCTCGTCTTTGAGCCCAAACAGACAAGCTGCGAGAGCAGCTCAAAGAACCGATGACTCCAGAGAACATCATTTATCTAATGCTCTCTTCGGAGTCGAACTGGAGAGCAGCAGCTGACAGCTGTATTTACGATAAAGTTGCTCCGCCAAGCGGGAAAAAACGAAAACAGACACCAACGACTTAATTACTAGCTGCGGGAAAAAGCCAACCCGCCCTCAGCGAAGTAATACCCGACGCCGATCCCATGGGAGTAGTGACGGCGTAAAGGGAGGTGGTTTTAGTGGGTAGAAATTCCACACAATCCGTACCATAAAGCGTCTTTCGAAGATTTCCACCTGCACTCGCAAAAAAAAACACACAAAAAAAAACATGTGCTGATTTTAGTACGAAATTAATCGTATTAGAAAATAGTGTTGCAGGTTCAAAAGAATAGATAACTTAATTTTATACATTTTTAATTCATAAATAAAAAGAAGTTGAAGTCTCCTGAAGCAAATACTTCGTATCTTCATGTACTATCCATGTCCAATACTACCAGGGTTTAATTTTGGAAGGTGCTTGGATCTTGTGGAGGTAGGGAAACGTTTGCAAGTGTAATGTAAAATGGTTCAATTTCAACGTTTTTAAAATGTTTTTTACATCTCAATGTGAATTTATGTTTCCTACATGACAAAAATTCCTTTTTTCACAATTGTCCTCCACGTGGTCATACGCAGTCTGTACTGTTTTTTGACAATAAATTTATTATTATTATACTGTCACAAAATAAAAAAAACACTTATTTCTGAAGGATTAGAACCTGAAAGACCCTCTTCATCCACTACTACTCCTGCTTAAGCACAAGAAGATTCATCTGTCAAACCTTGACTTACCTCTTGGATCTTGATAATGAAAGAATAAGTGAATGAAACTTGGAAGCTAGTGGCAATGAAAATTCACCTTATTGCTGAAATAGTTTTCAGATATGTATTATTTTCAATTGAGAAAAGCTCGGACGCACAGATTATTCGATCTTTTAGACAGTTTTACCTACTATTTTGTCAATCCACAGTCGATATGAACCATACAGTTAAAGATAAGATTTATCTTTATGTCACGATATGAACGTCATATTATGAAGTTGCCTTTCAAAATCCCTCCTCATTTTCTCCCTTACCAACTTTAAAAACGAGAATGCTTAATAAAAATTCAGGGTAGGGAATTTTCTTTTATTTTGACATTTTAACTTCCCTCAGTTTGATATTCAATAGGAAAGCATTCTGAACTGAACTTGATACGATATACTGCTGCTCATACCTTTCATACAATTACATACTTGTCCGTTCTTAGCACTGTAGTCCACCTGTAGTCTGTGTACCATGTTATCTGTTGAGGTTGTACTACACTTCCCTTGTTCCAATCCACTCGTCAGCTGGAGACAGATTGAAGATGATACTGTCTCGTTTGTGTAGTCCAGTTCCATCCAGTTCGTAGTTGTTTATGTGCATGACGATGACTTCGAGAAGACTTTAATTATTAACGGGACTTGCCATGTAATGTTATTGCCTTGCTTCGTGTTTGTTTACGAGTAACTTGCTGTTATGAGTGGTCTCGAAGTTTGTGTGTGTATGTGTGTATATAGTTGCTGATTAACAATGTTGATAGAGTGTTTGATGGATTTTTCTTGAAAATGTTTTCGTTTATTATGGACCTTAAATTACGGTGATTACATATACTTTAAATGAAAGATTCTTCTTCTCATGTTAAGCTGTGAACAAAAGTAGATTCTATTATTATACATTCGTTATTGAAAGATTACTTTTTCAATAGCATTTTAATGTTTATTATTCTCTTCCTGTTCAAGATTGCTCAGTTTAAGTGTCTTATTTTATCATGTAATTTTTCTTACTCAGAATCTTAGTAAATTGCTCACTGCATCATGTGCAAATTTTTGTTATTAGTGTTAAAGTATTTTTTTATGAGATAATACACTTACTTAGTGTAATGTAGTGAAAGCACATAACATTATAATGTTATATTTTGTCTACTTAATTGTAACTGTCACTTCGTATGAGACTTTATTTGTTCGCTTGATTAATTGGAAGCCATGATCTTCCTTGAGGGTTTTATCATTGCAATTCTGATTTTGGAAACAACTAGTTATGTTAACAACCAAAGTCATTGCTTATCATCTCGACTCTCATCATGTCATGATACAGTATGTACAGTGATATATTTCTGCAGTATAGGGTGAGCGTAAGTGTAGTGTATTAATTTGTACGTGAATTTGAATTCTAGCTCTGGTATAATAGTGTTATGATCGACAATTGCTCAATCAAGAGGATACCAAGATCTAGTACAGGTAAAATCTTTTGTTGTATTAAGATCTTAACTTAAAAATAGGCAATGTAGTTTAGATTTCTACTTAATGTTTTGTACAAATTTAAATTTTGGGGTAAGAATGTGTACTTTTTAATCTCGTTTCATGTATTTAAATTCATTTATTTAAATTTTGGGGTAAGAATGTATACTTTTTAATCTCGTTTCATGTATTACCATTCTTTAATCATCTCAAATTATTTATTTCTATATCTCTGTATTTTCTTGTACTTTGTGTATTTTCAAATTCAGCTTTGTTTTTTTTGTTTTTTCTACTCGTTTTTTATCATTTTTCGTACCAGTGGTTTTGTTGTGTATTTTTAACCCCTGTTGATCCCTATTTGGCTTACTAATACTTCATGAAAATTGGTAATGGGGCATAGATATTGTTTATTCCAATTTGTACTTAATGTGATAGCTTTTTATGATATTTGAAATTACTATTTCTTAATTTCAGCATGTACTAATTTACATTTGAGAAGTAGTAGTGCAGAGGATCTAGGCCAGGTTATATTACATCATTATTTGTTTGTGTATGAAAAAGATGGAGGAGTTTATCATACTACTGGATTGAACTCCACTTTATCAAGTATTAAATGGACTCGTAAGTAAATTTGTTTCATTACTTGAGGATTTTATATATAATTGCCAAATACGAAATATCTTAAATATATTCTTTTAAGCATATTATAAAATTGTGTGGTAAAATGGTAAATTTTCCTATAATGTCTGTCCAAAAGAGATTGGTGGAATGAACATCAATTTTATTTATGACTTTTATATAGTGTGTACTAAATAATAACTCTATCTCTCAAATATAATTTTGGTCAATTTTAGTTCCAATATGTGTTTTTATTCATTCTGTTCATTTCTATCTTTTTGTTTAATGTTGATCTCCTATTCTCTCTGTATTAAAAAAATATTGCAATTAAAGTAGTAACTGGTTTAAGTTCCACCAGTGATCAATATTTTTGATTTCTTATCTTATGTAGTTATATGCACCTGCTCAAGCCACAGTGAAATGTCTTCATTGCATTTTTTCCAAACCTGTTATGATAATAACTTGTCTTTTATGTGTCCCATACATGTAACTACCTCCCATAATCGTATATGTAATCAAAGGTTTAACAGGCTTACAACCAAGTTTATGAAAATAGGTAAAGGAGGTTGAACAAGCTATATATATTAAATTCTGTTATTTGGTGTGTGTGGTAGTATTTCCAAACCTTGTTTTTCACTTAGTATATCAGTTTTTATACCTATTAAGTGTTACGGTTATGTATACCCTGAAAATTATGAAACTGTGATGCACATTTCATGAGAATAAGTACTTTTTTTTATTATTTGCATTCGAATGGTTGGTTTATGTTGTGACTTCTATTTTCTTATTATTTATCTCACTTTATCCTCATAATTTAAAGGTGTTTTGCATTCTGATCTAATCCTATTTTGATATTTTAAATACTTTAAGATTTTTTACAAAATTTATGAACTTCAGTGCGATGTTAGCAAATTTCCTTATTTTCTAAGGAGAATTCCACACCAAAAGAGCCACGGTTGTGTGGTCTGGTCTGAAAAACTAGTCCAAAATAATTTAATTGTATTCTTTGTCTGAAAGCAGAACTCGTCTAAAATTTTAAGCCTTTATTATGTGATCCCGATTTTTTAAATTAATTCTTTTTAATTACTATTTCGCCAAAAAAACTTTTAATTTTCCTTTCATGTTATTGCAAATTTTCAAAGGTATCTAAGTGTGCCAATAAATTCTTGATCTGATACTACCCTCAGAGTTAAATAAAAACAATCAATAGTTTTTCAGTTCGAACTACCTCAAAACACTTCGTTTCATGATTCAGCTTAATAATATCCTTTTTTGTCTACTTTTTAGAACATCTAAAAATAAGTTATAGAAAATAAAACATATAGCTCAATTATGGGTGTTTTATTATATTTTCTTCCCCCATCATAGGAAGTCTTCAACCAACAAATAATGGAGGGTCAGATTCAATGTGAAATTTTTAATAAGAAAATTGTGTTTTCATTCCAGCTGAATGAACCCGGTGTTGCCCAGGACAATAAATTTGATAAAAAATATTCTTTTAATAGATATGACTTTTTTATTTCTATGCTTTAGGGTATACCCACTGTAGAGTAAAATATAGAAAAATTCAAAATCCTGTTTCTAGATATTTAATGTTGCAATGTTGGGGTACAAAAATCAAATTGATATTTCAGTCAGTCTACGAGATATACCGATAAAAGCGAAAATTAAAAAGTAATGAAAATGGGGGATGGGGGTGGTTTCGAAATTTCAAGTGGACAGTGCTGTTCATAGAATTGTTCTGAGGGTGCAAATTCAAGAAAGTGATATTTTGAAATCTCGAGGAGACAATGCTCTTTCTGGAATTTTGAAGCTCAAGTGGCAAATTTTCATTATGATCCAGTTAAAACTGTAGATTTGTATTGAAGACATACAAACACTCACTCGTACACTGCCTGTGATACTTTTTTATATAGAGATACTTCCCGAGTATGTGCCACCATGCTAAGAGATGTATTAATGCTTGTTTGGTTGCTAATAAGAAAATAATGTGAGTGCTCACAATGGCTACCCTCACAACCCAGCAACTTCTTTTTAATGATTATAATTGTTAGATATTGGGTTGTTGTTTTTTTCCTTTTTTTTTACAAGAAATATCCTATAGAATTTGAATCTGTCCATAACTATTGAGTTGAAGACTTCCAATTGCAGGAAATTACGAGAAGCTTATGTTTTTTGAATGATATGTGTATTGATTTTATTAGAATTTCTTTGGACATTACCCATTGTCAATAGATAGTTGTGTCATTGGGTTATCAGCCAAGCGGATGTATGCGGCTTCCTATCAAGGTCTATCTGGCCTTGATACTTCTATCAAGGAAGTTGCAAACAACTGCTTAGATAATCAACTACTTGTTGACATGTATACTCTATTCTACTTTTAATTTCAATAATAAAAAATAAAAATCCCAGGACAGCACAATGCACAAGAATTGAAGCACTACCATCACTGCCCCAGTAATGCTTTGGTAATGTCCTTGTCCAGAATCAAGTTAAGAGGTTTGAAAACCAGTGCCCACCAAATCCTGAACAAAACCTGGTATTGAATGAGAATGTCCAAAACTTATCATGTCAAAAGGTTCAAACAGGATGTGATGATGGATAATATCCAAGGAAATTCTAAATAATAAAAAAACTAATGATTAAGTGACTCCTTCAATCTTCTATTTATAGTTTTATTTAATTTTTGACCCCCAATTCTGTTGATACTCAAAGTTATTAATATTTTTCTTAGGAGTTCATATTGTTAGAACAGAGAAAAATATTGTACATTATATAATAAAATAATGCCTTTTGAATATTATAGAATTACCATAGAATATATTAGCTGAAAAAAGAGAAATATTGATTTATAATTTTGAGATGTTTTGGTACCGAAATATAGTAATTTTGTTTTGTTTTCTTGAATTGCCCACAGATGGGTGTGTTCGATCAGAAAGTTATTGGCATATTTTGATTCCTCAAAAAATTTGCTATGAGATTAATATAGTTGAAAATTTTTCTAAAATAGAAATTCAAGGTTGCTAGGAGATGACAAATATCGAGATTTTTTTTGGTCAAAAAGTGATGAAAAAGAAACTAGCTGTGTGAAAATCACAGATCAAATCTTTAGGTCTGAAAGTTTTCTATTTTCATAGAAGCTATAGGAGTATTTATTTGAGACATAATCAGATGAAATTATTTTGAACAAATTTTTCAGACCAGTCCATAGAACCCCTACTCACTTGACATGGAATTGCCTGAATGTCGTTTTTCTTCTCTATACCAGTGGCATCATCTTTGCGTTATATCATTTTAAAATTGTAAAAATTTATTCCCTATCACACACACTGTTATTTAAACATATTACTGCTTTATGGCAGGGGCTTTTTCCATTTAAAGTTTTAATGATATTTTATTAGAATTGGATCTATCCTAGGGTTCATTCCAATTTTTTATCTTTCTTCATTCTTTTTATTTATATAAACTAATGATTTCTAAAAACCAAATATTTCAACTAATAGTGTACTGCTAAAGATCAACTAATTGTTTTCTATAGGAGGAAAATGTTTGCAGTATCAATTAGGGGGTGCCAATGTTTGTACTGGAATTACATTATTGCTTGTATTTAATTTTTGCAGGTCTTCGTTTCCAGTATAAGGATCAAACAAATGATTCTTATAATTTTTGCGTTGAAGTAAGATTGAGTCACAAATCGCAAAGTGTCAGTGGCCTACCCTGGTTTTATGATTGTTTATGGGCAACAGGTTATGAAGATAGGATATATCATTTTAGATATGAATTATATGATTCACAAAGTCAATCATTTGCGGGGAGACATTACATTTTCCAAGTGCCTCGCTATTATATGAGTGAGTATATTCTTGTTTTTTGTTGATTATGTATGACTTACCAGTCAGTGAATTTCCTTATGTAGAAGTCCTTAGTTTTCTAAAGATGATTGTTCAATATTATACATTTCGATATAAACACAAATGTATTAATAAGTGTTATGGTTTATTAGAATTTTGTGAGGAAAGTTTAATGATTAATATTTTAAAGTAAAGTTTATTTAACAGCTACATTTTCTTATGTTCAATTAGTAGAATGTGTTTTTAATGGAATTTTTATTATTAATAGAATTCCAACAATTAATGTTTTCTTAAAGTTCAAATTTTATATTTTAAATTGAATTACCTGAAAGAAATAATTTTTAAATTAGATGGTATGGTATTTACTTAATTTCATTTCTTTTTTTCTAAATTTAGCAACCTAAATTAAGGAGGGGGACTATATTCGGGTAAATACATTAATTGCCTAGTTGTTGTTAATCTCTATTAATCTTTTTTTTACAGTAATTCTTATTTGGATCTGTTTGTATTTGAATCATGGTTTTGCTTACAGAACTGTGAGATTATTTATTTTACTTAGTCTGAATGATACTGCATAAGATATCTATAATTCAATTTCTATATATGTACTGTAAATATGGTTTGAGATGTAATGAAAAATTATATTAATTGATAGATTATTCTAGTTTTTGGACGAATGTCATTATTTTATATATCTAGAAAAAACTACTTGCATAGCTATGACACCTAAAAGTAGAGATGTGGTAGAAAGTAAGGAAAAATTATTTTAATGATGGGACACTATTTTGTGAGGGCAAAGTTGTATTTATTTTTTCTTCATCCATTAGTCTAATGATGCAATGGTTTGAATATTCCATGTCTTTGAATATTCCATATGTCTTAGTGTGAATATTCCATTTCCTATGGCCGAAACCATATGTAGTTGCTTTTTACGTTGTGAAATTAGATGGTTTTTGCTAATGAACTATTACTAGGTATTTTTTCCTAAACAAATTTTGTTTTATGTTGTATGTTTATGTAATTCTGTTTTAGTCGGATCCCCTGAATATTGGCAAGTTTTTATGTATATTGATATTACGGAGTTGCCAATTTTAACTCTTCACTGGGAATCGTCACTTGAAAAAGCAAGAAAATTTCACATTGAAGTGTTTCTAAATAACAAGCTTGTCAAGAGTGAAAACAATACTGGTGATCTGGACAACTATGGTCAGTTCATATATTCTTATGATGTTAGCTCCAATTCTGGGAAGATACATTTTACTATAAGGACCCTTCATGAAGAATGCAAAGGCAAATGTGCATTATTTAGGTCTCCCACCATTGATGTAGGTATGTTGTGTTCTCTATCTTTTTATTTTTTTGTTGTTGTTGTCATAATCGGGGTCGATTAGTTCTAGAAGTAAGAATTCTTTTCTAACTTTCCTAGAGATATCTTTTTAGAGAAAACCTCCTTTGGTGAAAGCTGTGAAACCTGTCAAATAACTTAACAAATAAAGAAGTTTAGCAGTATTAAGTTGTATAGAACAAGGGTCAGCAAAACAATAACCTGTGGGACAAGTGTGGCCTGCTATCTCTTGTATATGGCCCACAAGCTAAGAACATATTTTTCAAATTTTTATTTTTAAGTATTTCCAATTTTAGAGTTGATATTATAATAAATCAAATCATACGCTTATAGTATCTTCAAGTAACATTTGACCTCTAAAGAGTCAAATACACTAGTGGTGTTAGTCTGTCAAATATTAAATGTATTGTAATACAATTAAAAATATAGGGGTAAATTTGGATGTATATTCGTAGATACAAAACCACATGTTGCGGTGCCAATTGTAATATAATTAAATTTACTAAGGGTTATCAAGCTCCATGTTGCGGCGACAATTGTAATATAATTAAATTTGGGGGTTAATCATTAATAGCCACATTTACCTAACCCACTTGGCGAGCGTTCTCAGGGATACATGATGTCCTCCTAGTATAATGAGATAAAATTTGGGATAGGGTTCAGCCCATTATCTATGTGGAATATGCATTAATCTTTCATAAAAGAAAACACAGCTTTTGTACAGTTTGGTTTAATTATTTTACTCTTCATACAAATACAATATAATGTTGCACACTTTCCCACTTTCACTTCCCCCCAAAAATGCATGCACTAACTGCTACAAAACATTTTACAATTTCACTACAATAATTGCTTTGTAAGGACTGAGTCCGTTTGAAAATAACTGAGGTTTATGATCTTTTTACCAACATTCATCATACTGGTGAAATCACTGTTCATAATTAACTTTTCTTCAATTATAATTCTACCACAAGAAATGACATAATTTGCCACAAGAGTCTTTGGCCCTCAGTCAATTTACTTGAAATTTTGCTTGCACATGAGGAAAATTTTGAGGCTAGGCCCTTCAAAAATTATCAGTTTGATCACTCCATCGGATGGTGGACGTCAATCAAAACAATACCAAAGCACAACCTTCTGATGAAGTAGCTGCATCACCAGCTCACATAAAGTTAGATTTGGCTGCTCACCATAAGATCTGATTGTTTGTTCGTCATTAGTTCACTGGATGTCATGTTAAAAGAATATTTCAGATATTCTCGATATTCAGATATTCTCAAAATAATATTCTTAATGCTCGTAATGAACAAATAAACGATAGGGATAATAACAATTTTGGAATAAACTCGAAACTCAACAGAATGAACTTAGAATGATTTTGAAAATAGAAATGGTATTAATCATCTGGGACTGAGAATCAGAGAAATGCTCATAATGAACAACTCAAAGTAATCTTGTACCAATGATCCCAAAGTGAAGTGATAGTATAATAATGCTGATTCCAAAGTGCTGTCGGAACAAAATCTCTTAAGTGCTCATACTGATTCCTAAGTGATAATCTCAAAGTGATGTGAAAAAAACTCTGATAATTCTATCTGCTCCTTCGTGAATAATAATATCCCTTCTCCTTTGTCAAAATTAAGCCAATTAGCTCTACCCAGCTGTGACGTCACTCCTAATTTTTAGCCAATTCCTAACAATTTTTCACTCGTGTGGCTTGTCTCCAATTGGTTAAAATTTCTGTAACATGGTTGTTTATCAACCAATAACGAAGCTTGCTTTGTCTTGTGATTTGGTATTTTTCCTACATTGACAACTAATTTACGATTCTAGGGTTTGCAATGTACTTATCGCACAATGGTCTATTCATTTATAAGTAAAAATCCATTTCCCTGTCCCCTGCGAAATAAAACTTAACTCTCACGTCTGCTATACGATGGTAACTGTCCTTCATCAACATCTAAGCACGCACACTTGTGTGGTCGCCACTCCTTTCCCCTTTTTTGTCTTGTGTAGGTTTTAAAATTCAGACCCTTCGTCCAGAAATTTTCCTAAGTGTGTCTACTTCCTGCAAAAGGGTCGCTTTACCAGAAGCAGATTATTCCCATCTTCTTAATTCTACGAAACTGAGCTCCATTGGACTCCTCTCAAGGATTTTCAAAAGATGTTTCCCCCTTCTCTTCTCTCACCTTGTAGGATACCACCTTCTCCTCTCAAAATTGCCAGTACATGTTTACATTTTTCAACATGTCCCATTTCCCAAAAACAGTTACTTTGGTTGTCTCTCCAAACCGATGAAATTAAAATTTCCCATATCCCTCACAAGGGTTTACAAAATTTCCCTAATTAAATGTTTATTATAAACTTCCAAAGAGTCTGGATGTAAATTAAGAAACAGAGGTTTTTTTCCCTCCTCTTTCCCCTACCATTATTATGTGTGAGATGCACCAGATGCACCTTTCCCCCTTTAAATTATTTAGACAGGCATCCAAGTTGTGTCACGTTCCATGCAACCTTCTGTTTTCAAAAGATACAAGGGCTCTAGAAATATAAGATTCCCTTATACTTATCAACACAAAAATATCAAAACTAATTATTTCTTACAGTATAGTTTTTCAAATATACATATAACAAATATACTCCTGTGACAAATGAAGCACCCCTTCACACAAACATTAGAAAATGAAAGAAAAAAAAAACACTGTGTCGTGAAGTATTTTTGTTTTTCATGTATGTACTCTCCCTGAAGTATATGTAATGAGAGCCAGTTTTCTGTGTTCCTCCCAATATTCACTCTTTAAACAGCTTCTTAACTTTTTACGTAAACATCATGTTACTTGTCGCCACTAAAATTTACAAAAGAACTGGAGCATATAATGTAATTAAATCTTTGAAATAATCCATTTAATTTATTAGCTTGCAGTACAGCTTACTAGTCAGTGCTCCTGTCTTGTGAAAGCTAAGTTAATCCTGCTGTTAGCATTTAAGTTTAATTGTCATTATTTTGTTTTGTTTTGTTTTTCATTGTAGTATTTGTAAATGTGAAATGTGTGCAATTTCTTCTGCTTTGTAATGTAATCTTAAGATAAATATTGGAAAATCAAATGGATCTCCCTTCTGACAATCATAAATGTGAGAGATCTATATGGGTTTAAAAGTTCCTTACCTTTAACGAAAAATAACTTTTGTAATATGTAATTTACATTCTGTTGTATTGCAGCTTATTTGTCTGAGTTAAGGCAATTATGTAGTAAAATGCTTTCACCTGTTTCTTGTAGCTTTTATTTTGTATTTTTATCTCAGTGTTTGTTGTGTACATGTCACTTTCTATTTATCTGTGCATTTGTATTTTTTTTGACCTGCTATGTGACTTTATTTCATTTCCTTGTTTTACCTGCAGAGACTGTCTCCAACCAACCATTGTTCATTGGCATTGTTGGTTCTGTTGTGTTGTTGCCAGTGTTCCTATATTCTATGTATTATGTTTGGAAACATTGTTGTCTTTCAGCTGGTGGTAAGTGATAAAATATTTCATTCTTTATTAAATTATTAGATTAAGTATAAATACCAATTTGAGATTAGAGCAATGAATATAATTATTGAGCATATATTCAGTATCCTGATTGCACTGGGTTAAGTGCACTGAGCCCATCAAATTATTATTATTGTTGTTATTATTATTATATAATATATAAATAATTTATTGATATAAATTGAAAGAGCAGGGACACGCAAATAATAGACTTCCAAACCCAGATAGAATTGTAATAATCCGTCCAGAGATTACAACACTAGCCATTCTTCCTTGCGACAATGTCGCACTCCTGGCTATTAGTAGGACATCTTGGGCCAACTCGCAGTTCTAAACATTGAGATTTTCAAAGGTCGATTTGACAGCTTTGTTTGAAGCACTGGCTGAAATGGATGGCAGCCACCCACCCATGACATTGAAAATTATTTGAAGACGTAATGATCTCTTCCCCAACCCTGGAAGCTGCTTTATTTGGTGTTGATGGAAATGTTGCCTTGCAAAGGATGAGCTAAGAGAAACCAGGGAAATGTAGCATTCATTGTAAGATTGTCAAATCCTCAAATTGCAGAGTGAGAACAGTTTCACAAAAATAAATTTGCAAAACAAATTTTCACAAGATTGAGACTTATGGCATTTGATTCCTGATATTAAGAAACCTTTATAAATCAAGTCTCTGCAAAATCCCACCATAAGATTACAAGATAGCTGATTTAAACTTATAATTATTACTTGTAAAATAAGAGTAAAATGTATTAATTATAAAAATAATTAATTGTTAATTAATCAATAATGAACAGATAAATAAATAATATTTTGAGAAAAAAACTGTTCAAAACTGCAAATGAGTACACAGGGGACAATTTGCTTATTTATTAATTCCTTCATTTAACTAGCTTTATTGACCATGTCTCGAGACCCCACTCCACTCATAAGGATGCTATAGATATGCATCCCAAATGATGACATAACTGGTACTTAAATGACATCATAGGTGACACTATTAATCAAAGAAACCTCAAAAACTATGAATTTGACACTTATATTCATATTCAATTACTGTTACATCACCTCCTTCAACTTCCAGGGTGATAGCTGTGGCTTACCCCCACGAGGACTGAACCTTTTATTAAAAGCATCAGGAGTGTCACTATTCATTTCATTTGCCCTAAAACTATGGATTCAACAAAAATGTTTTTTATTATTTTTACATACACCCTCTTCCTATTTTTAGGTTTCGGGGGATAAGGGCGAATTTGTCACTTAATGCCACAGTAAAGATTTNAAAACTATGGATTCAACAAAAATGTTTTTTATTATTTTTACATACACCCTCTTCCTATTTTTAGGTTTCGGGGGATAAGGGCGAATTTGTCACTTAATGCCACAGTAAAGATTTTGAAGTTCAATGGATCAAAAGTAAATGATGTATAACCTAAATTCTGCCTCAAGAGATGGTAAAGAGGGGCCATCAGTAAATTATGTAACACAGTTATCATTTAAAACCCCCACCCCTCCTCTCTGTAACTCATCAGTAACAATACCTTTTACCTCCACTAATAATTACACAACACAAGCCCCACCTTGCTCCATTTAGAAACTTTTATGTTGCTTTTCGGAAAATTTAAGGACAAAATTTGATACACTAACTGTTTGTTCCTCATTACTCTCACTGAGTAGCTGAGTCCATGGGTAACAGTGTTGAACTTAATATTAAAAGTGCCCTATTAAACTTAACTTTACATTACCCCAAGTCTAACACCCTCCAATCCCGTTGTAAAATGGTGCTACGATATCAAATACCCTCCCCCAGGGTGAGTTATGTCATAGATGGCTCCTAGGTGGTGTTTGATATTTTCTTGTAGACAGTGATTTTCCTTTTGATTTGAATTTCAAGTGTACAAAATTTTCTTCAAATCAAATCTTCAAATAAAACTGTAGATTCCACTATATTAGCAGAAAGAACGTATTTCACAATGGACATGTAGGAATAAATAGTATGGGAGTAGAGAAAACTTGCTTACAGACTACAACTGTTTGTAATGCATCTTAATTCAGACAACTACAATATCTCACTATCATTTGATAGTGACAGATGTATTTTATTCAGCGAATCTATTGGTTATATACTTTTTAAGTGCTTTTTTTTGTTTAAGCAATCATTTTTGTGTTTCAGTTGTTCCAGATTATGTTCCAGTTGTCTTGCTAGTGTATAGAAGAAGCTTAAGGTCGCACACTCATGCTGTCGTAGCATTTGCAAAATATTTGCGAGAATTTTGCTATGTGAATGCTCTACTGGACGAGTTGGATATTCCTCTGACTGAATCTAAAGTAAGTGTACCAATTATTGATTTTTTTATTGTTTATTTATTTAAGTTTATTGTGAGAATACTTATTTCTTTAATGAAACTACTTTGTTGGAATCTTAACATTAGTCAACAATCTTAACTTCTAATATTTTTGTAGGATCCTCATGAATGGTATCAGAAATCATTTTCTGAAGCAGATGCTGTAATTATTATTTCATCTCCCACCAATTTTGACCCCTTCGAAGCTGGCATATATCAACGAGTGGATATTCTTGCACTCCGCCTATTAAGTGAGAAATACTTTGATCCAAACTGCAAGCAAAGGTTTTTTTCTCTTTTATTACCTTACTGTTGTCAAGAAGACATACCTGTTGAAGCAAGGAATGTTAGACAATTCTCTCTTAAGAAAGATTTAAATGAACTCCTCTGGCAAATGCGTTTTGGAGGAAAATGTTATTGTGCTTCAAAAATTGGATATTATTGTTATCGCTCACAGATACCTGGTGGTGAATCTGATCTCGTGAGACATGGAAAGATTTTGCTTGATGCATTGCAAATTGCTGAAGACGATGTTAAGAAAATCACTCATCCTAGCAGAAGAAATGTTGAGGATAATTGTGAACGAGTCCCTTTACGAGAAGTAATTATGACAGAAAACAGTACTAGCTCAGAACTAACAGAGTCATTAATGTGGCTAAAGGACTGTACACCAGATGTAGATTACGTTCAGAACATTTATTCTGAGTATCCTGGTGACATTCAAAATATGGATTTATTAGGGCTTGGAAATAATTCTAGTACATCTAATGAGCAAATTGGAAAAATAGATCTTCAAATTGATTTGAATGAGTTAGTTCTTTAGTTTGCGTTATTCTTGAAAACTTACTGACATTTCTATAGTTATTGCAGACTCATAGAATATTATTCTCTGCTATTTAAATAGCAGAGTGGAAAGATAATGGCACATGTGTGGAGGAAATTGTTTGGACTGACTGTGAGGAGTTGATGGTGATTTCTGAATATGAGATATTTTTTAATGAATTAGATTAAACAGTGTAAAGAAAGTATGCTTGAAAAATTTAAGACTTTTTTTCTCTTATTTTTCATCTTTACTTAATTGTTTAATTTTCCTAATGAATTAGATGACAGAGTTGAAACCAATTTGTTAACATGATTCTATTTTGTATGTATATTTATTTATATTTATGAGTGTGTTAGATTGAGTTATAGATTGAGCACATTACAAACAACACTTGGACTTAGATTAAGAGTAATTTTATAAAAGAGTAATATCACCAATTAATATTTAAGTGGTGATATAAAATGTACATTAACTTGGTTTACAAAGTTATTCCAGTTGTGAAGAAAATTAATGTCTTATGTTATAATTGAAATATAATTTATGATGTATAATATTTAATCAGGGAGAAAGAATTGACAGGTGGATCGTTCTTTGTTTCTTTTCAAATACTTGCTTTTTCATTCTAACTTAGTTGAAATTTTATGAGTAGTCAAAGCCAAAGGTCATTTATAGTCTTTCTATTCATAATTTCTAACTCTTACAGACTCACTATAATTCATATCTCATCTTTTTAGAATGTAAATTACTAGATTTCAATAATTTTGTCAGTTTATTTTCTAGAAGTGCATAATTGTTGAAGCTAATTTGCAAGTTTTTGGCCAAATCAAAGCCAAAAGTTATTTTCTGTACTTAACAAAGAAAGAAGCTCGACTAAATACTAGCCCTGAAGGGACCAACTGTTCTATTTTAACACATTTTTGTATTTAAATATGAGATTTTTAAAGAAACTTGGAAGGATGTACTTTTTTTATGCCCTGAGAAGTTTTTCAGAAATTTTAAATAGTTTATGGAAATATGGTATACATTCGACAGAAGATTAGCAATCAGCTTTTCATGATCCATTCTTCAGAATTGATCTAGGATTTTTTTTTAACTTTTGCAATAAAATACTCAAATACTTTTATTATTGAATATTATCTTAATTCTTCCTTGTGATGTTTGTTGTCGAATATAATGATGTTATTGATCTGCTCTCAGAAAGGATTTTTTTCCTTTTTGGTTGTGCTGCATGTTGTTTATTGCTTTAAACTGTATGAATATTGTTATGTGAAGATTTTGTCGTGTGTTGTAAAAATTGCTAGTATTCAGTCATGGTGCTCCTTGTGCTTAAGACTGAAGAGTGAAATTCAACCTCCACTACTGTAGTGTCATATGATTTTTAACTGTAAAAATCATTGTTAGTGGAAAAACAGTTTATGAAACTTAATGTTGTAGGAGAGTGACATAGCTATATGTGCCACCTCCTTTGTGTAAGATTTTTGGTTGCGAGACTGACTGATTATCTTGTTGCTCATTGGGATGCTGAAGGAAATGAATAATTTTCATAAAATGACACTGGAGAAAACATTTACAAAATTCAAAATAAATAGTGTGCCTTAATTTTGTAAAGACTTGAAAAGCAAACTCATTTTATTTTATCTAACATGTTAGTCTTCTCAGTATTCCTAACATTCCCCAAAAGACTTAATCCACGATTGTAAATACCTGAATTTGATTCAATTTTTTAAAATTTAAGTAACATTATATGTTTGGCTAGAGAGATTCAGAAAAGAAAATTTATATGCATAAGAAGAAATAAGAATGAGATGTGTAAAAAAGAAAAAAATTTCCCAGCGGAAGTATTTAATTTTGCAAAACTAAATATATGAATCTTTGTCAGTCATTTCTTTATCTCAGATCTCTAGTTAAGTATTTTTAGATCATTGTTTTACTATGCACAGGTACAATATTTTTTGTTATCTTTGTTGTGATTTTTTAAATTATTTTTTAATCATTGACCAGAAAGGGTAAAGCTGGTAATTTTGATCTTTAATAACAAAGATATATTTTCTTATATTTGTTTAGTACAAAATTATTTGTGATTAATTGGTAATTTACAAAGTTATTTGTGGTTGTTTTACTTATAATTTTAGGTATGTGTAAGGAGTTACTATGGTTCGTTATGAAAGGGAATTGTTACATTGTATGAAATTTTAGCAATATATCTATAATACATTTTCTAAAAGATATTTTTTTTGTGAATTTTTTATTTTTGATGCCAAATGTGAATATTTATCTGTGCTTCCAAATATTTTTGTTTTCAAGATAGTTCATGTGTGATGTACCAATAATGGAATAATAACCTAAATGGGAACCTAGTTTCGTCAAAAGAGGACTGGAGTTAAATAGGAGGGTTGAGGTACAAAAAAAGAGCTTATTAACTCCACCTGGGCTAATAAATAATTGTGGGTATATTTGAATTATCTGTACCAAGATAAAACAACATGTTTGATAAATGATGGTGACATAAATTACTTCGAGACTTTTCTCTGCTAAACATGAGCCAGAAGGATTAAAAGAGGTAGTGAATAAAAATACAGCTTATTGTTGAGGTAAAAGATATGATTGGACGAAAAAAATGCATTATTATCAGGTTATATTCTCACGCTTAGANNCATTGTCGTGAAGAAATTCAATTGTCTAGCCAATAATACGTTCAAGTAAGAAATACTTCACAGTATAAAGAATGCGAATGAAAAATAAATGGTTCAATATGAAATTATGAGCATAAAACAATAATATACGATACAATACGAATCCTTTCTCCTGTTTCTCGTGAACCTAGAAAGGCGGCCATAATAAATGAAACAGATGAAGCTCGTATTTTTTGACAGTCAAGCGACCCACCGAAGCGTACTCAAGCGGAGAACTTCGGCGCTATTACAAATTAATCTTAGTGCGCCGGTCACTGGTACTCCCTGGCGGCGTAAGTTTGAACTATGCGAGCTATTACACGCGTGAGCCCTTCTCATAGGGAAACTCATCCGTTCCGGGACGGAAGGCTACTGAAGAATATTAATATATCTTCAAGGCGGGAACTTCATTCTTGACGAACTGCGCGAGCGTGCTGCGCACCTGTACGCAAAAGGTGTCCGTTCAGTCCAGGTGTACTTTCATCAGTTACTGCAGGATCATTTCGAAACAGACACAAATATTCAATAATGTAATAGGATGCATTATCTCACGACATGACAATTCAATGACAAAGAATAAGTTTGATTACTAATATTCTTCATTCTAGAGGCACAGTTAACTTACATTAGTTCTCTCAATGTTTTACAAAAGTGAATTTTTATATTATTAAATTGCAACAATGTAATTAATTGGATGAGATTTTAAAGTTATTTGGAATACAGACTCCTGTAATATCTTTTTATTATTTCATTCCAAAATGTGTTGAAAGGTTTTGAAGGGTGACAAATTATTTCAAAGAGTACATTTGAAATAAGTAATATTATTTGAACAATATCATTATTTACATTTTCTTTTTTCAATATTTATTTGCCTAATACACAGTGATCGATGCCTTCTGTAAAACCATACCTTCTTTCAAAATATATTTTTAAGAAATTATAGCAACAATGTCTTGCAGAGGTATTGTCAACATAATAAAAATTGTAATTAACCCATTCATGCATATAACAACTCAGAATTTGGTAAATAAAATACGTATAATCTGGTCAAATGTATGATTAATTTAGTCCCAGTGTGAAAAGGATAACAAATTGTCTTTTTTTAAAGACAAAAATAAATAGCAAAGGTAAATCAATAAATTTGGTTTTATAAGAAAAATAATTAAATGTTTAAATAATATTAAGAAACAGCACATTTCTTATTCATTCTAACTCACAATAAAATGATAAGGGCCAAAAAGGTAAATTCTTCAAACCCAGAAAATTGTCTCCATCTAATTTGACAAAATTACGAAATTGTTTGCTTAATAAAAATGAAACCAATATTTCAATTATGTCCCAGATGAATGAAAAGCATTTGAATAGGTGGGCTTCTCACTTCACTCCTCTTCTTTCATTCTGATTGGTTTAAATGTCTAGGCACAGTTTTCGTGAAAGGAGGTTCCGGTGGCCACGCTCAAGGTCGCGTGGCACCGAATGCCATGTCTGCAATGTAGGGATAGCGCCATAAGATACACTGTGTTAAACCGACATGCAGCCCGTAGCCAACGCAACAGCACGACGATGGAAATCACCAACGGGCGGGGAAAATACGCAACGCTGAATGTGGAGATCGTCCCATTTAAACGAACATGCTGTGTTGCCTTCGATCTGACGTAGCGGTTGTTGGCAACGCGATGTGGAGACCCAGCCTTAGTAAGAGACGGAACATACTTTTGACGGACGGACGGGCCTTCTTCCATGAATGTAAGCCAAGTGGCACTGAATTAGAATATAATTATTTTTTAAGCACCATTATCAAGTTGATTTCATTGCGCATGTAGTGTAAGCAACCTGAAAGACAGTGGCCTGCCCGTTTGTTTTTTCCCCACCTGGTCATTTAAGCAAGTAGCTTGTATATTTTTTGAAACACATTGCATGTACTTAATAAAGGTATAATACAGTCACTCGCGATAATATTTGATCGAAATTGAGCTGTAATTGTCTACTAATGGCAATATATTGAAGGTAAAAACAGAATTGCAAGCACTAGTTGACTTTCCGGTAGTCGTATTTGATCTGTAAATTTTAGATCTGGGACAAATTGCAAATTTTTCCGCTATTTGGCTCAATATGACTAGTCACTTTAATATTTGGTCATGGGGGGAAAAGTGTACTGCCAACCTGTGTTGATACTGATAAAAGGTTTTACAATTACACGAACTTCGTGTTCCAGCTTTGAAGGACAGATCATTTCTTCCAGTGCCATGAAAATCATACTATGGGTCGAAAAGGACGAAACGCATTTGAGCTGCGACAATGACATTTAATCATGAAAGGGCCATTCGACGAGAGCTATTGCCAAAAGCTAAAAGGTGAATCTGGCACAAAGTATGATTACATTACATAGCTCTACCACCCAACTCCTATCGCTCCATTTTGATAAGCTTCAATAGCACGCTACATTTCCCATTTACAAATACAACAATTGTCTTTCATTCTTGTGCAACTATAATATTCTAGCGTTTTTGACATCCATTGTTGTTTTTTGACCAACCTATTATGTAAAAATTATCAGAAAAGTCAGACTGGAAAGGTTATTGTATATTAGTCGCAGTAAATTACTTATTGTCCTCGTCGTGATCATAGGCAATTAATATCAGCTCTCTTGACAATTTATTTATTGTCAGTCTAACTGGCTTCATTTTGGTACAGAGCTTGTGCTCAATGTAGCCAACGCTTTTACTCCGCCATCGTCCATAAGAGTAATGATATTTGTACCTCTCCTTATGTTGGCAGGACATTCGAACTTTTCAAAACTTAAGTCCATTGCCAATATGGGTCATCTCTTGTGGTACTATTCTGTTCGTTCTGCATCGAGTGTGTGGAACGAATATTTCCTTGTGTTTTAGCTTGTTGTGATATGAACTTGTATTTCTTTACAGAAAATAGTCGCTTTAGTGACTTCTATTAATATGTATTTGAATATTACTTAAATTCGTAGATTTTAACAATTTGTGTTGGTAGCTATATTGTATAAATTTTCGGCAAAGTTACGTGAATTTCAGTATACGTATAACATCAAGGTATCTACGTAATACAAGTTCAGCACATACAAGTTATTCAACAGTTGTGTAATACGTGAAATGAAATTGTAGAGTGGCAATGGTAACAAATTTATATCTTCTAATAACCAATTTAAGTTAAAATGTTTACCGTTTAAATCACTCTGAATCCGTACATACAAAAGGCAACGTCCTGATTGCTTGGTGACCGACGTCCATCCTAATGGAAGAGACTAAAACAAATTTTATGGGGATATTGGAGATTTATCGTAGGCGGCAAATTAGGAATTTAAAAAAATCTTATTTTAGAGGGGTGAAACGGGGTAAATATTACTATTCAAACTTCCTAGATATCTCGTAGGCTAGTCGAGACATAAAATTGATTTTTATAGTTATGTGTTGTTACTTTATATATCTAGTTAATTTATGGATTATTATCTGTTCATCATTTTTAATGGGAGCTAAGGGACAGAAAAGTTTTATCATTCGCACTATAGAAGAATAATGTCGCCATCTCAGATGCCGAATGTACCGTAACAAATGGGAAGTCAATGCGTTTAACTCGATTTCTATAAATTTTGAGTCGTTCATAACATTTCAAAAATAATGCAAACATTTCTAAGGTCATTGTAATTGCATGTAAAAGTGTAATTTATTATACTGTACTTTGTGTCACTGATAGAATACAGTGCTTTCTCGATATCTGAGCATGTTGTCATTATTGTTTGCAGATAAATTACTGTAACTGTTTGTATGGCAACATTTCCTTGTGAGAAAGTTAATCGTGGTGGCTTCTGAAAGCTTCAATTATAGAAATCTACAATTCACTCATTTCACTAATTTGTGTCGAAATGTCAAATTAAAAATAATAATTTCAAGAATTTCATTTAGAGGAAGTCGGAGTGCACAGAAAAATGTTATTTTTAATTACAGGCAGTTTTCTTTCACAACAATGATTTGTGTTGAGTATAACTATGTTTGGATAATTTACGTTAAGGTAACTAATAAATATCAATATTTTTACCAATAATTCATACTTGAACGTATTTATTCCATTTCCGACTGTCTTTACTTTCAAGCACTGTGCATATTAAAAGTAATCACAATAATTAATTAGTTTAAGCAAATGTCAGCCACAAAAATAAAGTAAGACTTAAAAGTTTTGTCAGGTCAATGGACCTGATTCAAGAAAAATTTCAAATTCTTTTGTGGGAGGAATGTGAAAAAAGTGAACAATCTCATAATTATGGTAATTTGGAAAATCAAATCGAGGAATGAATGTTTCTCATAACTCAGAAGTTTCATCGAAAAATTCTCTGAAATATTTTCAAAATGTCGTTATCAGGTCGTTAATGCGGTTATCTTGATTAAAAATCAGAAGATAGAAAAATTACGAAATGAGTACTTAATTTCTTAGAATTAAATTATGAATGATTCAATAGGTGTTACAAACAAAAATACCCGTAGCGGCGTGGGAAACTACTGTTTCAGTATAGGGTCTCTTCTTCCCTTCCGCGACAATTTTATCCAATTCGCTTTTGTTTTTGCCTTAGACTAGTTTAATATGTGATGTTCTGCGTACCGTTGTATTGAATCAATTATCACCTGTGAATTCCCTTCCACCTGCCTCCTCTTCCATCCTTCAACAACTATGACTAAATATTTTGCATACTGTAACTAAATATAAATTTATCACATACGCTAAATATTTTGCCCAATCATTCTTCCGATTTCTCAATAAATTATTTATCACAGTTTAAAAAAAAGGACCCGTTGAAGAACCCTGTGGGCAGCCGCAATTTCCTTTTAGTAAGACTGTACTATTCACAATTTTGAAATAATACACATTTTCGAGAAATATGAGTAAGAGATATTTAACATATACAGTGGAGACTCATCTTGTGCAGCGAGTCTAATATTATTCCCCAGTTGAATGTATCAATCCCGGTATGGAACAGGGAGTGCGTCTCCTTTCTTGAAGAAAAGAAAATCCAAGAAATTAAGACGACCGAGAAGATCCCGTACGTTGAAGCACGGAAGAAATACAGGGCTTTACACCCTATAATTTCTCCCAGTTACTCCACCGCAACGAAGACTCCTGTTATAAAGAAGAGTATTTCCATCCAGGTAGATTTCACTGACGTGTCTACGACAACGTCGTGCACATGCCAGTGCAAATGTGACAAGAAAAGTCTTCAAGCTGCTCACGCAAAGCCAAAAACTCTGCAGCAAAACCTAGTTCTTCTACTTCAACACAGAAAAAACCAGCAGTGTGAAAGTATTTCCAACAAGCGCCAAGAAAGAAACGAAAAAACAGCAGGATTCCAAGGCTAAATATATGAATCTTGCCGATTTAAAAAAATAAAAAATAACACCGTCCAACATGTCGCAGAGGCAAAAAAAACGTATCTGCCCTACATTCCTCCGCGTCGGATTGTGCATTGTCCTATGGTGATGCGGAATTGCACACTCAGGAACGCGACCCAGGAGGTTCTAAATCGTCATGGCTTCCATACTTCTGTGGAACCTTGATGGCTATAGAACTCAACATGAAGAGTTACAGCTCTTAGCGCGTCGCAATCCGATCTGAATTTGCTTGGAAGACACCCACCTATTACCACAACACTCTCCCTCTCTGCGGGGATACATCAGCTTCAAATATGACGACACCACGGGAGACTGAGTAAGAGGTGGAGTTGCCGTGTCTGTTAGAAACATTATCCTCTGTCACCTGTCCTCCTACAAACTCCAATCCAGGCTATAGCAGTTAAAATTCAGAGCGTACCAACTATGACCGTGTGTTCAATATATCTTCCTCCGACACGAGATTTCTCGGAGACGTCCCTCAGATATTTAATTTACCATCTCCCTCGACCATTCCTCCTCCTTGGAGATTTCTATGCTCACAGTGTACTGTGGGGTACGTCGAGCGATTGCCCCAGGGACCGACTGCTGAATTCACTCTTTGAACGTGAAGATATATGTTTGTCGGGGAAGATTTTTTATTGCTTCACAAATCTCAATGCTGAGGTTGCTTCGCGATAAGGTTCTTCCTCTTCAAAATAAATACTCACAGGTTAAACAGGACAGGATTTATTATGCAGGATCAATGATAACAAATTATTGAATCGTAAACAATAAATAACACCAGGTTGGCAACCACGGGTGTTGAAAGCTCTGTAAATAATGCCGTTTCTCGTTCTACTCACTGCTGTGGGTAAGCTGGTTGTAGAGGTTGAAGAAGTTCGCTTCTTCGCCACGAGATGGTACCACTGGTAATCAGTACTGAAGTAGCTAGCTGATAGCTGAAGTACGATATCTTAGCGCATGATGGCGCTGCTGGTTACGTTTCTGCGTAGTCTCGTAGGATGGCGCTTCGTGTTTTCGAATGGTGGGGTTAGTTCCACCGCTGACCGTGACAAGGCGTTTCGTGGTCACTTTGAAGGTAGAGTTAACTCTGCTGGAGGCCGCGAGATAGAGCCTTGTGGTTCTCGAAGATGGAATTAACTGTCACTGATCGCGCATAGCTTCTTGGACATAGAATTATTCCGGCGTTTGATGGAAATATTTCAGTCACAGGCCGGGCTTAGTTTCTTGGACATAGAATTATTCCGGCGTTTGATGATGGAAATAATTCAGTCACCGATCGAGCGTTTCCGCAGAGCTGGGTTTCTGGGTTGAGGTTATATCGGTCTCGATGTTCACTCGGCCAGGGAACCTGTCGTACTGATTTCACCGTCGTGCTGTTGCCATAAGCTAAACTTTGACAACTGACGACGTTGGTGACATAACACTGGGTCGAGGTTCGCCTATTGACGTTCTCTCAAAGGTTCTTAATAAACTGACCCGAGTTCTTGAAGATCCTTAACAAATAGGCGACATACGCTTTGTTGGTGCACGCGGTCCGTGTGTCTCATGGAGTCTTCTAATGTGTACAATATAGGGACTCTTTTCCGTAGTATGTAGAGACTCTCGTGTGGGGCGTGTGTATTTCGCCGGTCTTGGATCTAGTGTCTCTGATACTTCGTCATGACGACGGTATAAACAATATGGCGCTATTTGCTTTGTCGTGGCATCATGTACCTTTTATGTGTTAGATACATGAGGGAGTACATCATATACGTATTAAGGTACGTGTTTCGTTGTATATACAGAAAGGTGCTTCTACATGTTTAATGAACACCGAAGAGAAGACCCCCTTTACGTTTTCCACGGGGTTATAGACTGCTATAGACATGTCAATTTGCTCTCCTGGATTTGCTGATATCTTCCAATGGAAGGTAGTAGATGATCTGCATGGAAGCGACCATCATCGAATCTGGTTGTCCATGCAGGAACATGCGACTGTTCCCGAATGCAAGCCACAGAAATGGATTCTCAGAAAGGTTAATAGGACACTGTACCGTTCTCTGACTGTCTTCAGAGAAACGGAAAGCGTCCAAGAGACGGTCGATCATCTGACCCAGGTGATTCATCACGCCGCTGAAGAATCCATTCCGAAAACATCTATGTATCCGCGACGACCTCATGTCCCCTCGTGGAACGACGCATGTCAGTCCGCCATTCGGGCAAGGTTGCGAAAATTTAAGGGTGGATCATCTCCGGAAAATTTCGCCGCATAACGGATTGCTAGAGCAAAAGCGAGCAGAACCATCAAAGAATCCAGATCCATCTCCTGGAAAGAGTTTCTAAGTACCATTAAGAGAACAACTTCGTCCACTAAAGTATGGGAGTCAATCCAAATGATATCTGGAAGGTATTCTCGACTCCCAATATCTGGACACAATCATCTGGGTCAGATTCTCACCAACAACAGAGAAATGGCAACACTGATGGCTGAATACTTTGCTGACCTAACATCTATAGCAAACTGCGATAGTGATTTCGCGACAAAAGGAAATAGCAAAGAGCACCTCCTTTAACTTCTGTTCCTCAAAGTGTGAACCATATAACACTGCCTTCTCATTGTGGAAACTTGAGTCAGCACTAGAGACAGTTCACGACACTGCTCCTGACCCTGATTCAATTCACTATGAATTCACTCAGTCTAGAATCGAAAGAATTTGGATATCTTTAATCATTCATGATCCGAGGGAGTTTTCTCTACTTCCTGGAAGGAAGCAACGTTTATCCCTTTACTAAAACCAGGAAAGGACAAAACGGCCATAATTAGTTATCAAAGCATAGTCTTCACGAGTTGTGTCAGTAAAACTCTGGAGAGAATTATCAACCGACTTCTCGTGTGGTATCTTGAAAGGTATAACTTGTTGAGTCGATCTCACTTTGGTTTCAGGAAATTCCATTCCACCCTGGACAATTAACTTCTCCTGGAAACAGCAATTGAAGATGCTTTCGTCCGAAGACATGTCGTAGGAATATTCTTTGACATCGAGATAGCTTATGATACTACTTCGCGTCATAACATTTTAAAATAACTATGTCTGGCGATTTAGAGGACGTCTTCCTCTGATGCTTATGTCCTTTTCGGATCAACGTTCCTTCCGCTACAGAATTGGAAGAGACCTCGGATCTCCTTCAAGAGAACGGTGTTCCTCAGGGCTCAGTCCTGAATGTGACCTTATTTGCAGTGGCAATAAATGGCATAACATCCGCTGTAAAGAATCCTGTGCAACACTCTCTTTTTCTCGATGACTTTGCTATCTTTCATTCATCACAGAGTGTCACAGGTGCGGAGCGACAAATCCAAAACGTCCTCAATAGATTATACCATTGGTCAAAGACGACTGGTTTTCATTTTTCTGCTGAAAAAACACCAAACCTCCTGGCAGAACCTCACCTTGCCCTGGGGAACAACTTTCTAAAATTCTATCCTTCCGTAAAATTCTTAGGTCTAATCTTTGATCAGAGACCGAATTGGATTGAACATCTGACAGACCTAAAAACGAGAACATTAAAGTCTCTGAATCTATTGAAGTGCAAGAGTAGCAGGGAATGGGGCGTTGATCGCTCCTCCTTCCTCCAGTTTTATCGAGCATTTGTAAGATCTCGTTTCGATAATGGCTGCGTTGTATATAGCTCTACTCGAGCAAGCTATTTTAAAAAGTTGGATAGTGTCCACCATGCAGGAATCCGACTAGTTACGGGAGCGTACCGTACTTGTCCCATTCCGAGTTTGTAAGTCGAGAGTGGCGAACCATCTCTTTCCCTCCGGCGGCAACTCTTCACGTTACGACACTTTTACCGCATGTTAACTTTACCGGACTATCTGGTAAACAGCGCAGTATTTCATCCTTCCTCTTCTTCCATCTGTTTCTACAACACAGACTGAGAACAACCAAACCTTTTGGATATCGCTCCAAAGAAATTTTGGAAACGATTATACGCACACCTAATGTCTTAAATCAAGGTTTCAGTAAGACTCATCCTTGGGCTTTGCACCTACATTCTTGTGTTTACAGACGGGTCGAAGCAGACTGATGGTGTCGGCTGCTACTTGGTTTTTCCCCGTGTGACTACCGTCTAGGCGACCTATGCAGCGTTTACACCGCTGAGTGCTACGCCATATTGAGAGCACTGCAATCAACAAACTTCTCCCGCGGATCAAATTTCCTTATTTGCTCTGATTCTTTAAGTGTCCTTTAAGCAATCCAGACTATGTATCCAGCTGATAAGCTGATCCAGAACATCCAGAATGTGCTTTTCTCCCTCCAAAGTGACAGAAGGAACAATTTTTACTGAATTCCCGGATACATGGGAATCAGAGGAAATAAGGAAGCAGGCGTTTTTGCAAAAGCAGCATGCATCAAGAATTTCTTTACGATTCCAAAATGGGATTTCCTAAATTACATCTAAACAAGGTTTCTGAGTGAATGGAACAATGAGTGGTAGGCTGTTGAGGGGAATAAGCTCCGACTTTTCAAATGCTCTGTCAAGTCATAGAGCAGTTCCTGTAGGGCACCCAGGCGCGATGAGGTCTTGCTGACCCGCTTGCGCATAGGACATTGTCCTCTCACACATCGATATCTCTTGCTACTTGATGATGAACCCGTTTGTCAGGAGTGTAGCTCTTCTCTGACAGTGTGTCACCTACAAACTAATTGCAGATAATACACCAGAATACGGAGACAAATTGGTCTGGCTACAGATTTACCAACAATTCTTGGAAATGAAACGGATGATGTTAATAAACTATTGAATTTCATCAGTAGATCGGGGCTCCTTCCACAAGTTCTTGGGAGTGTTTAAATTTGCATTCTTCTTTCCTCTTCCCTTTCGTCTTTCCTTTTATCCTGTTTTTCCGTTATTTGAAAATTATAATTTTCAAATTTTTCTTTAATTTTTTATATAATGTATCGGGCAACTGTTTCCTTTTCTTTTCTCTCATCTTTGTATTTAGATATTTGTTGAATTCAGGAGGTTTCTTAGTGGTTATGGACGAGATATTCGGCGAGTCCCACACACGGAGAAGCGTCTTTACGGCTCTTATCTATGGTGCGAAGCTGCATTTTCCCCACCTGCAAGGGCTCTAATGATCTGGACGTTAGCGAGCCCTAAAGCCCCACAAAAAAGTATACGCGCCATCTTCTTAAACACCTGTCCGTCCTCATCTACATCAAAGCAGACTTTAAAACCGCGATCACCTCTTTCATATTCGTTTCTTATATCCCTTTCTCCACTCCGTATATTTTGAACCTCTGTTTTCGCTTTGCTCTCTCGAGCACTTCAACATTTTTCTATGTTTCCAATACTAAAATCACCTCTTTTAGCGATAACAAAATAAGATAGCCATTTTGTTTTGTTTCGCGTATAGGGCCTACTGTCTATCCTATTCCCTTTTGCTCATAACAAAACGTTTTCCTTCATTATGTCCACTGTTTTCCTAATTGTGTCCCCTTTTTTCTTTTTTCCTGTACCATTTCCTTCTCTTTCCATTTTCGTTACAAGTGCACAAGTTTGTTTCTCTTCTCTTAGTCCAATTCTCTCAATTTGTCAATTATTCCCAATTTTCACCGTTTCTTCTATTTGATCTAACTGCAATGAAATTCGAATTGTCATCTTCACCGAGATTTCCTCTATCCTCTACTCCAATTTTTCCATCAAAATATCCACCTCTCCATAACCATCAATTCTTCTGTCCGTCACCATTCTTATCTGTCTCATCAACTCCGATTTACCTATTTTCTATTCGACTATCGTCAGCATGTTACTTCCGTGTTACATCCATATCTTCTCTTCCAATCGAACCATAGGCCAATCCTCTATATTATCTAGATTTAATTTTTCTACTACTCCCTCTATAGACTTCATGAGACCCTCAATCTCCTTGATATTACCTAAAGTTTCACTCATCCCTATTTTCTCTCGCAGTATTCATTGACTGCACTAGAATGGTATATTGTTCACCACTGTAACGTCCTATAACGTCGTCCGTAGCGTTCCTAAGTATCGAGCAGATTTCACACTGCCGAATTTTCTCCACGAAACGCTACACTTTACATCCGATGACTTTCAGATATATGCTTTACAAACCTCCTTGATAATCCTTCTTAGGTATCGGGTAGTCCTCCACTGCCACCACTGGTTTTGCATCCGAAAGCCAGAAAAACTACCAGAACTGGGAATTGTATAAATTTAATATAACTATAAATTCACATTAGGTATAATATGAATACAAATTGGAATGTTATACCGAACATCCAAACATTACTGGATAAGTTGTACACTCTCATGTCCCCAAATTCTGTCACTCAACCCTGAGCGTCAAGTTTCACTACTCGCGCTCAGCAACTCCTCAGTTCGCTCTCTGCACCCTCACATTCAATTGTCCACCTACTCGATAGGACTCGTCATTGTTGTTCGAAATTGCATTCGTAATTGTCCAATAAGAAAACACCCACTAGAACTATCTTCTTTTTTCACATTGTCAATCACAACAATGTCTCCCCAATAAATATCACCTGATCTGGACAATCTTATGAAATACTCATTTCTTAACGAGACAGACCACACCAAAATCTCACTTTTATAATAAATTTATTTCAACCTTCTCCGATACCGTCGCAGAACTTCGTGACGTTACAGCCAAATATGATCCACTCCATCTTTAACTTGTGATTGTAAACTCGAAGAATATTCCCAAATTTTTCATCAATCAAGATTTCCAATAATCTATCATGTCGCTTATAATATCTTTTCATTTCGTTATCCGGTAAATCGTTAGTTTGCAAAAATTTTGCTGCAGTCTTTTAGCCCCATTCTTCCAGCTATCGACAAGTCCTCTTCTGAACCAATATCACTCTCATTGAGCCAGGTTAGTTATTGCTGTCCTCTTCGGGACATACAAGTAACTCATGTATTATATTCATGTCGTCTCTGTTACCAACACTCACTTTCGAAAATGCACATGGACTCATCCATGGTTAGGTTCGATCCCCTCTCAAAATTATTCTATCAATTTTTAGATTTGTTATTTTATCGAACATTTTAAATATAAAGCACCATTCCTGGTTTAAAATGTATTTTCTCGCCTCTCTGCTGTTAGGCTTATACTTCTTAATTTTTCTATTTTTGTTTTCCTAGAACAACATTTTTTTAAAATAAAGTAGGTCATTGAACATAATCAGCTTGAATGTTCATGACAGATAATTTATTTAACATTGGTTCCTCACTACTTTGTCATGCCGAGACTTACAATTTTCACTTTTTCTTTGTCTTTAAAAAGATTCCTTTTTAGATCAAATTGTTCTGAAAAACATGCTGTGGAAGAATGAATAACATTTCTGGAGCAGTGAAGAGTTAGCATATCCTTTATGTGTGTCCATTTCATTTCCCACTCGTTTGTCATTTTAGAAATTCCCGCCTGTGAAGGTACCTTGACATACCTTTCGATGTGGTGGCAACCCTTTGGGTTCCTGATAAAAATTAAGGTAACCTGCTTCATTGCACAATAACATCAGTTTTTTGTGTATACATGTTGGGTCTGTTGAAAACGTGAAGTGCATGTTCATGGACGTCACTCCTTTGTGTGTCAGCGACCTTTTTTGGTACGTTTTATACGTCGTATGCATTAGTTTAATTACTCGTGTGCATTACTTGTTTCTGTATTGCAAGGTAAGTAAAATTCAGTGAACGTGTGGAGCAGAAGTTGCAACCACCTCTTCATGACTAAATCATCACTCCTTTGTGCCTCATTTCTTTGTCATGCCTGTACATAAAGGAGCGAGATCGATGGCAAATTTGTGAATAATATAGTAAAATTAACTTATTTCTGAATTACTTTTCAAAGGAAAATAATCTGCAATGTCGGTTTCTTCCACTTTACGTTACAGGTCCAGATCTCGGAAAACAATATAAAGTAGAAAGGTGGAATGAATGAGAAATGGCGTGAGATTTTTTTCTGAATGACCAGATAGGCAAAAATAAAGTATTCAATATTTCTAAGGCTAGTTGACATGTTTTTTAGGCTCGACTAGCACAAAAAAATTTGTTTTTATCTGTACAGGACTATGCCTCAAAATTATGAAGAGATTCTACAGAAGAAAAGAAGCAGCAAAGCGACAGCGTGAGAAGATAAAAAATGATCCGCTGCTTTGGCTAAAATCCAACCCCACAAAAAGTTTTTCTGAACCTGGCAACAAAATAAATGAAAAAAAACGGAAAAGCAGAGAAAAGAAAACCGGAAGTTGAGAAAAAAATGTCCTGCTGGAGAGAAAATTGGACAGAAAGAGAAGAGTATGATCTTTCTAATGCACTTCTTCTAAGCCCTCAAACAAGGGTCAGGAAAATTATGAAGACGAGTGATTCAAACAAGTAGACAACAAATTGCTTTTTGGTGAAACACATTGTCGTAATGTTACGGAAGCTTGGTTATAAATCATTGATCGATAACAAATCCAAGCGCGTGATGCGAGACCTGTCTACAAACCAACGCAGCCTACTGAGAAAGTTCCGATTGCTTAACAAATGTAATGTAATTTCTTCCGAGCTGTTTTATAAGACTGTCATTGAGGGCGGGAATCAAGCGAGTGAAGAGCATCAGTGGTACCACCAAACAGAAAATCATGAAATGTTTCGAGAGATACGATGTATCACGAATGTGTCAGAGCAAAAAGGACTGTGTGACTGTCAGGAAACTAAAGAAGCTAAGTCGACTCCTCCTGGCTTCCTCAGAAACACTCCATCAAAGTTTATGGATCAAGGGCTATCAAATTCAGGCTTAAACCTTTTTGTGTTCGTGTACCCAACGTTCGCGACCGTTTGCTTGCAAAATTCATGCTAACGCAAATTATTATGTCAATGCTCTCTACACATCCAGAGAGATTTGCAAGAAAACTCCAAAATAACTTATTTGTGTTGTGATTCTTCGTGTGTGACCCGTTTGCCAAAACGTCGTTCGTACCTTACTTGGAATTCAATAACCTACCTATCAACTGCAACAAATGGGTGAAGAAAAAAGAAAATTTAATTATACCTGGGAAGACTATGAAAATAGTGACAAACACCATTAAAGAGTGGGTGTAGTCAGCGCTCAATGAGACAATTGGCGTTCTTGAAGCACACTGAAAATATATATAGCACATGAGGGCACAATGATCCACCAGTATAGGGAACTAGATTCCTTGAAAAAGTGACTTGGGAGATGGAAGGTCTAATTCATTGTGATTTCTCAGAAAATTAAGCGATGAAGTATGGTGAAGAGCTTCAGTCACACCATTTTGGAGGCAGCCGGGGACAGTGTACCCGTCACACTAATTCAATTATTTCAATTTTTTTTTTCAACATAATTTTTACATTTATAACACCATGCCATAATTTCTTTCTTTACTTTAGGTTATCCATATTTTAACGATCTTATCATACTGTCCAATTGTAGTAAAAGAGAGATGCTTGCTCTGATATGAGCTCAAAAGGATTTTGCACATTGTCAAAATATAATGAGCTCAACGCCGCTGCAATCTGGGTACACTTACAGTCAATTTTCAACTTCTTGAAGGACACACTTGAAGATCCCATACCCCTCCTCATTTATCATAAAATTGAGAATTTCCCAATAAGAATACTAATAACTTTATTGAATCACATAGTTCAAACATTGCAGATTCACTGATAGAGCTTTTGTCAAGGGAAAGCGAATGCATGTTCGAGAACAAAGGTTTCCCTCGTACGCTTGGACCAGAGAGGAAGGGAGTATATGGTGAGTACGTTAAGGATAATAAAGCGTACCATCTACGTTTACGGTTCTTTCGAATGAGAATGCGAATTCCATTCGGGTCCCCTATCCACTCTTTCCATCAAGCCATGGAAGCATAGACACACAAAAACTATGTGGGTTTATTTATTTTTATCTCACGTTTCGGAAGTCTACAGACCGTATTTAAGAGTTCTAAGATATTGACAGGTGCGTACCCAGTGATGATAACCAACAGTTTCACGCGAACCGGTTCTTAAAAATATAAGTAAATAAGCAAACCGGTTTTAAATTATCCGAAAATATTTTTTTACTCCCCCACAATAAGTTGAAATAACAATTTACTTAATTGTTTTCAACAATAACCTAAAACATTATTTGTATTTTTGTTATATCTGACGTTAACAATGATTCTCCCCCCAGGGGACTTACATCTAGTAAGTACGTGTTTGGCGAACACGGGGCCCCGAGCTGAGTCTGGCATTACTTCCACTTACTTGTGCCATTCTCCTTCCTTTCTCTTTTCTGACCTCCCTTGGTCACCTCTTGTTCTTTTCGATCCCGACGCTATTAGGGCTAGGGTATCTTTCATTTTCCTCTTTCCTCTTCTTTTTTTTAATGTTTTTAGGAAAGTGTTTTTAGATATGATGGAATTAGTGTTTTGAGTTGTAATGCAGGAGGGTTTTAGTGGGTATGGCTGAGTCTTTCGGCGAGTCCCACACGCGGGGAGAGTCATGTTGGCTCTCCCTAGTGCGTAACTGCATTTTCCCTACCTGTACAAGTTTTAAGGGCTCTAATGACCTCGCTGTTGACGAGCCCTAAAGCCCCAAAAAAAAAAAAAAAAAAAACAATGATTCTCTTTGAGCAGATGTATTCAAAATGCTTTCCGTAGAGTAATGCGTCAGTGTAATTTGAACATTGCTCTGAGAATGTGTAATACGCGCGATTTAATATGAGTGATTAAGAATTATTCTGCAAGAAATAATTCACAATAGTATTTTTAATTAATTAAATCCAAAATATTTAGATACAAAAGGAAAAAATTATTTGTTTCCATGTTCAGAGAGAAGAATCTGAACAGATTAGATCCTTAAGTATCACCTAATTTCAGGGAACCGGTTTCTGGAGATTCGGGATATCTTTACTGAGTATACCCAGGATTTTATTTCGGGGGCGATATCACACATATTATACGTGTATGTGCTTACTGTAACATAATTAATGGAGGTAATCGGCTCCACGTTGGGCACCAATTGTAACATAATTAAATGATTGAACGAATTTATGGGTCCGACATTGAGATGCCGATTGTAATTGACAAAAATTTAATAGGCCACATGTTAAATCATTTACCTTATCAATGTTAAAATCATTAGTAATTAAATCTTAAGTACGAACAAAAAAAATTGAATTGTAAAAGTGTCTTCAAAGAAAAAAGAGTTACCTCACAAGATCAAGAATTCGGCCGTTATTTCGCGTGCAAAATGTATTCTTCGAAAATAAAACACATGTTCGAAAACAATTAATACAATTAACCATTAAACACTACACATGGTACATGGTATTATTATTCCTCCCACCAATCAACATCACACAAAACAAAAATGAAAAACACTGAAATAAACCCAGAACACACATTCACACAAAAAGGCGTCTCAGATTGTAGGCCATTTTATCTTCCACACACAACTAATAAATCAATCACAAAGTAAGCAAGGTAAAACATTACCAGCTGAAGACTTTCATTCAATAAATTGCAACACAAATGCGAATAAAACATCTTAGGGTTGTCAAAGTTCACTGTCAATTAAAACATCTTTAAAACACGTGATTTTATTTACGTTTCACCAAATTAATTAGAAACACTCGTATTAATTTCAAGTACATCTGAAATTTAGGTTGTTCGTGCGTCAACAGATTGGGTACATTCTGCACGAGATGACACTGTTACTCTCAAAACATTTAAATTTGTCACTAGGAATAAAACCACCCCTCCTATCTTAATGGCAGGAGGTCGATCGGAGCGGAAGCGTACCTTTGCGTTCAATCATCAGCACCCGAAGATGTCGGCGTTCATCACGAATAGGATCGTAGTCTCGCGTCATAGCAGCAACTCAGTCGACGCTCAATTCCACACGACACATGTCCCGTGTTGTTTTCGCGGCTTCACGTTTCGAGCACAGTCGTGTAGGCCAGTCCGTTGTCTACATGAGAATTCATTGGCCACCCGTTACGATATTGAAACGTAATCGCCATCTCGATAAATGTAATTAAGGCTAAATGACACTAATCGTACAACCTATCACAGAGTGTCTTACTAGCGATCAAACTGCCAAATCATTGAATTGTTTGTCTATGAAACTAACAATGATTCGACCACATCACTGATAGGCCAGTAATCCTTCAATTCTATAGTTTCAACCCCATAAAGTTTATCCTTTTGTTTTTTTAATCTCCCCTCTTCTCTTCAAGTGAAGCGTGTAAATCACATATTACACAGTTAAGCTTAAAATGAAATTATGGACCAGCAGGCCTCGACTACGACTATCACTTTGACCGTGCCCTCTTCTCTTCCCCTTCAAATAAAGTTTCCTGCATCTTTCATACACTGTGATTGTGTAATATTTTTATGTTAATCTTAATTCTTCTTGCTAATTTCTATGAAGATTTCAATATCTCTACTATGATTTATGTTGATTTATCTACAAACAAATTTTTAATCATATATGAAACACTTTTCCATGTTCATCCATAAATAAGAAAAGACCGTCAACTGAAATTTATATATCTACATCATTACCCAGCACCAGTGGCGGATCTAGACCGGGGAGCATTTTTGCTTGAAGATTATGGTTTTACAAAACAAATTTTATAAATATTACCTTTAAATGAAATGCATCAAATAAATGATCAACAATCTGGTATTATTAATAATTATTATTTATGTTACGAACGAATGACCATTCGTCGCAAGCATAGGAAAGGATATGGGGGGACTCGTATGTTTCAACGAGCATGAAGATTAAAGATGAGATATGATTCTTGTACAACATGCTTCAGATTCACAAATACACATTTTAATCATGTTACGCCGAATGAAAATGGGAGACGGGACCGGGATTCCGGGCCCGAGAGGCGAACGGGATGGCGCAGTCGGTAGGCGCATGAGCGCGTAAAGCTCAAGGTCCCGGGTTCGAATCCCGGTCCCGTCTCCCATTTTCATTCGACGTAACATGATTAATCTGTTACCTGGCGGTGAGCTTCACCGCAATCTAAGAGATTTCTAAATACACATTTATTATATTTAGACAAGGTATACATACATTTTCCTAAAATTACAAAAGCAGAATTACAATAATGATCTCCTGAATTTGCAAAAATGAAGTTGGTTGTTGTGTGCAACCAACACTCCGAGAATAGCAGATTCTACGGAGTTTGAATAAATTAATAATATTAAGCATAAACAATCATTTATGTAAGAGCCCCTTAAATACCCCTTTACCCAGTTTATACAGAATTACGATATGGGATATGAACAAGAGTGAGGTGCGATCGTAGCTGATCTGCACTGAAAACAAAAAGCCCCTTGAACTCAAGTTTTTGAGAACATCCCCCCGTCATTTACGAAAAATTCATATACAAAGGTACCTGCTATAATATTGAAATTGGTTATGAAAAACCATAAAATTGCGCAGGATTTTTAGTACATCAGAACAAGTTCTAGATGCGGTCCTCGTTGTTACGAGGATTGATACTTAGTCGTTAGACGAGCTTCACTGCCTGCAGTGAACCTTGTTGTAACCTTGCTTCACTGCCTGCAGTGCTTTGCTGAGTGCTTGCAGTGCACTGCCTGCAGTGCTTTGCTGAGGTCTTCTGTGAAGTGGTTTGGTTTTCCCCAGTTCGACCTTGTAGCTGACAAGCGATGACTGAAACTAGAGAACATCGTGAACAAATGTGTTCAGCACTAAGTTGCAGAGTATGCTGTACCACATATTTGAAATAGTGCAGCAGTTATATGATTTCGCATGAGAAATCATCGCCCAAAAAGTTCGGTATCAAAGATACGCATATACATGTTCAATCACTGAGCACAAAGCAACGAGTTCATGCCGCACGACATAACGACGCCACTACCGGAGTGTCGTAACTCATGACCCCCTGAGAGATACTGCAGAATGAATGGATAATGAATGGAATGGAATGGATAATGTGGCTTGAGCGAGGCTGCTTATGTAGCGGGTGCAAGGAACATTCACATTGAATGCGTTCACTGATTCAGTGGGCATGGAACTTGCAATTGACATGGAGATCATAGCTCCCAAAGAGTGTCTATAGTCAATGAATGTGTATATGAGCATATAATAATTATGCAGATGGAGTAAATATCATGATTCTCAAGGAACACAAATAAATTAAAGTTCGTGATGGATGAGAATCTTACGAGTGAACACTTTACGAACGTTTGGTTCGTAATAATTTATTTAAGTTATTAATATGGTATTATTAATTTCATTAATCTGGTATTGTTAATTTATGAATCTAGGATTATTAGTAACAGTAACAATTATTAATCTTGTAACACTTTTACAAAGTATGCCATTTACCAACTTCAATTTTATCATTTAACAGTTCAGGTCCAATCCGTGGAGGGCTATAGCCCTCTTAGCACCCCCACCCCCCCCACCACCACATAGATCCACCACTGCCCACCACTCAATATTTATTTGACCAATATAAGTATCTAAATATTATATTTGGATGCTACTCGCAATGAAGTTTAGAGTAATTCATTAACCATACACATCGTGAGTATAGGAAGATGTGGCAAAGCGAAAATGTCATAAAACTCCTTTTTCGCATATATGCTTCTACAGTATTGAGCAAATTATGCGTTTCTTGAAATAAGTATTTAATGCTCTACAACTCTCGTCAAAGTTTATTTACTGGAACGCTCATTGCGAAGTTTGAAAATGACTATTACAACTTTTTTCGCTAAGTTGCTAAAAATTAGTGTTGTTTGATCGCACATAGCGGGCAAACCGCTGAACCGAATTTAATGTTTGAGGTATTCATTTAGCGCATAATTTCATGGTCTTTAAAATTTTGGATAGACTATACTTTTCTGTGCGATGCTTTGTTTCCGAGATATATGTACAAAACTGAAAAAAGAGTGAAAATTTCTTGTATTTTTTTGCTGCCAAAAGTTATGCACATCTCATGAGGTGGTGCAAACTCAGATTCCATGTATTTGTGACTAAGTGAAGGTATTAAGACGATTTTCTGCTTTGTCCGAATTTATTCCATCAACCCTTTGACTTCTTTGATCTAATTTTACTATGCCTATTTCCTCGAGGGTTCTCAAGTGGTGGAGCCTCCAAGAGACAAATTCCCAAGTATCGAAATCTCGAAGTCACGAGCTCTGAACATAATCAGTCAGCAAGTTACACATCTAAGTAAATGAATAAGTTTGTGAATTAGTAACCGTAAGCAAGTCTCCAAATAAGTAACCTATACCTAAGTAATTAGTCCTAAGTCTACGAGAACATTTATACCTAATTTTATTCCTTCCTCTCCTAACACTATTTTGGGGCCAGTCACGCCTTCCATAGCGTCATTGTTCCACCGCCAATCAATGATAGTTGTTCAGATGTACGTCAGCCGACAGCATTCCTCCATAATGATTCTTAGCTCTTAAGCCACTAAATCAACCAATCACATCGGCTCTGGTGACCTCAATTTTTGTCATGTGGCTTCTTCGCAAAGGAGGGTGAACATGTAACCATCTCAGGTCTGTGTAATAATATCACCCCCACTCTCGCGTACTTGTCTAGAAGAAGAGGGTTCCTCTTCTCCCTTAGAGACCCGCACTGGCCATGTGGTTATAGCAAATTTCTAAAAAGGTCGATCCTGAAGACTTGTCTCGCTTTGTTCATCCTCGGCCCAACGAAACCCAGACACCCACGCTCAGTCCGCTCTCTTATAAATTGTAAACCGACCATAAATTCTTCTAGAAAAATTTATTTATCTTTACTAATTTTTATTTATCTTATGATTATTTGATTTTTTTTTTTTGTGATTTTGTTTGCTTGTAGAACTTTCGGCGCACCGTAAAAGCAACTTTATAACCTGAGATGCCTTCTTAGATTTTTAGCTATGTTCTAATCTAATGTTCTATTATCTAATCTAATGTTCTTGATTGTGCGAACCTGTGAAACTCTCTTTGCTTCCATCTCGAAATGGTCAGCCATTCATTGTCATTTCCACGTCAAGGATTTTTCTCTGAAAAAGAAACGATTTTTTTGTGATGCAATGTGTTTCTCACTAATCGTCATATTGGAACGCTGCGAGAAACCGGTTAATGGCAGCGAAGAAATTGCAAAAAAGCACACTTAGCCAGAGGTTGAGTAGCCAGTGGCGGATCCAAAGTAGGGAGCTTCATTAGTACAATAAATTCCCTCTGAGGGAAATGTTTCATTGCAATAAAATGTTGTGTTGTTTTAAAATGCTTTATTTGTACGATTCATGAATGATCTGAAAATTTATACTACGTATCGTCCCTTGGCACGAAGACATTTCCATTGAAAACTAAAAATTTCTGATGTTTCCGTGGGATTATCTTTCTCCGCCCGCGCATTTGGTGAATAAATCATAAACCTTAGATTCGATATCCAACATATTTCAATATTATAACTCTTGTCCTCGCTTTTTATACCACTGAATTAGTATAATTTCATACCTATTGTAGTTTTAGATGGAACGCCGAAAGTTTCTCGATTCATATGAATTACTGTTGAAATTATATTTAGTAAACCTGAAGCAGTATTGTTAGCAGGAATGCTCAAACTAATAATTTGGCTTAAAATACAAATTATTTCAAAAACATATTATAAGGGTTTTTTAAACCTTTAATTTAAGTTAATGTGTTATTTATGAAATGTCTTAAATTGCCGTTCCAAGAAGTTTATTTTTTTTAAATCTGGAGGAGCAACTCTCTTTTTTTTGTGGGGCTTTACGACTCGTCGGCATCAAAGGTCATTGGAGCCCTAAAACCTTGTACAGGTAGGGAAAATGCAGTTACGCACTAGGGAGAGCCAACATGACTCTCCCCGCGTGTGGGACTCGCCGAATGACTCAACCATACCCACTAAAAACACTCCTGAATTACAACGTACCAAAACATATCTCAAAACATACATCAAAACATTGAGGACAAAAAATGAGGGGGGACAAAGAATGAGGGGGAGGACAAAATAATGAGGGGGGGGACAAAAATGAGGAAAATGAAAGATATCCTAGCCCTAATAGCATCGGGATCGAAAAGAACAAGAGGTGACCAAGGAACGTCAGGAAAGAGAAAGGAAGGAGCCTTCACAAGTAAGTGGAAGTAATGCCAGACTCAGCTCGGGACCCCGTATTTGCCAAACACGTACTTACTAGATGTAAGTCCCCTGGGGGGAGGAGCAACTCTGACATTGGTTATTCTCATATTGGGTCCCTCCCAAAATCAAATCCTGAACCCACCCCTGTGAGCAGTTCCCAACACCCGAAATTTGTAGACTAAATTGTGAAGTGACTGCTTATTGCCAATGTAGTGAAACTTGAATCAGTATGAAATATTGTTGATTTACGATTTGTCAGCAAGTTGACGGCAAATAAAACTTGAACACTTAAAAATATATAATGTCAAATAACTTTAATGTTACTAGTTTTTGACGGATTGGGTCACCACCAAATAAATTTCTGGTTATAGACCTGTCTCGAGTACACATTAATTTATTTCTAATGATTAATGTTTTATTGGCCTATCCTTAAATAGTAACGCAAAAATTATCACGTCCCCTTCAAAACGCTAATGTAGCGATACTTCTTACTAAAGTTGTACCTAACTGAAATGTATCTTGTTATTTCTTCCTATCTGTGTTGTTTGTTATGAGAATGATTGACTAATGTTTTGGAGCAATAAAAAAAATTTAAAGAAAAAATGTGTTCCTTGCAGATTAATATGTAACCAAATATTTCTGCAGAAATATAAATGTACCTGTGGTTTTGGTTCATTTTTTAAACTCGTTTTGTCAGTGGTCGATAGAGTTCGCTTGTTTGCCAATGCCAGCTGAGCTGCTGCAAGCTGGATCCGACTTGAGTTTACCCGACTGGGTTGGGCGTCATCGGAGGTTCCAAAATTTTGTGTTGTAGTATTTATCGAGTTACAACAATTTTGTGAACACTCTTTAAAATTTGTTTTATAGTTTAATGTTATTTGTTGCTCAGTATCAGCGGACAACCTTCTTATAATCGGCGAGAAAGAATCGAGTTCGACCCTTGAAGCTGGCAATCTACAGTAACAAAACAGTGTATTGTAAGATCATCTGGCAACATTTTGTGTATTCATTTCATTGCTGAAGGAATAATTGTTCATACATTTTTTATGAGGGTAATCCTAGCTTAATTAATGAGTTAACGTTGCTGTGTATGGAATGACAGCTGGTGCATGTAAGGTAAGTAGGTTAATCACAAAACAAATAGCTGAGATATAACGTAATGTTTTTGTGTATTTCGAAGCTTAACGCTCGTAATAATTTCGTTAGATGGAAGATCCAATTTTATCTGGTTTGGACGCTGCTCTTCACGAATTAGGAATGCTGAGTACTGTGACTGACAGTCGTCGAGAATACTTGAAAGAGCAGCAGCTTCAGCGCCAGTACAACGCCAATAGGCAAGCTTTAAATGTTCTACATATGAATACGCGATTTGCTATAGATTGTGATATTGGGCGTAATAAGAAACTATCGCGTCGATACAAACCCTATATACCTTATTTTACCAGAGAAGAGAGAACACGCACCAAGAGTGAGAATTCTGATGTTGATGTTGAATGGTTCTGTGGGACTTCACTAATGCCTGTAATAACTAATTCGTCTGACAATTGTGGGCTGTATAAATCTAGATCATTAGAAAACGTTAAAGTGACTGTTTCAGAGGAAGTTGATAATCAAGCTCCTGAAGTAGAATCTGTTTCCAACCAGATCAAACAGCTTCACGTTTGTGAATGAAATTTATGCTTCCTATTTGAAGATCACAGTAATCTTCACAGAAGTTGTTGTTTGCAATTGTAAAGGTACACTATATAATAAAATGTCAGTTTTGTTGATGAGTATTGTCGCTCCAAATATATTTCCAAGTGTTCTTGTCAACTGTCAACACAACTTTTCATGATTGTACCTGCAGCATTTTATGTACCTCTCATTTAGTTCTGAATTAATGATTAAACTTTAGTTAGACATTTGATGTGTTTAGTGAATAGAATAATTTGTGTTGACTTGTATTTTAGATCAAATATGCTAACTTTTTTTTGAAAGCTTGTTCTGAACAAGTTGAAACCAATTAAACTATATCAATGGTGATTTTTTAACTGCCGGTTTGTACTTGCCTATAAAGAACAAATCTTAGAATTGGGTGAATATTTTGTTTTTTTCTGCCTATTATTTTTTTCTCATGATGTTCATCATGTGTGAGAACTATTATCAGAATTAAGTTTCACTTTTTATTTATTATTTCATGGCAGCTAAAATAAGATTTTATTTTTTTAGTTTTAACAGAACTTTTCAGTCATGTATTTCATGTATTAAATCTCCTTTAGAAAATAAATTCTTTATTAACTTGAAGGATTTTAAAGAAATATTGAGCAGATTAAATCTATAGAACTATTTTAAATGTAAAATATCAAAGATTAAAGAAAAACATGAGAAGTTGTTTTGAAGACATGATATAAAAAATGTTTTACATATTTTGTTTTTCTTATACTTGATTTATGTTCTTTGTCTGTTTAGAGCATGAATAGTTGGTAATTTTTTGTTTACTACTCAGCAGGAGCCGGCAGTACTTAGCTCCATTTTGAAATAGTTTTTATTGAAAGACTTGCTGAAGTTCTATTAGAACTCAAGCTAGTGGGCATTATTTTCAAAATTATCATATTATTATTCTGGCTACAAGTTTTTATGGTTGAAACAAAGTAATAAATGTACAAATAAATGAACTGTAATTTTATTGTGATCTCATAAACTCAATATCTGTGAGACAACATGGTGTAAAAATAGGAGGGTTTGCTTTCATGTTAGTTTGTTTTTCTCCCGATTTTGATCAAAATACTGCACTTCTTTTTACAAAATGCCCATACACAAGGGGTTTGACACCTTCTCGTATGCTTGATTAATTAGAGAACTAATTAAAATGAAAATTACTGTTTATATTGGAGTACACAATTGATTTTCCCTTGTAATTATGTTTCTATTTGAAGAGTGAAGTTTGTATATGATTGGTATTTACTTCCTGTTGAAATTTTATTATTCCCGCTTGGGATTTGAAGTGTCTTAACCACGCTCATGTGTACTAATAAACTATTGACTTTGCCTTGGAATCTTTCTAAGAATAGGTTTATGGTACAAGCTTCTCATTAAATTTTTATTTAGGGTTTATTATTAATTTTTCTGTAATTTTATTATGTTTTGATAGAGATGGAGCTCTATTTTAATTACAGAGAACCTTATACATCTTACTAACGTTATTGTGAATTTGTAATTGGAATGATTTGAGAGTGGGTTTATATTGGGATAGGCTTATAAAATTCATTTTCCTGTTCGTGTGTTTATTTCCAAATTACTGAAGTATTTTTAATAAATTTTCTCAAAATTATAACTTTTTGAAGTTTTTAATTGTTTGAGAATAAATTTGAATGTAAATTATTGTTATATACTTAACACATAGTATATTTCTTTTCTCTCATTTTCTGTTAATTTAAGTACATAGCAACTTGAAACCTCTTTAAGAGATATTGTTGTGTTGTAATCTTATAGAATGTAACTGTAAAGATGTGAATATTATATTGTACTCAACCCTTTATATCCTTTGTTTATCTATTTTATCTTCTTTAAGAATTATGAATTATTTTTATGTATATATTATCTCAAGACTGTTTAGCTTATATGATTGCCTTATTGGCAGTCATTGGCTGATTGATAGTTGTGACTTTCAAAGCTTTATATGGTTTGAAAAAGGAGTCTTTTCCAAGAAAAATAAGTCAGAAATTCCAAAGAAATGTTTTTTAAACTGTTTGTAAAGATTTGCATTAAGTATTATGGAGTACTTATATAGAAACAATTTCTCAAAAATTAGAACTGTTTTTCATATATCCAGCAGTTTAGAGAAGTATTGCCTTTTGAGTTTTATTTATTTACTAGTCTGTCTTGCTTTAGTTGCGAGTTCATTGCAAATTCAATTGCTTTGAAATGTTACTGATGTTCAGGGGGTGAGTTATGTGAAGAAACTGGAGGAAGGTGTACAGTAGCAATATTGAATTATGTGCATGCCTGAGCATCGTCCCACCTCGCTAACCATTACAATACATACACTAACAGCATAGAGAGAAGGAAGGGATTTCCCCCTCTTGAGTCAACAATCTATGAGATCTCTCACCTTGCCTCCTGTAATATGAGTGTAATATTTGTATGTTTTGTAAATTTAAGAGAATAATATTCATACCTTCTTCTGGAGAAAATCAGTATATTGGCAATTACATAACATTTGTTTACTGAAATTAAATTTAAAAAGTTTAATTAAGAAGCACTATTTGAAACAAGAAATGAATATTTAAAAAATAAAACGTTTTCTTTTTCTCATTTTGTTTTCTCTTGGACTGTTTAATGTTCATATTTAAACTAAATGTTATTTATGAATGGCATCATGTTTGTCTTCATTGCTGCTGATGAAGTACAAAATAATCTGCTTTGTGAATAGGTATTGAAGTTCATATTTTATAGGACACTGTCAATTTATACGGATGAAAGATGGTAATGCTCATAATTTTGATGTTGCTTTGGGAGTGCCAGCTTGAATATTGCTGAGTAAATTCCAAAAAATACTCGGTTCTATTGTGTATATTATTTATTACTTTTGTGTGATATAGAAATCTTGTGGAAGATTAAATTAATAGCTACTTCTCCTTAATCATGAAATTTGGCAGACATTATCTGTAATATTTATTAACCAATTCTCTTAATTGAATTAACTAAATTTCTGTGAGTACTCATCTTTTTTTTTCTTCCCCTTTCACATAAATAGTTGTTTGGGGTTTAAGCTGCTATTATTTTTTCTGTATGTTATTCACGAAATTTGTTTTTGGTTAGATTTTATAAAAATAATTAAGTTTCTTTTACTTTAGCTACTGTGTTTTACTATAAAATATTTGACTACAATCTTTTTGTAGATGTTCCTTTTTATTTGTACTTGTATTCTTTCATATTTGTTGAATTCAATGGAGAAGTTGTTTATTTTAATTGTCCATTCTTAAAAGTACAGAATATTTGGTAGGTGTGTTTATGTTCAGTAACATCTGTAAACTTAGTCTTGATTTGATGTTAAAATGTAAGGGTGTAATTTTGGTGCATACAAAGCCAGAATCTGTACATCACACAAGTGTGTTCTAATTTTTTCCCTCTCTGTGTTCTCTTATGTGCGTTGCTTAAACCTGGTACTACTGTTTTTTTGTAACTGAATATTCATTAACTAATGTCATTTAAATTTCTTGCTGCTTAATCAAGCTAAAAGTATAGTTTCAAGTGGCTTTCTTTTTTCTGTAATTATCACATTACTGCTGTTCCTAATTATAGCTTGTAAGACTTAAAGAACCAAATAAAAAATCAGTGTTCATCCATACATAATTGTAATACCTTTTCGATATTATTTACAGCAGCTGATATACAATCTAGTTCCCTAACGAACTAAGTTGGTGATCTAAGCCAGTCCTAAATTTATTTATTTTTAGATTTATCATATTGGTGTAGTCGATGTAAAAATATGTTAAAATATATTCTATAGAGAAATGTAAAGAAGGAAAAGTTCTGACATCTTTTGTGAGAAATAATTGTTTGAAAGCTAATGTATAATAAAAGTTTTAAAATGTATTTTATTGTATGTTAATTGTTATTGGTGAGAAAGAACCTTACAATGAAAATGATTTTATTATTATTTATCCATGTTCTAGGAAACAAACAACTGAAGATTTGGCATTATTGCAAAAGGTTTTCAGATTTCTCAAGCTTATGATGAAAATTTTTCTCTCAAAACCCAATTTGAATTTCCTGCAGTTGCACAAGGTTTGTATTGAAACAACTGTGAAATTGATGACTTGAGTGTTTACATTTCAATGAAATAGTTTCAAGAAATTTTTATTTTAATGCCTAAATAAATATTTTGTTTTTAATTAATGTGCACTATGAATTCTTAAGACCTTTAAGTCAATTTATTCTATTGCCAAACAATATAAATCTATTCAGTTGTGAAACCCACTTCAACAGGAGTCAAATATTGAATTTTGAAGTGAGTAATTACTAAATTTTTTATAGTGTTTGTTTATATTTGGGTACTAATTATCTAAGATTATTGAAAGTCAATTTTTAAAATTTTGCCTTTTCCTGTAAGTTATACATTGTTTTGTTTCTTGAAAAGTTGAATTTTAGTGATTTAGCTGGTTTTGAAACTATTTGACAAAACATATTTGTCAATAAAATGTAAATAACTGCTTACAATAGCAAAAAAACCTCCCAAAATAATTTTAAATGTCTCAAAATAGCAAATTATTTCATATTAATGGTAAAAATGAAAAGTAAAACAATATTATATTATATAATTTTTATTTGAGAAAAGAAAGTTTCTGACAAACTCAAGTTTTTATGGATCCCTAAAAACTGCTATATTTGTATGAAACCTATAACTCAAATAACTGTTGATGGAAATGTACATTTGATTCTCAGAAAAGTTTGATGAAAAGGTTTGGAAATAAGTGTTAGAGGGAGCTTTCTCCAAAAGATTTCTTTTAATCTAAAAAAAACCCTCTTATTGTGGTTTTTTAATCTAAAAAACCTCTTATTGTGGTTTTTTAATCTAAAAAAAAACCTCTTATGTGTACCTAAACTCAAGCAAAATAAGAAGCTAAACACACCCTTGCTCGTACAAATTCCAATCTATAATCAATAGAGTGAGTCTATTTTTCATCGAATTCCAAATTCTAGTCTACTTGTTTCTTGCATTGTGTACTTTGCAAATGTTTACTCACATTTACGACACAGAATTATCTTTTGGGGACAATCTGCTCAAAGCATTCCAACTTTTAGGACCCAAAAGAGAATAGTTCGGATTACATGTAAATTTTACCCCCAAAATTAATGTAAACCATTATTTACAGAATTTATTATGCTCCATTGCTTAAACTTTTTTGCAGTGATCGAGTTTGTTATTATTTATTAAAATCCCACCCTTGCTTTAGAAGCAAGTCCACGAAGGTCATTACAAAAAATTTTGCTCGCCGTAAAATTATGGATTTTTTTTTTTTCTTTCACAAAATTATTTTACATGCCTTTAATGAAATTTCCATTCTTCTCAATAACAGCAACCCAGTGTTTCGGCAAGTCTTGTATTCCCATTAGGGCACAATCTTTGATCTGCTTGATCTACTTGAAGCCTCCTCAATGGTTTCCCTCAGAGTGGTTTCTTGAGTTTTGAAAACCAAAGTCTGGTGGACTCATGTCAGTAGCGTAGGGTGGATGGGGAAGGATTTCCCATCCATAATTCTCCAAAACTCAGTGTACTGATTTGACAATATACAAAGGTGCATTATTATGCAGAATGAACACTCCAGCTGTGAAGTGTCGGACCTGTTTGGGCAAATCTTGGGCTGCAAAACATTTCACTGAAATTCGGAGTAGTATTGCAGTTACAGTGGTTCCCTGGGGCACTCTATCTGTTGCAAAATGTTATTGATAATGGGCAGAACATAATTGAACTTATGCAATAATTTTGTATCTATTTCTTACTAATTATTTACAGCACTAATAATGTTTTACCCCAAACCATCCTTAACCACAACAATTCTGCTAGATTATTCTGCTATGATGCCAGCATGGCATTCAGTAATTCAGTACAGAACCAACTTAAAAGAAAAAAAATCCAAGACCATAATTTTTTACCCTCCCTTTTAGCTATACCAAATGACAAAAATTTCTTACCCCCAAACTACCCATAACATATGACAAAAAATGGCATAGAATAGTCCATGTATAAATTTGCATTGCTACGGTGTTCTTTCAATGTTTGTAGAATTAATTACTAAATGCCCTGAGGGATTGGTATTTAATATAAATTTATTGTCAAAAAACAGTACAAACTGCGTATGACCACGTGGAGGAAAAAAAAACTAATTTACTCTCTGGAAGCAAGCAAGGGACCATCCCATCAATTCCGATCAAGGGCCCTTAAGGCAGAGGCAGATTCAAAAATTTCAGCAAAAGTTCCTAGATAAGATAAAAAGTTAGCTGCGAGTTATAAAACTAATAGAATGTCAATATGTTTGTAATTTTAAGCAAAAAATTACATGTACAAGTTATTATCGAACTATAGATTATTCTGAGTATAGTGTTCAAAAATCATAAGAATAGAAAAAAAAACTAAATTCGCAATTTATTGTTACAATAAACACGCCCCTAGACAAAGCCTAGAGAACCTGTATGATAAATCCGCCTCTACCAGAAGGAAAAACGGAGAAAAACCCGGGCCATTGAAACAGAAATAAAAGTCATTGTTAGGGGTAGATTGAGGGTAAGAAATCTTTAGGGTGGTAATGATTTAGAATGAGATTTTTGGTAAGTTGTGGTGTTGGTTTCATGTTTCTACTGTGATTCTAGTGTTAATTTCCAAATGGCAGGTTGATTTGATACTGAATAGAAAAATGTTAAGGGGTAAGAAATTTTTAGGTTTGGAATGTCTTAGAATAGCCCATGTGGAATAAATTGGCGTAAGTTTGGAGTTTCTTCGATGTTTCCAGGTTTAATGTCACGAATGTTTGATACTGAAATAGAACAATTCTTGTTTTTAGGGGTAAGAAATATTGAGAAAGGTAAAAGTTTAGAATGAGTTTTGTGAAATGTTTTGGCGTTTGTTTCGTATTTCTACTTTGATTTAGAATTAATTACGAAATGTCACACTGATTCGATTTCGTAATATAGAAAAAGTACTCTTGTGAAGGGTAGTTTGGAGGTATGAAATTTTTGCGGTTGGCATGGATCTAAAATGGGGTGAGTAAAAAATTGAGGGGTTGGATTTTTTTCTAGGTCTCACGCTAGCTTATACAAATTGTTTTCATTACTTGTCAAGCCTTCAAGGAAATGGGGAGCCCACTGTGCTTCGATCCAGTGCACTATCCCACAAACTTCAAATAGACTTCTAGAGCGTTGCAGTGGGTGTTTTTGCCCGCAAACTCATAATTTTGATGTATGACTGCCGATCACTACTTGAGATTTGACTCGAGTCATTTTCTCCCTTCATTTCAAATCAATTTCTCACTCAAAACAAATTATCAGTTCTGATATACGTGGTGATAGCTGAAAGTCTAACCCACATCTGACGTTTCGCGCGCGGGAATCGTTCCACTACCACGGATGCGCATGCACTCTTGGCAGAAGTTTTGAAATGACCCTTGTAGTTCACGAGCACAACACACACAATATTCATTATCCTCGCGCTTTTTTAACCACTGTGCTAAAAAAGGTCCTTCAAAAACGCTGTTAAAAGCTTTCTAATGCACTTTCTAAAATGTTAAAGAATTGACCGGTTTTAACGAAAGAAGTTAACGCGAGTTTGAATTTTCCAATAAATATTGTTTTTCATATGATGTAGGTGATGCTAATTCTTCTTATATCACGCCATTGTTAGAGAACTCTACTGAAAAAATTCCTTTTTCATGTTTGTTTGTGAATCTGTTGATTTATAATAGTTTATTTCTAACTTTATGCAACCTTGGCACGGTTGTGTACATTATTTCTACAGCTCCGTCCTGACTCGGGTTTTTTCTCCGACCGGTTCTCCTTCGGGTAGTGGCGAATTTTCCATGAGCGGAAATGTCATTTAATATTTGTTATTACTGAATATCTACTGAATAATCGAATTTTTACTTAATATCTACGATTTGTTTTGGAATAATAAATGATTACATTACGAAACCAACAAGACAGTTACTCCAATTTACGACAGGACACGGAAATATAAGATGCTATTTAAAGCGTATAAAAAAGATAGAACATGATGAATGTGAATGTGGAGAAGGACGGAAGACAACAGACCATATGTTGTGGAATTTCCCACGATATGCTTCGGAACGTGCAGAATTCATAAAATCTTTTATGCAGCGGGATATATTACATATACATGATTTAAATACTTTAATACAAACAGAATGTATCAATTATTTGAGGAATATACGACAAAGATAATGGAGATAAATAATTACTAGAAAGTAGATGAAGCGCACGCCTCCCCGATGGCAGGGACGGACAAGTCCTCAATGGCGGCCAAGCTGCGCAAACAGAACAGAACCACACAAACAAACAAAAAATAACATGATTCCGACCTTGTATTGCAATGCTATTTAAACAAGGTAGCCAATAGACTGGAAGAAAATGAAAAAAGTACGTATTTATTAAATAATTCTTTTATAAGTATTAAATCCACCACTACCCATGGGCCCTTGATCGGAATTGATCGTTTCCGGCGAGTAACTTAGTTTATTATCCCCCACGTGGTCATACGCAGTTTGCAACTGGTTTTTTTTGGCAATAAAGTTTATTTATTTATCGAAATTAAATTAGTGAGCTAAACTTTAATTGTCTTCGCAAGAAGAGCGAAGATTTTTATACTAGAAACAGGTACTAAATTATTTATATTTTAAAAATATAATTTTCATTTTAGAAATATTAGGGAAAATTATTTGGGTATTTGATTAAATATATAATAATTTAATATTTTATTAAATAGCAGAGAGACGAACTGGTTTTTACTACAATAAAAACAAGGGAGCAAGTATTTATCGACTTATGGACAATGGAAAACAAAGGAACTATATACGGCAAACTGGCGCTATCTAATGTCAAGAAAACAAAAAGGATTGTTAATAGTAAATGAAAGTCATTTTCTTTAACAATTTCCTTTCTTATCTGGTTTGTATTTAATATTTCAAACAATCCTATTTAATCACAACTTCAAGACTTTGTCTTGGCTTCATTTAAGTTTTTGTTAAGATGCCAGAGACTTGTTTTTTAGTTGACACCTGTTCAACATTCAGTATTCCCTAGTACCTTCTCCCGAACAAACAATGCTTTATTTCAATGTGTTTAGTCCATTGATGATAGATAAATAAATAAATTAATCAACTTTATTTGTCACAAACGCAGATACAAACTGCTTATCACCACGCGGGGGACAATAAACTATGGTATTCTGAGTTGTGTGACATCTTCTGAGATGTGTGACATCTTCTGAGATGTGTGACATCTTCTGAGATGTGTGACGCCGTATTATCCACTTGAAGTGTGGTAATTTCCTTTAAGTACATTCTGGAACAGTATACGGAGCCAGATTACTTTGACCACTTCTAATGCTGCAATGACTTCTGCTTCAGGTGTTGAGGTGACAACAATGGCTTGCCTTTGGCTGCGGCAAGAGGTAGCATATATCGTCACATATCCAGACGTTGAACGACCCGTTTTTGTATATCCATCATAATTCGAATCACTATAGCACAGAAGTTCATCTTTTTTATGTGTTTCCCGATATGTGATTCCATAGATAACTATACTAGATATAGTATAGCAAAATACTCTTTTCACTCGCAATATATTTTCTGCGGATGGATTTTCAAGTGATCTTGACAGAAATCCTTCACTATAGGTTAGATCGGGCCTAGTTCCCACCAAGAGGTACATAAGAGCACCAGCATCTTGTCTGTACAGAAAATTAGAGATATTGGCATCAGGCTCTTTCAATTTGGATCCTTTAACATAGGGGTTGCCACAGGTTTGCATTCATCAAATGCAAATCGCTGAAGAATTTTTCTGGTATATCCTTTTTGACTAACTGTTATTGAGTTGTCACTATGACGTTCAATTTCTAGTTGTAGGAAACAGGATACCTCTCCAACATTAAACTTGAATTAAGCTTTCCACTCTTTTATGAATATTTCATAGTCTTGTTGGTCACTTACAGCAATCAGACCGTCATCAACGTACTATACTATTATCAATTTTCTACCATTTCTTTCACGAATGCAAAGACATGGGTCAGGTTCACTTACTTTAAAACCAAGGTTTGTTAGAAATTGGCCAAAATTCTTGTTTTAGGCTACCCTTAAGTCTGCATACTCTTTCTGTTCCTTCCTTGAAACATTCTGGCTGTTGCATAAAAATGATTTCTTCCATCTCAATAAAGGAATGCTGCTGATACGTCGAATTTTGTCAAACACATTCTTAATACAGCACGTATTGTTCCCAATTTGATTACTGGACAATATGTTTCACTGTAGTCGATCTCCTGTCGTTGACTGAAGCTCTTGAAAAGGTTGGCTTTATATTTATTAATGCTGGCGTCCGGATTTGTCTTGAGTCTGTAATCCCATTCCGAGGTATTGCTCTAGCTCCAACTGCTAAATCAGTCAACTCCCTTGTTTGATTTTTCTTTAATGAACTCATTTCATTGTTCATGGTCTTCTTCCAGTTTGTGCCGTCTCTGGCGTTTATTGTTTCTTCGTTATGTTTCAGAATTATCTTTGTCATTTCCACATGACTCTACTTTCATGATATGATCCTCAAAACTCTTGGGTCTTTGCAGTAGAAAACGATTTCTTTGTTGTCTTTCTGGTATAGGCTCAGAGACATCATCTTTACTGTCAGTCTCATTTTCGTGGCTTTCATTATTTTGTTTGGAATATTCTATTATTTCTACTTGCTGCTCTTCATTGTTTCCTTGATTTGAATCTTCTTTTCTGTTTTGTAATGATAATTCTATATGTTCATCACATTGCTGGTTCTTTATTGAAAGATAACAACGCTTGACAGTACGACACGATGATTTTTTATATACATTGTCTAGCACTCATTTCCATCATAACCTAAAAGATAGCCTTTAACGTCTTTCTTGTCCATCATTCTTTTTTTAGTGGGGATGTGAGCATAAAACGTAGATCCTATGACACATAGGTGTTTGAACCGGGGCGTCCTTTTAAGCCAAAGTTCACAATGACTTGCATCTTCTAGTGACGACTTGCCTGTCCTCTTAAGCATGTATATGACTGAGCTAACTAGTTCAGCCCAGATTGCAGCTAGGAAGTTTACCTAATCGCTTGCATATTTTAATGTTTTAACCATTTTAACAATGTTGCGCATTTCACGTTCGCTCTGTCAATTCTGTTCGAGGGTGTAGGGTGCTTTCAGTCTTGGGGTGATTCGTTTCAAATATAGAATTGCACGAACATCTTCATTTTCAAACTCACAGCCATTATCGCCGATGAATATTTTTACCGAGTGTCCTAAGACTTTAGAACGTTTTATAGCATCTTTTTAACTTCTGACTTCTCTTTTATAATGTAGCCATTACGAAAATTTGTAAAACTGTCCTTGAATAGGACAAGATACCGCTTCTTCTGAAAAGACTCATCGAGAGACCCACAAACATCAGCGGTAACCAGTTCACCAGCCTCAGAAGCCTTCTTCCTGGAGTCAAATGATAACCGGTGTGCTTTGCCATAAGCATATGGCTCACATAATTTTTTGTCCAGTTTTACACAAATGCCTAGTTCATTTTCAAGTATGTTTCTGTTATGACGCTAGTCTTGGTGTCCCCATCTTTCATGATACAACTGAAAAAAGGAGCTGTCTACTTCAGCAGTATGCACTTCTGTCACTCCTTTGGGTGAAACCGGCTCAATATCTGCCTTGAATAATGTACCATTTACACAGCGAGATCCATAAAGCACTGCTTTACCGTCGACTTTTAGCCAGCTCTCTATAAGTTGACACGAAATCACTATTTTGATTTTTGCCTTGTGCCGCGAGGACAGAAGAAATTTCGATCAATTTGTGGAAAATATCACACATCTATCAGAAGAACGACTAGGTATTTTCCGTGAATTGTTTTGACTTTAATTGTACCTATTGCTAGTGAATTCAACATTTAATTTCCGGCAGCTTTTATGCCCCAAGGGTTGTTAAATTTTATACAGTCAACAAAGTACTTGGAACAGTTTGTGACATGTCTATTTACTCCATTATAGATCCTGTATGATGTTGAACTACAGCACAGACTTCCTTGCATATAGACATTAACACGATATTTGCTCATATTGCATTTGACTGTGTTACTAAACTGTAACCTTCAGGTGATTTCATCAGCAACCCATTTTGTACAGCCCTTTACCTAGTGGCCTTTGCGTTTGCAGTAATTGCAACTATCTCCTTTTCTTGTTTTTGACTTATTTTTGCCATATTACTTTTGCCTTTCTGACTTTGCAGCTACTAGTACTTCCTGAATAGTGTTGCTACTGTATTTTGTGAAGTTCCTATCAAACATGCACAATTGCACTGTTCGTTCTTCAAAGGACTTGTTGTCATCCTTAGCTACTAGCGTCCTACTAGATTGAAAGTTTCAAATTGATGTGGCAAAATATGCAAAACATTACAAACTAACATTAAATCTGGTAATTTTTATTTCTTTTCTAGCTTCAAGGCCGTTATTTAGTACGTTCCAGAGACTTATTAGCTTTGCTTTGTGTGTAGAAACAAACTTATCTCCTTGGACCCAATTCAATGCAGAAAATTATCTGCATCTTTTAAACAAATGATATTTCAAAGTTGCTTTAAACTGCTGTTTTAGGGAATCCCAAGCTTCATAGGCTGTTTCTTTATCCATAATTTTTGGATATACCGCATTTTTGTGACCGTGCTCCCAAACACAGACTAAGCTTAGCTGTTCGCTCTTCGATATTTCTTTCAGACTCCTGTGTCGAGGCATGTATGTCTTCTGGCTTTTTCAATTTACCGTCGATAAACTCGATTAAACCTTCATGATCAAAAAGCAGATCACGTATTTTGCGTTTCCACAATCAGCTTCTCCGGTCAACGTCTTGATATGTTGACTAAAATCCATGTTTTGATTTTGTAGTGATTCATAATTTAAGAATTTGCACAACAGTTCACTAAAAGTTCAGTTTTAGCAGGTTCCAAACATCTTGGCTAAACTACTATTATCTTCTGTTTAGTTTGCGATCTTCTTTAAAAGAGCACTGACTTTTCCCGGCGAACTGTGTGTCTGCAAAATCTTCCCGCGACAATAGTTACCTTCAAGAATAAAGTACTTCTGCCGTATCTATTTTAAAATATCTCTTACGCGCATATTTAAGCTCGCTCAGGTATCCATTAGGGTATATAGTTAAATATCTATTAATGGCAGATAGACGACCTGATATCACTGCGACAAAAACAAGAGAGCGATTAATTATTGACTTATTAACATTAGAAAACAAAGGAAATAAATCTAATGGCAAGACAGCAAAAAATAATTTTGACAGTAAATGAAGTCATTTTCTTTAACAAAAATTACAATTTCTCGCCTCATGTTTGAATTGGTAGAAAATTCTTTTTTCGGATGATTTTACAGATTTCATGGAACTGTATTAAACTTGATGCACCGTAGCTGAATATTACACTAGTAGTGTCCAATAGGGATGGGGAAAGGGTTGGACGCAAACAGAGTCATTGAATTTTTTTGGTGGGGGTTTGGAAAATAGAGATTTTTTGAGCGTTTAAAATATTTAATGTTTAAATAATAAAATACTTTTAAAGCTAGCAGTATTAATATAAACATTATACAATGTCGTATTGATTTAAAAGATTTTTAGACATTTTAACGTGATAAATAATTTCGATTCATTTTCGAAACGGATGAATAATGTTAAAATCTCATACCGTGCACAGATCTATTCAAACCACTGAAGAAGCAGGCACGAGCGTGGGATAAGGGTCGAAAGGTCACTTCGTGTCTATCAAAAGAACAGAAGTCTCATCGCATTCATGCGAACCAAGAAGTAACGACATGCCTCTCAATCGTGCACCTGAGGGATTTTTTCGATGGATGCAAGATGAAGAAATGTTTCCATGTTTTTGTCGTTCGTGCTAACAGTATGGTATACTGCATTGTATCATCTTTGTTGATCGCATGGTTTACTACCTCTCGGTTTATCAACTCTGTTTTTGAATGCAATTTTTCTATCATATTTTTGAAAACTTATGTCTGGAATTTTTTATGTTTCGCATTTTAGTAAGTAGAAATGGGTAAGAATATTTGGTATGTTGTCCTGATTGTCACTTTCATCAACGTTAGAAAACTGTTAGGGTGAATTGGTCAACTTAAGTCTTATTCTTGTAAGAAGGTATTATTAAAAGGGGATGAATATATTCTCTGTAATTAAAATACTTCGCATGTAAAAATCTCGGAATAAAATTATCTGATTGGAAAAATATGTTGGAATGAAAACCTAGAACGAGATACGTATTATAGAAAGTATATCACAGCAGAAGAAAGACACACAATTTGTCTCAGGTAAAGTTTCAAATAAATCTACTCAATATTGATTTAAATTTGATTTTTTTATCAATAGTAATTGTAACCACTTTATTAATAATAATAATAATAAAGAGTCAAGAGGTTGGGAGTGATAGCACCTTTGTACAGTAGTATACCTGAAGTTGCTCCTCACAAACCCTAGGGACAGCTGAGGAGAAAAGCAAGATCTTTACTTTAATGACGCTACATCAATGACCGCCCGCGAGAGACACGAGGTGACCCTGTTAACGCATAACATCTAGAGGAGTGAACCTCGAAAAACAATCCCCAATTTCGAAGTGGAAACTTTCGTGCCCAGGGAATGAATGACTGTGGGTTACTCAGTCGTAAATGAAGCACTCCGGACCTCTGGTGACCTCCGGATTTATGAAGCCTTCGAGTAACAAGCGGGGTTCTGACCTACGATACCTAGCTGCTCGTGGGTACACAACGAAAAGAATAACAAGAAGTCAAAGTAAACTAAGTCATGTCGCTCAGCCTGTGGCTACCCAAGGAGGCGCGTCCCCCATTACAGGGTGGGGTCGAAAAATTAATACCTGATAAATCCTCTCCAAATCAGCTTAAGGGGACTGACAATCATCCCCGTATGACTTGATTACGGGGACGAGGAAACACAGATGACTCAGAATATCATTCATCAAACAAGGCAAATAATACCAGAAACAACAAAGAAACCTTAGAGGAATACCGACAAATTGTATGGTGCATTGAGTACGCGAGAGAAAAAACACGCCTTACAAATCAAAGAGCTATCTTTGAACTTTGGAACCAAAGACATGATGGATCCAGACAAATGAACTCAATAAACTTGCAAATCAAAGTAGATTCATTCTTTAGAATAAAACAATTGACCCAACTACAAAAAAGAAGTCCTTTGACATATAAAAGATGAGAAAATTAATGATAATCCACATCGTCTCAGAAGAAGAAGAAGAATAGGAGTAGGACAGACAGGCGCCCTTAGAAATAAACAAGCATTACTCTATCACAGAGGGTAGCCCTTTAGTTAACCAGGAGGGAAAATACTCCGAAAATCAACGCAGAGAAGAAATATTAGATATTTACAGCAATGCATCCAAAACTCCTATCTCAGAACGGGACCAACTACCGAAATTAATTATGAATAAAACCACCGCAGAGAATTGTTCAGCAAGTTAACAGAATTGCAAGATATCCTGGATAATGATGTAATAAAGATAAACGATATCACATCGCTGAACCACATGATTTACGCGGCTGCAAAAGTAGTAATAAAAATGTGTAAGATCTGAAACAGTTATAGAAAATTGCCTTGTGTACGTATCACCAGAAGAAAATTTCCATGGTACCATTATGGAAACTCAGAATAAAGAAACAGATATGGAATCTCAGAAAACATTTTTCTTAGATTGTAGAGATTGAAAAGAACCCAAAGGAATGGAAAGAAAAAGCGTGGAAATATAGTCTCAAGAACCCTTTTTGAGAAATATCAAATCAAGAAAGGACAACTAAAAGAAAAGATTGAAATTATCAAGCAGAGAATTTCGGCAAAAGTCCTCCGGATTCGAATATGACAAGCGACAACAGCAATATATTCCAAACAGAAGATTCATGGAAGAGAGGTCCCTAAAACAAAAGCAAGAGAAACGAAACAGAATACCAAGACAGGAGGAGACCTATGTACTCTGGAATACCATAAGGGGAAATGAAGTTCAACATGAAGAAATGACTCAACCCAAGTAATAGAGCAATTACACTGTAGGAAAACAACACAATAAAGGAAGTAAAAGGCGCTATCGAGAAAACAGCAAACTGGAAGTCACCAGGAATTGACAAGATCCACAACTACTGGTTCAAAAACTTCTCGCTACATTATTCCTCTGAGTTGGCATTTACAACAAACACAGCGTGGATACGATAAAAGGACAAAAAAAAAGAAAGTGTGACATATTTACTATACATGGTTGACTTAATGATATTTGCGAGTAATGAAGATCTTAGAAAACTACTAGCAGTATTGTATAAATTCAGCAGAAAGATAAACATGAAATTTAGCTTAGAAAAGTGCGCAAAAGTTTCTTTAGTTCGAGGGAAAATTGTTAAGAAAGACAGTATTAATATTTTAAATCAAGATGATATCAGAAGTTTAGAACCAGATATTTCCTACAACTATTTAGGAACTGAAAACGAGGAGGTATTCAACATGCTACCACGAAAGAAAAAGTGAGAATAGAGTATATGAGACGAGTCCGAGAAGTGTTATGGATTGAATGAACATCAAAGGACAATATACGCGCCATTAACACCTTGGCTTTTCCAATAGTAAAATCCAGTATAGGTTTATAAAAGTGGGTACTAATTAATTTCGTTGGACAGTGACAAGTTGGTAAGTAAGCACATGCCGAAGTAAGTATTTTATTTACGATTCGCACAACAAACTTTTTGAAAACAATTGAACAAAATATTAAATCATTTTCAGCGATAAAGATAGTAAGTATGTTTATTTTTATTAGGATCTACTAATGTAAATAAATATGGAGGCATCAGCATTTCACATTGCATTATTGAATAAAAATCGTGACTTAATCTTATTTGTTTTAGTACATCGCTCAAATAAAAGTTTGTTTTAAAAAATGTTTTTTATTTGTTATTTGTTACGAACCATTAGAAGTTCGTAAGGACGTTCAGTGCTTGCGCTGCTAGCACAAAGCTTCGACCTGACTTTATCACTACAAGATCGCAGTGTTGTAGAAGACTGCAAGTTCCATGAAGCAACCCCACCTATTTCATGTCATCCCTACCTCCTTCTAGAAGCTTCTGCACGGTATAAAAGCTCGTGTTTTCCACGAGCTAATTACTGATATGACTTCAGGTATCGTTGGAGATGCACTACGGCTTTGTTTCGTGGTGTAGTTACGTCGCATGGCTGCATTGCACAGTCATTCATAATGCTACGCTTATTTGAAAGTTGTAATTTATTTTTTGGAAGATGGCTCAGCCACCCAATTATTGTAGGCAATTTATACTGCCTGATCAGCAACATTCAACTGTGTGGCTTCAAAAATGCGATACTAATTAGTGTTTTCCAGTTACAGCGCATCAGTTGTTATGTTCAACTTTAACCTTCCAGCATAGTGAAGGAGATTATCAGCTTGCCAGCAACAAATTATCAGTTAACATTCAACCCAGTGAAGATGGGGCCATATCAAGATCGCAACAAGCATGTATCGCGATCCATTTCTAGTAGGGGTCTGAGTTGCACTACTAGAGCTTTTTATATTTGCAAAAAGACACCTAAAACTCGGTGATCTGATTTAGAGTCTGCATGCGCTTCAACCTTTGTATTTCTACCATTACGTAATTCTGTGTAAAATTGGGGAACTTTATGTTAAATATTAGGGGGGTTAAAACTTCAAATTTTGTAACATCCTTCAAGTAACTCTGTTTATGTAGATTTAATATGTGTAATAAAATTGTGTTGTTGTATTGAAGAAACAGACTATGGCCAGTTTATAAAAGAACCTCCTGACCTTTTAAACTACTGATTCATTTTGTGAGTCCTCCTTCCTGTGTTATTAACATTATTTTATTTTATACTGTTTAGTATTAGTTTGTAGTATTATTTATGTCATAACAATTAATCTTGCTTGTTCATTTGTAATACTCAAGATACCTTTTAAACACATATTAATATAAATAGCATAAAAAATAGGTATGATAAGAAGTTAAAACCAAAAGCGTAGATAATGAAATGCGTTATTCTTACTTGTATGTGAGAGACGGATTGTATTTGAGAGGAAGCTTTCCGGAAAATAATTCGCAGCGACGTATTTTGAAACAAAAATTGTTAAAAATACCTTTTTAAATGTATTTATTTGAAATAGACATCAATATTGCATTGTGAGAGGGTTTGTACATTTGTGCCAAATTTCAGCTCAATCGGTTGAGAGAAACTTGTTTAAAATTCAGTTCAAAGATTCGGCCCAAACATCCTTTGGCATAGTAAAATGGTCACCCACGGATGTGAATGACTTAGACAGATTGACTAGGAGATTGCTGAATAAGTTCAGATACTTGCATTCAAACTCTTCTACCATTAGGCTGTACTTGCCCCCAGAGGAGGGTGGACGTGGGTTGTTAAATATCCACAAGTTCAACGAGTACTGGAGTTCCATATGGACGGAAGACAAGCACTACAACCAAAACGCAGGTTGGATAAAACATTTGAAAACTCAGCTCTCAGACTTACCAGCTATGACTGTTAATGTTTTCAGTACAGAAGATGTACTGAAAGTAGTGAAGAAAACCAGAAACTGAAAAGCCCCCGGCCCCGACTGGATTCACAACTTTTGGCTTTCGCTTGCGCTTTCACAGAAGCCCTGGATAATCCAAAAAAGGTCCCTCTACATCTTACAGAAGGGAGAACCTACCTCCTGTATAAGAAAGGGGACTTTTCTCAGTCCGAGAACTACAGATCCATCACATGTTTGTCTGTATTTCACTAGGTATTCACTGTTATGATAAACAATAAAGTCTACCATGATTGTGAAGTTAATGGATTGATATCTGCAGGACAAAAGGGCTGCATCAGAGGAACTATGTAGTGCAAACATCAATTAACAATAGACGCCATTGTCTTGAAGCAGGCACAATGTAGAAAGAAAAACTTACACACATGCTATATAGACTATTCTAAGGCATTTAATTCTGTGCCACATGGTTGGTTGCCTAAGGTTCTAGAAATCTACAAGATATGCCCGAGAATCAGGAATCTGCTACGAATAATGATGGCAACATGGAGGACAACTCTTCAAGCAGGCAATGTTGACATTAGCTCCATAAACATCAAGCGTGGTATTTTCCAAGGCGACTCTTTTTCTCCAATATGGTTCATTTTGGATATAAATCCCCTTTCTACATTACTTAAAGAAAGTAATATTGGATATAAAATCAATTCGGGGAAGAAACAAGAAAGATTGAATCACTTACTCTTCATGGACGATCTAAAACTGTTGGCCGAGTCCCATGAAAAACTCCACTCATTAATGGGTATTGTGAAAACCTTCAGCGAAGACATAAGAATGAGTTTTGGCATTGATAAGTGTGCCACTGTGAGTATACAAAGGGGCAAAATGGAACTAACTGGTGAACCTATTGAACGAATAGAAGAACTAAAACCAAAAGCTCTATTTCAGTATCTTGGAATACCTCAGAATAGCAAAATTGATCATGCTAATCTCAAGAATAAATTTACGAGGTACAAGAGGTGTCTAACTAAGGTACTCAATACTAAATTTTCTGGGGCAAATATAATCACAACCATTAATACCTGGGCCATTCCTGTCCTGACGTACTCCTTTGGCATAGTAAAATGGTCACCCACGGATGTGAATGACTTAGACAGATTGACAAGGAGATTGCCGAATAAGATCAGATACTTGCACTCAAACTCTTCTACCATTAGGCTGTACTTGCCCCCAGAGGAGGGTGGACGTGGGTTGTTAAATATCCACAAGTTATGTAGGAATCAAGAAATAATCTTAGAACCAAGTTCATGCTCTCCAATGAAGAAATAATGGCGATGATTGCAAAAACTGATGACATATACCCCCTTAACCTAGGTAATACTAATCAGCGATGTGAACCAATGAGTACGAAAAAGATAGACAGAAGAAATGGGAAGAAATGACACTACATGGAAAGTTCTCAAAGATGTTGAAAGCTGTTGATGTAGATAGGACTGCGTCCCTGCAATGGATAAAGGATGTACACCTTTACCCTGAAACAAGGGTTTATGATGGCCATCCAAGATAGAGTGATAAGGACAAGAAATCGTGAGTAACATATCCTCAAACTCGACGTTTCTGATTCATGTGCGGAAGGCTTGATGAATCCATCGAACAAGTAATAGCTGGTTGCTCATCTCTTGCAGAAAATGCTTACTTAAGCAGGCATAACCAAGTGGCCAAACTAATCCATTAACAACTTGCAATGGATTACGAATTATTAAAACGGGATGTAACACCACCATATTAGAAATACCAACCGCCAGCAGATCAGAAGCACGTTCTCTATTGTGATAGACCTGTGCTGACAGACAAGACAGTGTATTATAATCGCCCAGATATTCTTCATATTGATAAGGAAAATAAGACAGTCACCATTATCGTTATTGCTGTTCTGTTACTCACAACATTACTTCAACTGAGTCAGAAAAAGTTAGGAAATACGACGACCTAGCAATTGAGATCAAGAATATATGGAAGTTAGGCAAAGTTGAATTTATCCCCTTAGTGATATCTGTCGAAGGTATTTTATCGAAGAGGTTTCAGAATAATATGGAAAAGCTAGGACTCGAGAAGAATATTCTGAAGGTTGCACAAAAAGCTGTCCTGCTGCAGACATATCACATCGTCCGAAAAGTTTTGAATTAATTAATAACATCATACAGGCCAGGATGAATTTCCTTTCTGTATCGATAAAACTCAATCCCAATACCATCTATAGAGTGGGTGAATGTTTCCAGTTTCTACTGAGAAAGAATCCATAATAATAATAACAACGGATTTGACAAGATAACAGACCAGACATCATGTATATGGACAAGCAAAAGAGGTGTGCGTTTTTAATTGATGTGGCCATTTCGCTTAATCAAAACCTGAGGACAACTCAAGAAGGAAAGATCAATAAGTATGCAGCATTGGCTGAAGAGTTGAAGGACTTGTTTCATCTGGAGACCGTCAAAATAGTTCGTCTTGTGACATCTGCAACTGAGATAGTATCTAAGACCCTAAAGAGAGGTTTGGACAATTTGGATGTTGGGTTCTTGGTACCTAAAATACAGAAGTTTGTTTTGTTGAACACGTGTCACAGAAAGTTTCTATCTCAGTCATGACAGTAGTACTGTAAGGTACCTGGCAGATTGCCGTACATTGAAACAGAAAAAATATAATAATAATAATTTGTTACCTATGATCGTGAAAACTAAAAGGAGTACATGCATTGGTTTTTTTCCACATGAAGCAGAATCATTCAACTTAAAATATAGGCGAGGTTAAAGTTCATAAATTATTCAACAAATTCTTTATAAACAAATTAAATAAATATGAGTGAATATCATAAGAAAATAGTCAATATTCAGGATGTGCAACCCGTTTAGCGTATATTTAGGAGGTGAGGTATTTGTAGTTAAACGTAGCTGTATAACGTATATCATCCTAATTATTCAGAAATTTAGCCAAGTTCGAGAAGTAGTTTAGTCATTAAACATCTAATCTTAATCATGTCACACTTAAATGGAACGGTTGCAGTTGCATTTAACATTAAAAAATTTCCTATTCTCGCAAGGAAGCAGTGTCTACATAAATGAAACTTATGGAGGACCGGCTGAAATCAATAAGCTGATGTATTGTGGTAGAACGCGATTTCAAAAAAGTTAATAATTAATAATATAATAATATGAAAAATAAAAGGCCCCGGCTAGCTCTTCTCAGGGGTCCACAATAAATTTAATGGGGTTCGATTTATATCCGAAGGAAAGGGGCCATACAATGGTTCCAATCAAGGAAAACGCCAGACAAATAGATCCATTATGAAAGTTAATTTATTATTTGGAGACATTCCACCCAAAAAAAAAGAATCACCCCCCAAAACAAAACACAAATAAAACCCAACAATCACTTTACACTAACGCCAAAGTGGCGTTGTCCCCGCCAAAAGACATACAAAATTTACTCCTTCCTCACACAAACAAATCACTCCCAAAAACAAACACAAATAAAACCCAACAATCACTTTACACTAACGCCAAAGTGACGTTGTCCCCGCCAAAAGACATACAAAAAAATCACTGGCTTTACAATTAACATTCGCTAACTGTTGATTTTATCAACATTTGTCCTGACCAAAAACAAGCGTTCATTGTCTTTTTAACTCGACTCAAACTTGAGTTACTATTAAACATTCATTTCTTGTGATCAAAGTCAAACACTGATTTTACTTGGCATACCTTTCTGAGCGACAGAGTTCAATCAAACACTTTTCAAGTTAAAGTTCACGCTCAGATTGGTAGCTGACATCCAGTTCTTAGTAACGCGCAAGCGCAATGCGACGTTGGCTTACACCTTCACCAGCGATCGCACCATACCTGACCAAGATGATGGACCATTTGAAAGCTGTGGAGGATGATCCCCTCCCAGACATCAGCACGGCTGCCTTCACGGATTCTCTGCGACCCGCGCCGATCAGCTTCCGCGTTCACCGCGTCCGTCCGGTTACCACCCGAAAAACGCTCCGACAAACTAATTAAATTACTCGAGTGATCTACGCCGCATGAGCACGATTCGGAAACGTATGCTGACGCAATCTAAAAATCGAGTCTGAGCTTTAACGAAACACAAGTCTCAGCTGACAAAAACTCGTACGAGCTGACAAGCATCTATCTGACTGCTGACGAAAAAAAAATCTAAGTCAGCGAAGAAACATCTATCAGTGAGCTATCTGTGAGCAACTAATAATATGCGCAACTCTGCGCGCCTCCGAGCACGAAAATCTGAGCGCCTCTCTGCGAAAATGAGAACAACAACTCTGCGAAAATGCGAGTCACTCGCCGAAAATCGGAAGTGTGTGCTCCCTAAGCACTCGCCGAAAATCTGAAGTGTGAGATGTAAGAACGAACGGACGAACTACGTCCGCTGCGTCAAAATCTACGAGATGTGAGCTGTCAGATGTGAGGACGAAAAATCTCTGCGTCCCCGTTAAGTAACCTACATCCCTTCTTTTCTCCCAAATTTCCAAAATTTTGAATCTCACGTGTTCCGAAATCTCCCAATCCAAATACTTTCCCCCTCCTACGCCTGGGTTCTCATTGGACCCTTTAAAGATGCTTCTAGAAGCTTCTAGAACATTTTGGCCGAAAAAAACCTTTAAAGGTCCAACGTTTCGCGACGAGTCTGAACCTGCGCGTCCCCAGCGACCAGATGTTGCTCCTAAGGATGGGTGGCACATCCTCCCCCGCCTCCTCCGGGCCTTCGGTTTGTAAAGGATCATAAATTTTGATTGAAGCCAAAAGAGCCGCCGACAAACCGCACCCCTGGTTACTTTTCCAACCGTCCTCCGTTCAAATTTCTAACTCTTCGAAAATCTGAAATGCCGCAACAAAATGATAAAATTCTTCTTAATTAGAGAATTATTCAAATCTCACAGTATATTAACGCAAAGGAAACAAGGAATTAAGTACATCATACACATAACATAATACAAATTAAATATAACCATGAAAAGCGAGAAATACAGAAATCGCTAAAAATGAATGCATTGTAACACAACAATGGAATGATTCATTACTAGCGTAAATTACTCACTAAAATCATGGAACAAATTAACACTCTCAGAATTGAATCATCATCATCATGCGATTGACAAAGTGAATTCAACATTAACAGAAATTACTTCGTTTAATGTTCTATAAAGGATACCCTTTAGAAAATGTATTACGATATCGCTAATAGACTTTCAAGGGGCAGTGGAGATGACCTGTAGTAGTGATGAACTTATTCCATAGACCATTTTCTTGGACAACGGGGTGGATGTTACCTCATGCTCGCTACATGTTCTCATGCATTCCCCGGTCTGAGTAAACAGCACGAAGCAAGATTAACAAGCAACTAACATGCTCGTTAAAAGTCAATATTTATGTGGAATGAAACTTATCTCTGAATTTAAAATAATAAGGATGAGAAATACCCGGAATTAAACTGCTGGTCTATCCAATTCACTAAAAATGAAATTATTCAACAGGAAATGAAACGCTGTTGACAATGTGTCATTCTGTTTATCTGTACTGGGTACGAATATACTGAAAGTGTTTCTGGTCAGTTTTTCTGTGACAGTGTTGTCAGTAGAGTGTACACAGTCATCAGTGAGCACTGCCATCTTCTTTGTCAGATAACTGACGAAATCTGGCATCGAATTTTCACCTACCTAGATACCCTTCATTTAGGATAGACTGGACAATCGCGCGCCGGGATTGTGAGCAGGTAAGTTATTTTTTGTTTACAGATACGTTTTTATAGTCGAAAGTGTTTAACTATTTTTTAAATAACGTTATAGTGTTTGAATTCCGTTGTCCTGCATGTATGTACTAATTATTTTTCATTCATAATACTTTATCGTCAAACTAATATAACAATACTAAAATTAATACTAAAATACTAATACTAAAATCGAACAACCGGATGAAAGCCATGTGGAATATTGTTAACAATTACACGTCAACTTCTGAAAATCGTGAAGAAAATGTTTCTTTACTAAACGATGGCAAAATCGTATCAAATCCTCAGGACATTGCAAGTTTATTTAATTCTTACTTCTCAGAAGTTGGTAAAATAACGAACTCAGTATATCCAAATCAATGTCCTCCAATTATATCCACCCACATACCCAATTCTATGTTCACTTCCGAAACTAACGCCAGTGAAGTCATGGGAATCATCAGCTCCTTAAAAAACAAATTTTCACGAGGCATAGATGATATACCTGAGTTTATTGTTAAATTTTCGTCCCACGCTATATTAAATCCACTCGTAAATATTTTTAATAGTTCTTTATCGAAAGGGGTGTTTCCCAACATATTTAAGACAGCTAAAGTGAAACCTTTACACCAGAAAGGAAACAAACTTAATATTGGAAATTACCGACCAATATCTCTACTACCCAGTTTCTCAAAAATCCTAGAAAAATTTTTCTATAAGCGTCTTCTAGATTTTTTATCAAAATATAACATTCTCTCTGACGATCAACACGGTTTTAGGAAATCCTTTTCCACTACAAGCGCCATATTTTCCTTCTTAAACGATGTTACCACATCTCTAGACAGTGGAGAAAATCCTCAGGGTGTTTTTCTTGACTTATCCAAAGCATTCGATGTCATCGATCACGGAATTCTCCTTACCAAATTGCATTCTTTAGGCATTCGTGGACTTCCACATCAATGGCTAACTTCTTATTTAAAAGATAGATATCAACAAGTAGAAATATCCTATACTAAAAATAAAATACTTGAGCGTTGTCTTTCAGAAACAAAGCCACTTACTTGCGGAGTACTCCAAGGTTCAATTCTCGGCCCTATACTCTTTTTATTGTATGTGAACGACATATCATCCACATCAGATTGCAGCAAAATGGTTCTTTTTGCTGATGACACTAATTTACTATGTAAACACGCCAATGCTCAAAACGTTTTGTCTAACCTTTCGACTTGGTTCCATGCAAATCGTCTCATTGTAAACACTGACAAAACAGTGTCTATGTCATTTCACAATAGTAATACAAAATCTTTACCCCATGTTTCTCTTTCTTTAAACGGAACACAATTAAAAACTGTTACGAATACAAAATTCTTAGGTCTCCATATTCAAGACAACCTCAAATGGAATTGTCACGTTGACAATCTTAATTCCCAATTAAGCAAATTGTGTTACGCATTCCGAATATTAGTTAACGCAGTTAGTCCACGTATTTCCCGTTGCGTTTGTTTTGCAAACGT
>NNCF01127425.1:97566-145493 GCA_002313205.1 Laupala kohalensis | reverse complement strand
GAGGGGTTGGGGTTGGTATCATACAACTCCATTAATCCGGCTCAGGGGACACCAGAGTCACCTTCTCTGAGTTCACCTGAGCAACTCTCAACTGGCGCCTCCCCGTGGCGGACCTGGGCAACGTTGCATAGGGACATATACATGTATATGTTCAAGTGTAACGGCTAAGTTCAGTTGAGGACCCAGTCGCTCGGGGTATAACGAGCAACCCTGCCCAGGGTTACGGGCGAAGAGGTGAAGACAACGGCTTCAAAGGCGGATGAGACGAGTGAGACGTCCAACGGTGGAGAAGGCGGAAGACCAACACCACCTGCTGCCTTGCAGTTTGTAGAGGGATCTACAATGGCTACGGACCCAACCCGACGAAATGGGCAGCTTTCCAGAGAGCTGTAAGGGGCAGCCCCCCAGAAGGTTGTGCGTGTGGCTAACACCCACACCACAGAAAAATTAAAAATGTTATGCAAGCTCCAATACAAAGAAACCGGACTGATCAAAACGGACGACGACTTAGGCATGGGAACGGAAATGATAAATATATCGGAACTTGTAATGTGCTGAGCTTATATAGAGCTGGAGCACTACAAAATCTTATTAAAGAATTGGAAAAATATAAGATGTCGCTGGTAGCAATGCAGGAAGTACGTTGGAAAGACAGTGGAACAATGGTGAAAGGAAATTATACAATCTTCTATAGTGGTGGATCAACAAACACTTTTGGCACAGGCTTCGCTGTTGAAAAAGGNAACGGAAATGATAAATATATCGGAACTTGGAATGTGCTGAGCTTATATAGAGCTGGAGCACTACAAAATCTTATTAAAGAATTGGAAAAATATAAGATGTCGCTGGTAGCAATGCAGGAAGTACGTTGGAAAGACAGTGGAACAATGGTGAAAGGAAATTATACAATCCTCTATAGTGGTGGATCAACAAACACTTTTGGCACAGGCTTCGCTGTTGAAAAAGGATGGGTTGGGGCCGTATTAAATTTTACTCCGAGGAATGAGCGATTATGTTCTATTCGTCTTAAAGGAAGGTTTTTTAACATAACCTTTATATGCGTTCACGCACCGACGGAAGAATCGGATCCCGAGGCGAAGGAAAATTTCAATGCTCAACTAGAGCAACCATACGATGATTCACCGAAAAATGATGTAAAGGTTGTTTTGGGAGATCAGAATGCCAAAATTGGGAAAGAGCAAGTTTTTCAGGGAACCATTGGAAAGGAAAGTCTGCATCAGGAGTCCAATGATAATGGAATGTATGCAGTGGATTTTGCTACCGGCAAAGGAATGGTTGTTAGCAGCACAATGTTTCCTCACAAGAATATTCACAAAATGACCTGGTGCTCGGCGGATGGTATAACTAAAAATCAAATTGATCATGTGATGATAGATGCCAGGCACGCCTCTGACATTCAAGATGTGAGATCATGTAGAGGGGCGGACGCGGACACCGATCACTATTTGGTGAGAGTGAAATACCGGCAAAGAATAAGTCGTTTAAAATGTGAAAGAGGAGCGGCCCAGAAGCGACTTAACATGGAAAAACTCAAAGATACAGATATCCAGAGGGAATATGTAAATAAAGTTGAGGAAGAGCTACGGAGGCAAGAAGGGGTAGCAGGAGACATTGAAGACAAGTGGAAGGGTATTAGAAGTGCGATTGTAACAGCTGGTGAAGAGATAGTGGGCTACCAGAAGCCAATGCGAAGGTCTGGATGGTTTGACGAAGACTGTAGCAACGCCCTGAAGTCGAGAAATGAAGGGAGAAAGAAAATGCTGCAGAGAGATACAAGAAACGCACGGCAGCAATACTCTAACGCTCGAAGGGAAGCTAAGAAAATGTGCAGGAAAAAGAAAAGATTATGGGAAAAAGAAAAGATAAAAGTGATACAAGAATGTGCAACAAAGAAAGATGTGAGAGGGATGTATGCGCAGCTAAAAATGGAGAGGCTGGGTTTCCAAGCGCGTGTCAACATGTGCGAAAAAATAGANGTGCGAAAAAAGAGATGGGAGTTTGGCCGCTGAGGCAGGAAGCGTACTGGATAGATGGGCCGAACATTTCGAGGAAGTCCTAAATGACTCCAGTGAGAGTGGAGCAGAGGAAGAAGAAAACATGTTCCTTGGAGGGCCGGACCCATACGTGAGGAAGCCGAACTTAACTGAAGTACAAGAGGCATTGAAGAGTATGAAAAATTGTAAAGCCCCAGGGGAGGATCAGATAACGGCAGAGATGGTGAAGAATGGTGGCAGCTTACTTCAGAATAGTCTGCACAATTTGGCATGAAGAAAAGATGCCTCAGGACTGGGAGGTTGGGATAATTGTATCGATCCACAAGAAGGGCTCCAAACTGAAATGTAACAATTACCGGGGTATAACCCTTTTAAATTTTGGTTACAAATTGCTTACGAGGATTGTGGCTAAAAGATTGGAGGCATATGCTGACGCGGTTCTGGGAGATTACCAGTGTGGGTTTAGAAGAGACCGATCAACCACTGACCAGATTTTTACAATAAGGTGTTTGCTCGAAAAATGTTATGAGTATAATGTTCCAGTTCACCAACTATACATAGATTACAGAAGGGCATATGATAGTGTGAGAAGAACATTTATATATGAAAGCTTGGAACATTTCGGAGTCCCAAAGAAAATTATAAGATTAGTGCAAATAACGCTCAGAAATGCACGAAGCAAAGTCAAGGTACAAGGCAAGTGTTCACGAGAGTTTATTGTCAATCAAGGTCTACGACAGGGTGACCCATTGTCATGCGTCCTCTTTAACCTCACACTGGAAAGGTTGGTGAGAAACATTACAATCAGCCAAAGAGGTACAATGAGAAATTACGTCCACCACAGTACAAGTAAACCAGGGACGTTGTACAACCAACCTATTCAATATCTCGCCTATGCAGATGATATAGCTTTGCTTGGAAGGTCCTCTCAGGAGGTAGCACGAGCGTTCACCCAGCTGGAGAATGCGTCACACGAGGCTGGACTATTTGTCAATGAATCCAAAACAAAATACATGGCAATGACGAGGGAGGATCTGAACTATGGTAATCTTACGGCTGGGGAATAAGATCTTTGAGAAGATTGCATCTTTCAAATACCTAAGATCTATTATTACTGACAATAATGACAACCTGGAAGAAATAAAGGAGAGAATAAGATCTGGCAACCGTAGCTATTTTAGTACAATGAAGGTCCTCAAGTCAAAAGAAATTTCACGAGAATCCAAGAAGATAATATACAGAACGGTTATCCGACCGGTCGTTACGTATGGATGTGAAACATGGGTGTTGACAAAAAGGAGTCAAGACATTCTTAATAGATGGGAAAGAAAAGTGTTGAGGAAAATTTACGGTCCAGTTAATCACAATGGTGAATGGAGACTCCAAACAAATGATGAGCTTTATAAACTTTACGGAGAGCCAACAATTGTTGCGGAGGTTAAGAAGAGCAGAATCAGATGGATGGGACATGTAGAGAGAATGCCTGAATCGAGACAAGCACGTCAAGTATTCCGAGAGAAGCCGTGTGGCAGACGGCTACCAGGAAGACCAAGGAGGCGCTGGCAGGATGATGTAGAGGAGGACCTGAGAAGCCTTGGAGTTAGGGGTTGGAGAAGACGCGCGCAGGATCGATCAGACTGGCGACGTGTGGTGGAGCAGGCCAAGGTCCTACAAGGACTGTAGCGCCACGGGGTCATGGTCATGAAAAAGGATATCTAAAGTACTATAACAATGGCGTGATAAAGTATAAGAGATATTAACATCACTTACATCATCCGAAGTCAACAATATTTATTAGGAAATTGGAACTCTCATTAACTACTTTTATTAAAATCTGTAAATTCTTTCACATTATAGAAACAATAGCACATTAAAAAGCTTTTAACCGTGGATTTAAGGGATTCAATTTATTTATATCTTTTAGATTTTTGGAAAGGGAATTATACAACCTTATTCCTGAATGATAAGGGCCTCTTTGGCAAAGAGTTGTTGACAGACCAGGATGATGAATATTGCGAATGGTGTTCGTGAACTAGACTATTTTTGTATTCTTTTGTTTTGAACAAGTTTTGTGTTCTTACGGCCAAAATCCTACAACTATTTATCACCTGATATAAAAAAATAAAACTCTGCAAAAAAACTAAAAAATGTAGTTATTAAAACAAGCTAATATTGAGGATCTGCCAAAGTACTTATTTAGACCTTGTGTACTAATTTTTGAAGTCTCTTGAGTTAACTATATACTTACATTTATGTATGTTAGTTGGTAACTAAGAAAGTGTATCAAAATTTGTCATAGGTTAGTTTAATATTTCCTTAATGGTGTTCTTGTATGTATGTGTATGTTTACAAACAATGCATCCTTTTTTGAAAAATTATCTTTAATTTTATTCAAGGTTCTCAATTTTTCTACCTTTTTGTCTCGGTTTCATTTACAGATTATTATAAAGTTAGGTTGATTAGTTTTACAAACAAAGTAACATTATTGTATATGCATACTGAATGGATCTATATAATTATAATATATGTATGTAATATGGTCTTATTTTGTTTATATATTTATGTAAGTGTAATTTAAACAAATAATTTGAAGTAAACTTTTATTTGTTGAAAAAGAAGTAAATTCAATTTTTGATCAGTTTTTTTTCTTTTCTTTCTTTCTTTCTTTCTTCCTTCCTTTTTTTTGTTTCTTTCATTAATGGAAAATGTTCGACTAACTATCTGAGGACGTCACACGGCAGACCGCCATGCACGTTATCTTATCAGCAAAATTAATGACTGACTTGCAAGTTCAAAGACATTATTTTTTTGTACTAGTTCCCACTACATGATACGGGATCTATAATTATTCCTATAAATTAATGTATATACTCATTGTAAGTATGATATGGAATAAATAAAACTTATTACTTACTTTTTCTTTCCGATTAGACTCGTCTTGCTTCATTGCTGCCCTTCCCGCTTTCGAGGCATAACTTTCGAAATTATTCAACTCTTTGCAACTAAAATCTAAGAAATTACTTCTTGGAAGAGGGGATATTTTTTGATAAATAAACATTTTTTATCATTTCCCAGTCCGATAAGGTCCTACGTTGGGAATATTGGTTGACCTTCAAATATCGAAATTCTGTAAACTGTAGATCGATTGGTATTTTTGCGTGATTGGACAGATCCTACTATTCAAAAAGAAANATTTCCTATCACATGAAATACAAGTTACACTGAATTTACTAGCCATTTAGGCTTCTCAACAAACATTCATATTAAACAATTTTAAAATAACAAACAAAATTGGCTTCATTACTTTCCAAAGCATCAAATACAAGTTAACACTGAATTTACTGATAAATTAGGTCTCTTGAGAACATTTACATTAGACAGTTTACATTTACAATTAAAATCAACTTTATTCTTCTTTAAAAACTGGCCACTTTATGTTAATCAGAAAGTTCGGCAGTTCAGAAGTCTTGGCCCTCATCATCAACAAATACCCCACTTTTCTTCTCGCAATAGCGCCTTACGATACATGTTGGATGCCACCAACACTCGTAAAAATACCTCGTGCCGATGCTCGATCAAACACTGCAGTGGTGAGTGGAGGGTGCGTCAGCCCCACGGGAATCTGGCCTGGTTCCGCTCGCAATTACGACTCCGGGTCGGTGAGGTCAGCAGCGATGGCTCGACTGGTGGTAGCCTCCTCCCTCAAGCTACGCGGTCTGGATGCCCTCAGGCGTAGCACGGACACGAACCATCATTGTCTGTTTCCCGTACGTATTACGCCACGTCTTGGGTTTGAATTCCGCCGCCGAAAATGTTCGCCAAAAACTTAACGACTTAGTTTGGAAAATAGCGACTCAGAGATCTCATCTGATGTTATGACCTAATCAGATAACTTTAATAGTAAAACTGAGTAGTGGCTTGGCTCCAGAAAAATCAACAAGTCTGTCACTCGCGAAAACTCAACCAAGTGTCTGATCTCACGAAACATCACAGAAGTATCTGTTACTCGCGTAAAAAAACTTAGAAGCGTCTGCGCTCACGCCGAGAAGCTCTCAAAGAAGCATCTGACTGCTCGCGAAAAAACTAAGAAGTGTCTGCGCTTACGCAGCATCAAAGAAGCGTCTGACTGTTCGCGAAAAACTCAACCAAGTCTCTGAAGAATGATTTCCCAATCCTCATGTGGACTTTCTCCCCCTACATCTCGTCTTCCACTTCCAAAATCCTCGAATTTCAAATTTCACGTGATGGAGTTTCCCAATAGCGTCGCTACTCCCACTCCCACACTTTGGTTCTGATTGGGAATGTTTGAGTGATATTCGTTTCTTATCCGCCAATCCTCGGGTGTGATTACGAATCGTCCTCAACCGCCGTTTCGTAACGTTTTTTCTCCAAGCAAGTCGCATCTTGCTTGGTTCATCGGCGAATCCTTTTAACAATCTCTTAATTTTATTACTGGGACGGCTTGCCGAAACGCACCCTAGTCTGGCCGCGATTTCTATGGAGTTTTTGCCCACAGTTCTCGCTCGCCGGGCAGGGGTCACTGTCTCTGCCAGATGTGGGTGTTTTCTTTGTCGTGATCTGCGCGTTGGTTTCTCACGCCCTTTCTCAACGTTGGACTTTTAAATCCTGTGGAGTGAGGAGGCCCATTCCCCAACTCCGTCGCTCGTTTTCGGTATTTAATTGTTAAATTAATCAAATAATGGAATAAATAAACTTATTATTATTGATAGGATCAGGGGTTATCAACCAATAAAAACTCGGCGATATCCACCAAAATTATACGTGCTCCCCCCCCCCCGCCTAGGGGTTCTTTCGGCGTCTCCACCTTTAAATTGACTCTATTTCAATTAACCACTTAAAGGTTTGATCTACTAAATTATTTCTTTAATACTGCCTACAAAGCGCACTCGCTTGGCCTGTGAACGTATCAACACAATTACGAGAGAGGGATCGACTGGGATGTGTAACTTGAGCCAGCGTCAGGTTTCTTTATTAATAGAACAAAAGAAAATGGTTTGTTCCTAGAAGATAATGCCGTATCGTAAATGAGAATATACATTTGCAAAATATGTGCAGCGACAAACGTGTTGACTAACAATATTGTCTAAAATTCGGAATGCATAGCATACTTTGCTTAGTTTGTAATTCAAATTATCAATATGGCAATTCCATTTGAGGTTGTCCTGAATATGAAGCCCTAAAAATTTTGTTATCTTGTCTGATTTTATTTGCGTTCCGTTTAGCCATAGGAGGATGTGATTTCCTTACACTATTGTGAAATGACATGGATACTATTTTATCAGTGTTAACGATGAGACGGATTGAATGAAACCAAGACGGGAGGTTAGACACTGCTTTTGGTGCATTGACATGTTTACTTAGTAGATGTGTCATCAGCAAAGAGAACCATTTTGCATTCGGGCTTGGTGGATGACATATCATTTACGTACAATAAAAAGAGGATAGGGTCTAAAATTGAACCTTGAGGAACTCCACAAGTAAGTGGCTTTGTTTCTGAAAAGTAATATTGACATACCTTATTTTCAACAAGGGAAATTTCAACTTGATGGCTATCTTTCAAGTAGGAAGTTAGCCATTGAAGTGTCGATTCACGAATGCTGTATGAGTGCAGTTTTGAGAGAAGAATTTCGAGATCGATTACATCGAATGTGTTCAAAAAATCAAGAAAAATACATTGTGGATTATCTCCACGGTCGAGAAAATTGGTTACATAATTTAGAAAAGAAAATATGGTGCTGTTAGTTGAAAGGGATTTACTGAAACCGTGCTGATCGTTTGAGAGAATATTATTATGCGATAAGAAGTCTAGAAGTTTTTCCAGGATTTTTGAGAAAGTTGGCAATAGTGATATGGGTCGATAGTTTGCACTATCACGTTCACTTCCTTTCTTATGTAATGGTTTCACTTTAGGTTTTTTAAATACGTCAGGAAACACACCTTTTGACAAAGACCTATTGAAAATATGAGTGAGTGGATTTAATATAACGCGAGAGGAAGATTTTACTACAAATTCAGTTATATCATCTATCCCTGCTGAAAATTTATTTTTTTAAAGAACTGATGACATTTATAACTTTACTAGAACATAGAATGCGGTACGTGTGTGGATGTATTTGGTGGACACTGGTTTTCAGTTACTGATTTCGATATTTTACCTATTTTTGATAAATAAGAATTTAAAAAAATTGCGATATCCTTTGGATTTGATACAATTTTGCCATCATCTTTTAGGGTAATGTTTTCTTGGCGATTTTCTGATGGGCATGTGTAATTTTGTATAATATTCCACATGGTTTTACTCCGGTTCTTTCATTCTATTATCTGCCTGTCATTTTCCAGTGCTTTAGTTGCACAGACCACTTTTCTGAGAATGGATTTATATTTATGGAAATAATCATGAAATTCGAGTGGTTGGTTATTGAGTTTTGAAACATAATATAAATGACGTTTGTTTTTAGAAGAAATTCTAATCCCTTGAGTTATCCATCGATTGTGATTGTTTGCTTTTACTGACTTGCGTTTTATAAGAAAGCAAGAGTTGTAATATTTGAAGAATATTGACAAAAATACATTGAATTTATCGTTGGTGCTTTCACATTTATACACCTCATCCCACGTTTCCTGATGTAAAAGGTTTTTAAAAATTGTTCAATTGTTTTCGTTAAACTGTCTAGTAATCGTATAAAGGATATTTCGTGGTTTTAATTTACCTTCAGTAGTTAATATTTGGGCAAAATAGTCGCTATACCCCGCTTTAAATACTTGATAAGTATTTAATTCTAAGAAGTATTTATCTTTGAACGATGAGTAATAACAGGGTTGCGCCATATTTGTGTGACAAAAGCTTGTTGACAATAGCTGAAAAAGACAGGCGATACTTATGCGTGGATATTTTTTGAATTTTTATCGATATTTGCAAATAGAGACTTGTGTCATGATAAACTGTTTTAATCCGACGTACAAGAATTGTGCAAATCGCAAGAAAACCGTATAGTTTTATAATACTCCGAAAGTTTTTGCAAGTCAAGGCTCTTGGACACGCAGTCGCAGTGAGAGACGACGGGCACTCGGAGTTTTCTGAGTAACGCGAGATCATGCTCTATTCTAAGAAAAATAAAATTTCCTAAGCCATGCAAAACAGTAGTTTAAGCTCCAATATGGAACAAGTATTAATTATCATAAAATCTCATAAACAAATAATTCATTGCCCCCCCCCTAAAAACATCATATCAAAAAGATAAACCTAAATGACCAGTGGGGAGACACTTTACTCTCCTGAATAAAAGAAGGGACGTCCCATGAATTCCGATCGAAAAGTGTCGAACGGAAAATTGAAGAAAAGAAGAAGAGTACTGGTAAAATATGACAATTATGAACAATTGTAAAGAACAGTAGAAATTGAATATATTAGAAAGAAAAATAAGAACGCACTAAAATATTTTTTACTTTAATAAAATATGCTTAAAAGTAATGTAATAATAGCGTGTTAAAATATACTAATCTGAACTGAATCATTGATGAATTCACGTTAGTCTGGGAAATATTAATAAGACAAAAATATTCAATGTGTTATTAAGAATCAATCTACAATACCTGAGCAATATGTCGTCAAATTTTAAGTCCGTATCTTAAATATTTTTCTCCCTACTTTGATGAATAAGTCAAATCGTTGACGTGAACATGTAAAATATTTTCATCCACTTTCAAACATTAAAAAATGAAAATTGTAGAAACTAAGTTTTAGATTTTTTTTATTTAACCATATTAACATACAAAACTCAGACGGTTTATTAATTAGTTCTTGAAATATGATGAAAACAGGAAAAATCACATTTTACTTTATTACACCCCTTTAAAATAAAAAAAAACCTTCTTTGTGGGTCTAGACAATATAAAAGCAACATTCGGTCAGTATTTCAAGCGCCTATCGCTTGTAGTTTTTGCTCCGTTGGTGGAAAAGTCAGTCCGTCACTCGCCGCTCTTAGAGATCCTTGAGATTTCGCTCATAGAGAACAGGTAGTTTTTTCGGTGCCTACAAAGCGATAATACTTTTATGTAATTTATTTCTTTAATATGATTAGTATCATAAATGAGTTCATGCGCTTCTACGGGTCGGAACATGCTGTACGATGTTGTATGTCACACAAACATGCCCGACCCACTGTTACTACCGTATGACCAGAGATGGCGTTCGCAACGCCGTACATGGACGGCGGCTCGTGAACCCCTCAAATTCGGTGTAGAAGAAATATTTTAAAAATATTTTATGTTTCAATTTAGCCTACTGTCACTTGTGATAAATATGAGGATGGGTTAATTCAGAATACACTATATGCATACATACTGGTGTAGCTGATTCTAAAAAGAAGTTAAAATCAAAGGATTTCATTCTTGTTGTTTCAATAATTATAACCTAAATTCGCATAACACAACGTCGAAATTTCAACATACTATAGAATAATTAATATGTCAATAATGAGAATAATAAGCAAGTAATATGACAATAGGAGGAAAATGTAGGATGGCAACATTTATGGGGAGTTCCGTCAACTATGAGGGCNCCCCCCCCCCAAAAAAAAAAAACAACAACAACTAAATCTACAACCACGGGTGACCGGTATCAAAACAACTTGGTCGTTAGGTTAGCAGATGGAGTTCTTTCTGCATCTACGTTTTTCATTCTTTACGAAATAGTTTGTTTCCAATAGTTTTATTTCTTACCTTCCAAATTCAAGCAGGTCACCCAAATTACAGTTTGGGGGAAGGCGAGGTAACAGATATTTCAGAAATGTACATTCAAAATATACTCTAAAAGTTACTTATTACAACATCTGGAATACATACAATAAAACTAGAATTCCGTAATATTGTAGAAGATACATACAGATATAGGGAAACTTGTGCAATAACACTGGAATAGATTCTTTAACACTGAAAAAAAAAATGACATGGGGAAACATACCGGAAAACTGAACACAAATACTTCTTACTTAAGCATTTTCGTTTTACGAAGTGAAATAGTTGCAAGGTACTAACAAACATATCTATCTATGACCTCGTCCTATTCGCTGAATGGTGTTAGATCCAAGTTCTCTCGCGAAGTGGTTCAGTTATAACCACCTACCCAACTAGTACGCTACAGACATCCTCAAATTGTGGGCACGATTTTCTTGCAATTTATTTCCGTTATGGGAGGTTATATATACGAAAATCAGTAGTATGATTAAGTAATATAAAATGTATTTATTGCAAATGGGTGGCTCTTAACCGACGGCATAATATAAGAAAGTAAAACCTTGAAAAATAGTACATGCTAGATCAATACAACGAACTAAATTTAATAAATGTAAGATATATGAATAAACTTTTATTAAAATATAAATATAAAAACATGAGACTAGTAAACAACAAAAAACTGAACTGAAATTAAAAACTGTTAAATACATGAATAGGATTATGCTAAAATATTCAATATAAAAACATGAAACGACTAAAGTAGGTCGTGATTACTTCACGCTGTTTCATTGATCTGCATAAGAGCTCTTCATGAATGTCGGTGAATTTCTTTGATGATATTGATGACAGAACCTCCTGCAACAGTAACTCTCTCTGTTGAAGCCATACTATAACTAATAGAAAAGTAGTTAGAGGAACTCCCCCTAGATGTAAGTACGGGTAAAACGACACCATTGCCCTTCAAGGTGGAGTCACGCAATGACCGTGTTTCCCCTCCTGTTGTTATTTTACTTCAAGTAATTGAACTCAAGATAATAAATAAAACAATAAATATAACTTTTAAAAATTATCGATACTGTGACCCGCAAAAGTGACCCATGGAAACTTTCCATAATATATTCGAAAATTTAGCTTATTCAAATTTGCGTTGACCGGTAAGAAACATATCCCTATCATTGCTGGTTTTTTTATTACAAATAAAACTAAACAAAAAAGGGTTTTCTTTGGCATTTCTTAACAAACTTCGTTCTTTGAAAATTATATAACACCAGGACGACCAGTTTGATTGAATCCAAATTTTTACATCTTACAGTAATGTCTGGTAAATATATGTCTTAAGACACTACAACAATCATGATGAATATTTACAAATATGCGTTTTTATACATAGGCGGGAATGTCATTAATACTTTTAATCTTGAATGAATCAATCTTATTATTAATCTTGAATCTTTATGATTTTAATAGCTACGATCAATTTTGGGAATAATAAATAGACAAGTACTATTATTAAATAAATAAATTATTTATGAAATATTAAATCTACTGCTGTTTTTGCATTCTTGATCAGAATTGGTGGGATGGTCCTTTACTTATTTGTGGAGAGTATATTGGTTTATTCTCCCTCCCCCCATTCACGCACGTGATCATATGCAGTTTATTTCTGCGTTTTGTTTTTAAATTATTTATTTATAAATTTATTTATTTATTTTGATAGATATTCATCAGTTACCTCATAGCCTGTAAGATAGTTATGAAGAAAAAATTGTCTATTTAATCCCAGAGCAGTAATATTTTGTGGTAATTAGAGTATGGAATTAAAACAATAACGTTATGGCGGAAAACAAGGTTCTGTACAGATCAAAAACCTCTAAAAACAAATCACTAAGTTAAACAAGGGTAAGTTCACTATTACCCAAAATGACCCTACTATAAAGCACATAACAATATTTACTAATGTATGATATCATACATTAAAGAAAAAAACTGTCACAGAACTATTAATCTTTTATAAGTTGGTAGAAGTTAATATATTTTGTACTATAGTCTATGGTACATTCCACCTGATTTGTTGGTTTCAAATGTGATCAGATAAATTAACCATTCCCCAGACTAGAGTTGCTTGCAGAACTGCTCCTATTGAATTAGGTTTACATGTAAACGTTGCAAACTCTTTTAAGTCTGGATACAAAAGATTTCATTTTCTGGACAGATTCTACTACTATGGATTAGATGAGAAAAAAAATCAAGAACTGTTTTATAAGTAACACAATAGCTAAAACGAATGATAGGACAACTTGCCATTTTTTTTTCATTAAAATCTGCTGAGGTAATTCGGCGATAACTAAAAATTGACATGATGGATCTTTCTGGGAACATCAACATCGTTCTCAGCATCAAAAAATATGTTGAATTCATATACCCAGATCTCTAATTACTCAGATAATTTTTTTTGTGGTGCTGAGTAATTGTCAATGGAAACATGTTCCCTCCAAACTAAACTCAGCAGGTTCACTCACTATGGGAATGCAACCATATGAAATCATTCAAAATGATATATGGTGGTACAGTCCTGAATTCATAACAAAACACCAGTCTGTGGCAAACTCAACCAGAAACTATTATTCTTACTATATGAATATTGATAAATCTCAAGAAACTAATGTCATTGGTAATCTGATTTTGAATAACTCATCCTATATAAACGTATGAGAGCAGAGATTGGGTATATCTTCAGATTCTCTCACAATATCTTTGAAGAAAACTTAATCTCTAGAGGAAATTTTAATTAAATACATGCAATCCAAACGTTATGCTATAATGGCCATGTATTTGAAATGTGATCGCTGGCTGATAAGAAATGCTTTTGGTTAATTTTAATGTTATTTTATAGTTTGTGTTAATTACGCTGTGGGTACGACCAACATTTTTCATTACAGAAAGTAATTAGACGAATGAATGTACTTCCAATCGTTGTGTGGTCGAACAAAAAAATACCAACCGCAACTAAAATATTTCATACTTTCATGCCTTTGACAATTACCAAATTTTTTTGCTACATAGCTCTCGTAACATGACAACTTTTTTTTTTGGTGGGCTTTACGGCTCATGTCGACATCAAAGGTCAATTTTCTTCCTCCTGTATTCTCAAAATATATAATTTCTGCAGAAGCACTACGAAAACTTTTGAACTGGCGCTATCTATTACTTCGACAATATTTGAGCGTGTTTTGTCTCCATGGTCGAATTGTTGTGATTCAAATTGTTTTCTTAAAATCAGATACAGCATTTAGCCTATGGCATTACTTCACAAATGAGTTGTTGTTTCGAAGAAACATTATGGTATGGGCTTTTGCTCTTTTCTTTGGTGAGTATTTGTGATGATATTTATTGTTAGTATGTCCTATATGGCAAATAGAAGTTTACAAAATAAAAGATATAATGTACGTTGAAATATTATGATTAATGTCGTTGTATCCACATTTCTCCTGTGTAGCTATAATCCTGTGTCCAGTTTTATCGACTGACTCTCTGACATACAATCAAGTCGTACAATTACGTGAAAATGGAAAAATCGTTCTCATCGACGTTCGTGATTCTGATGAACGATTCAAATATGGCACAATTTCAGGAAGTACTCGCATACCTCGTAAGATAATTTCTGCATATAATATTTATAAATCAAAATTTTTTTCAAGGTATAAACAAAATAATAATTTTAATTATACCTTGAAAAACACTTAAATATACATAGATAAATGTAGTTTGATATTTCAGGCCCCTTCAAACCTTCAGTCCAATGAGATGTCCTAAATGTGTTTGGTAACATGCAAATAGCAAATTATGTTGGTAGTGTGGTTGAGCGTTCTTACAAAAAAGATTGGAGTCGGATTTCCTTTCCATCCGTCTGGTCCAGGAGTTTCCATATAGATTGGTCAAATGTTTGCGGTCCGCGAAAGAGTTTAGAAAAACAAGTTATGACACAAATACTTTACAGCCTATTTAAAATATTATTTATTTCCATACAGCAAAAATGAACAGACCAAGTTAATTAAAAGTTAATTGTGACCCGTTCAATGAAGAATCACACCTTCAACTTGAATTTTGTGATCTTCAAGCCGATGGATTTCTACAGAACAGACAACAAAAGTGATTAATTTTCTTTAAACTACTATCCAGCGAAAAGACGATTTTGACGGAAAATGACTTTAATGTTTGGGAGCACGTACATTTCTCCAAGTCAAAAACATATCCTTATTCATTCCTTTATGTAATTATAAAAACCAACAAAATGGTTACGTCTTTGTTTAAATTCAACGATTATTAATATAAATTAAAGTATATTATTTCATACTTGTTCCTCTCTTTAACTTGCAGATTTTTATGAAAATTAGCCTACATTTAAGAGCAGGTCTCAATTATGACAGTTTTCAATTTGGCCCTCAATCCCTTCTACGCTGGAAACCCCTGGTCTAAGAACGAGGTGCAATTGAGCTTTGTTAGTTCCAATTATGAACCAGGTGTTGCTTTTGTACCAGGTGGAGAAAGTGTTATTTGTGCAGATACCGTAATGTATAAACCATACTTATAGTAGCGTGAGTCGTGCAAATCCGTTCGCTGGAATTAGAAATAGTGTTCGTTGTACCTGCTTTATTATTGCGTGTACTTTGCATTTATTAGTGGCAAGTATTTTTCTACTGTCATTCATTTACAGCGAAATATGTGGTGGCCAATAGCCATGTTTTGCAAATGCGGTTTACGCAAAACTTGTAAGAAAACATTGGTACCATCTTACTTTAAATACGGCTCCGATAATTTAATTTTTATTCACCGCTCTTCGTATTTACAGCAATGCAAGAAAAGTCGTACTGCACTATTTTCTTCATATATTAATAGTGAATATTCTAGCCTCATCCACAGCTGTATCCTTACCCTTAGTGGGTACCCTAGCTGAATCCTTAACGGTTACCCTTGATAACCACCACATTCTGCCTAAACTTCAAACCTTATCGTAATCATGTATCGTAGTACAAGTTTATACCCTTGTCACAGATAGTCTAAAAAAGGGTTTTCATTGTCCAAAGAAGCTAGGGGTTAACCATTCTGCAAGCATACATAGCTATCTGGGTGGTTACATCCAAGATAGCAATGTATGTTTGTAGAACGGTTTGCCCGTACCTTGTTCCTATACGGGTATACCAATTTGTTAAGATTATCTGGCTTAAGAGTATAAGCTTGTACGATTCGATAAGGTTATGCAAATGTTAGAAGTTTACGCAAAATGAGATGGTTCTCAAGGATATCCGCTAAGGATTCAGCTAAAGTAGCATTTAGGGATACTGCCAAAGTATTAGCTAAGGAAACGGTTAGTTTATCCGCATGGAGAAAATAGTGCGGAACGATTTTTCTTACATTGTCGTAAATACGAAGAGCGTAAAAACGAATAAAAATTATATTATAGGAGCTGGATTTATATTTAAAGTATGGTGGTATCAATGTTTTCTTCCAAGTCTAGCGTGAACCACGTGGCAAAATATGGGTATTAGGAATGCTTCTAAACTCATTTGGCATTGCTCAATATAATCGTATTACGGCACACATTTAACTGAAAATGCATGACGATAGAAAAAAATACTAGCCACTAATAAATGCAAAGTACTCGCAAGAACTAAGTACATGAAACGAACACGATATACAATACTAACGAATGTATTTGTACAACTCCCTACCACAACTATCAGTTTAGTTCGCTATTTGTTCCTCCTTGGTCCTGCTGGTTTTGTGAGTTGCATTCTGGGTACCGACTCTTGTCTCGCAAATGTTCATACACGGGTGCTGCATGTATGGCGGGAAAGTGCTTGGCACTAAACCCTGATCGTTGCGTGATAAATCGTTACCCTAGACCCTGATCTCATGGTTGTTAAACGAATGGGGCGATAATACTTAGCATGGCGAAGTAAATGCTAAGTAAAAGCTACTGTTGACCTAGCCATTCGTGCTATGTGCGATACGCTTCGTGTCATATTTGTTTTATATTGTCCTCCTTACAACAGGAAAGGGGAAGGAGAAATATGCGATCGCAAAAACTTCCTATGACGAAATATTGAGTAGAATGTTTACTCAATGATTTCATACTGTTATAACTTTTGGTTTACAGTCACTGATTTAAGGGATTCGTTAATGGAATTGTCCAAAAAGGAATTTCAAGAAAAGTACAGAATAGCGTATCCTTCTAAGGACGAGATGATAGTGTTTTTCTGCCAGTCGGGACATCGCAGCAAAATCGCTGTTGAAATTGCACGTGACCTAGGATTTACGAAGTGAGTCATCAATCTATTTGTGATTCTACTACGTTCGCCTCTTATTGCCACACCTTTTCTATTTATATTGAGATTCGTTATGTAAGAATTCCATCTAAGGCGTAGTGTGTCAGTTGTTGGAACTAAATTTTGTATGAATAAACTCAACTTAAGATCTTATCTTCACTCAAAGTATTTATTAAAATACTCTTATTAGATACTATCGTAAAAAATTGTTTTTTGATAGAATCGGTGTATTTCAAAATTGCTATTTTTAATTATTAAGTAGTTTATCCACCCAAAAGGGAGGAGTGTTTTCAGTATGTCTCCTATAAATGTGTGTTCCTAAAGGAAGAAGAGGAGACGCCGGTATATATCATGCCACTGCATACTATTTCGCAGAAAATAGCATATCCCATGTTGGGTTGACCCTCACTTTCTTAAAAATCAGTTCTACATAGTGAATTCTGAGCAACAAAAGTACTCAGAGGTATTCACCTACAAAGTGGGGCGCTTTTCATTCGCTGTAGCTTTTCATTAGCCAAATTTTACCCGCATGACAATACGCAGTATTTAACTAGTTATTTGATAATAAATGTATTATATTTGTTTTATTGAGGAATGTTGTTATTATAATTTAAACAACTGAATTTTTGTGTTAACATTTATTAATATTTTTGGGATGTATGCTTTTAGTATGAAATGTATAAAATTTGTTCACCGCTAGCGATGAAGTATAGAAGAATAAATAAAATTAAAGAAGGTAAACAAGTACCATGAAAAAATTAGTTGTGCATAACCTAGAGTTATCGTTAGGTATGTATTCGGAATAGTATTTTCCAGATTGCGGTTTTGATTTTTGTGTATTCAGTCAGAACTGATTTTTCAGGGTCAGAAAATTAGCTCTTAGAAGTTCATTCTCGAAGTTCGTTATGAAAATATTTTTACTAGTATTATATTACGTCTCCTATTAGACTTGTAATATGTTAAACATTATTTTCTCAGTTCCTCTTGGAGAAAATTTACCGTAAGTGACAAAATACGAACACCAACGCCGATCCACGCGCGTCTGCTTCGTGACCCTGATTCTCTCCCTATCTTCTTCAGTGACTCGACTGGGATCAATGTATTAGTGATTAATGAGAGTAATGTGTTATTCTCTCTCCTTTTAGGGCTACGAATTTTGAAGGTGGTTTTGACGAATGGTCTATTCAAAGTTCTTCGACACGAATCTTGGAAAACTTTACCCTATTACTTTGTTTTCTTCTGAAGAATGTAATCTGAGGATAAAGTGCCATCCTGAAGAGAAAATGACTAATTGTGTTCCTTCAATATTTTACTTAATTCATTGTATTTTTCGGCAATACAAAATAAAGTAGTTAAAAGTTCGTTGGTTTTGGTATTCTTCTCTTCATCTGATTCTAGTTGTATTAAGTCTTCTATGTGTATTGTCATATTATATTTTTAAATTCATTCAAACTAATTACGTTGTATAATGAGGGTAAAAATTATTCAATTAATTATGTTGTTTTAAATATAATGACGCCATTAGAGAGAACGAGGGTCATGCGGCCTTGGATCGGCAAAGGAAGAGAGAGGAAGAATACAGTTAGGGAGCCCTCTGGGTCATAAAACAGCAAGGAGGCGATGAAAGGGAGCGGGGGTTGCTACTGCAGTACTGCTACCTGCAGACTTCGAAGAGACGCTGTATCGCGTCCAAACGATGCAAACTCTTCTCTTGCAAACCAACTTTCTCCTTTCCGGGGGTCTTGTGGAAAAGGAAGGGAACATCTAACGATGCATCACCATTAAGCAGTGGTCTACAAAAAAATCGAAATCAGAGATTAATAACTTTACCAAACTTTTTCGGTAATATTTGAATTACCAATATTAACAAGGAAAGAGTCTAAGTACAACTAATAAGCGATATTTGTAAACCAAGATATTTAAGTTTTGTTCTCAATAATTTCATTACATACAAGTTCCCACACACAAAAATGGATTTTATTCACGTATTGATGGGATTTTAAAACAAAGTAGAAATTCTTCAGTCTAATGAATTTTTACAGGAATCACTTAATTTCCAAGAACTTAACCAATCTTCACATACCCTTGCAACTGGCAGATGAGTATTATTCAATATAGATGCATTTGTTTATTTCATTTAATCTAGAGACGAAGCATNTATATATATATATATATATATATATATATATATATATATATATATATATATATATATATATATATATATATATATATATATATAATTGTTTACATGTATTTGAACAAACAATTGTCAATATACTAGATTTGTTTAGTTTGTTTCTAAAAACATTTCGTTAGTATGTTGTACGACGCACTTAGATTTCCAATGACGACTTGTAAAAACGGAATCTACATTTTGTTAAGATGAATTATTTCATTTCATTGATGCCGTAGAATTGTTGAACGTGAGTCGTATTTGGACCCATTTAATTGGATTTTTTTCGTAGATTTCAAATATGATAATGTTCTTTTAATAAAACAAAAAATATAAAAGTTAAAAACCTTTGACCGCGTCCAGACTATGCAAACGTTTGTTCAAACAGATATTATTGGACTCTAATAATCGGTTTCTGAGGGGCGGATTCCTTTGTTAAAGATATTACACCGGTAGCAGGTAGCGGTTTGGGAGAATCTTGGACGCGCTGAATATTCGTACAAACAGAAGCCCCCTCCTGCCATAGAGCTATTAGTGTTAAGTTGTAACTGACAGTCCCAGCGACCCACGCTACCGTTAATGATTCATGTACCGAGTTGTCTACCATTTTACTCCAACCTTTATATATTTTGTTTAATTACAATTAAATTAATTAAAGAACATTATTATATCTGTTTCATATGAATTTATGATCGGGCTACCATTTGTAAAAAAGGGGAACGAGCAAACGGTATCTGTTTTTCGTCGGTCATGGGGAAACTATGCGGGGGTCTTCTTTAGAAATCAACTTTTAGAAGTCTGTGATAATAACCACATGGCCGGAGCTTTTTTTAACCACATGGTGAGTTGAGGGGGGGGGGAATCTTCATCCTCATGACACATGATCGTTGAACATTAAACAGACATCAGATGGTCACACATTTCCCCCTCCTTTGTGAAGAAGATATCACATTACTATAATCGACGTCATAGAAAGCTAACGGGATTGGTAGGCTAAGTGTGTAGCTTAAAAGTCACAATAATAAGGGACATCGTCAGCTGACGTAGATCTATACAACAAACGTCTTTTGGCGGTGGAATAATGACGTTGACTGAAGGCGTGGCTAGCTCCAGAAGAGTAATAGGAGAGAGAGGGGGGGTGAAATTGGTGTAAACGTTCGTGTAAACTTAGTTTAAAGATATATGAGATATTAGAGTGATATGAGATTGATGATTTAAAGTCTTTAACTAATGGAGAACGACTGGAAACAGCGACATGGTCAGATCCGTATTACTTAATTGTCGGTCAACGCAATGATTTAAGAGTCGTTCGCTAGTGAATCATTCGGTGACAGGTCGTGCGGTCTGGATGTCCACTAGCGGAATGTCCAGTACAGTCGTTGTATTCGCATTCTTATTACAACATCGTAACGGGTAGCCAACTTCTAGATCTTATAGGAGAGGCTTATGCGACGTGATATGAGGCAAGCATTGATAGACATCGTCTAAATTCTGCTCCAGCTACAATCCTGTTGAGGACTGGACGAGAAAATATGCTTCCAGTTCTGCTTCGACCGACATCCTATGATAGCACCATTTCTGAGATGAGTAATGATTGTAATTCAAGTGATGAACTCCAGTGCTCTTCGGCGGGTCAGTGCTATCTTGTACCGGTGTTAGAGAATGCTTCGACATAAAAACAATTGTTTTCGCACAGACAATCTAAAATATTGACTTTCATTCTCAATTCGAAGGAATATAACTGAGTAAATTTAATTGTCAATAATCCCGGTGTCACGGCATAACTGAGTTGTCAGCAATCAAAATTGTCCATAATCAATATAGTATGAGTGGGTTTTCATAGCCTTCAGCTACGTTTACGCGCGACACTTGTGTCGTAGCTTGATACATGAGAGTCTTAAGTCAATAAAGTATTAAGCCAACAAAGCCAATCAATTTGATTACCTTGTATTTGTGTGCGGAAGCTAAGGTAACAGTCTGAACTCCTTGTTTGTGATACTACTTTGTGTGCTTTAAGAGGATAACGGGGTAAAGTCAGTGTTTTGTTTTTTTATGTTGTGTGGGAAGGAGTGATACTCCCATGTATTAATTAACGATTAAGTATGTTAATGGTTTTGGAACAATGTGTTCTTTTCGAAGAATTTATTTGTAGTTTACGCCAAATAACGGTCTAACTTTTGACCTTGTGAGGTAAACACGTTATTTTATGTTTTTTAAACTAATTTTAGTCCTTAATTATTAATTAATAATTATCTATTTTAATATGGTAGGTGACGTAATGGTTCTACCAATTATCTCCTTTAATACTTTATTACGTTACAATTCTCTCCAACGGGAGGTTATTTACTTCGTTAATTGTTTAAAATGTTAAAATATATTGATTTTACGAAACAAAACCGATACTCAAGAGTATTTAAAAAGCGTGTATTTTTTTTGTGGGGCTTTAGGGCTCGTCAACATCGAGGTCATTAGAGCCCTTAAAACTTGTACAGGTAGGGAAAATGCAGTTACGCACTAGGGAGAGCCAACATGACTCTCCCCGCGTGTGGGACTCGCCGAATGACTCAGCCATACCCACTAAAAACCCTCCAACTCAAAACTCAAATCCTAACATATCTCACGACTTTATTAAAAACATTTTTTAAAAATTAGAAGAGGAAAGAGGAAAATGAAAGATACCCTAGCCCTAATAGCGTCGGGATCGAAAAGAAGAAGAGGTGACCAAGGAAGGTCAGAAAAGAGAAAGGAAGGAGCATGGCACAAGTAAGTGGAAGTAATGCCAGACTCAGATCGGGGCCCCGTGTTCGCCAAACACGTACTTACTCGATGTAAGTCCCCTGGGGGGAAAAAGGCGTGTATAAAATGTGATAGGCGTTATATTATATTCTTGATCATTTATGCGATTTATGTCTTTGATTTTATCGAGTAAACTACAACTATTAACGAAAATAGAGTTTAAGTAGTGCCTATTTGACTTTAATGTGGAAAAAGCATCTTTAATATAATTTCCATTACCTGCCACAAGCGCTCGTGCATCCCTTTGATAGTCTTAAGTTTGAATTACATATATCGAGTATTATGATGTTTTTTTTGTGGGGCATCACGGCTCGTCGACATCAAAGGTCATTGGAGCCCTAAAAACTTGTACAGGAAGGGAAAATGCAGTTACGCACTAAGGAGAGCCAACTTGACTCTCCACTCGTGTGGGACTCGCCGAATAACTCGACTATACCCACCAAAAAACCCTCCTGAATTACAATATATCCAAACATATATAAAATAGGAAAAAAGATCCTGAAAACATTATAAAAGCCGAAAATAAAGAAAAGAATAAATTTTGAGAGAGAGAAAATGTAAATTCAAAACAAAAGGGAAAAAAGATTTAAATCAAACCCTCCCGAGAATTTGTGGGAAGAGGGTTTGATTTCGTTTATGGATTTGAGTAATGACATACGAAGCGAGATCAGATAATATTCCAGAGGTCAAATTCCTGAAGGAATCTAAAAAGACGCATCAAAATCGGTTCATTTTGTCCCAGCATAACGTTCAAACTGCTCGGTAGATTGTGTCGCTGTCGGCTGGTACAATATTTAAGACACTCCAAAAGAAAGTGTTCCATGGTAAATGTTGTGTTGCAAGTTTCACAGACGGGGGAAGGTTCACCGCGTAAGAGATGACCATGGGTAAGATAGCAGTGGTCAATACGAAGGTATGTTACTTCTTCACGTCTGTTCGCACGGGATGACACCCAGGTCTTAACGGAGTCTTTTTCCTTCCTCATCTACAAGGCGCAAGTTTGCCATTCGGCTTGCCATGTCTCAAGAAGAGACTATCTTATGGCAACCTTTGAATTTGACGTAGGAACAGATGAAAGGTCAAGGACTGCACTCTGCGTTCCCCACTTCGCTGCCTCATCAGCTTCTTCATTATCCAGAATACCCATATGCCCAGGAACCCAACAAAGGACTATTTCAAAATTTTTAGATACTAGATGGCTTATCAAATTTTGAATTGTCAGAAGTGTACGGTGAAGACACTGACCACAGAGCACTAATAGATTCACTGCAGATTACCACACGCCGTATTGAAGAGTTGAATGAAGTTCAGGGCCTCAAGTATTCCAAATTTTTTAGCAGTGTACACCTGCAAAAGGAATGGAGGCGAAAAGAACGGGTGGCACTATGGCAGTGGAAAGCAGCACCAACACAATTATTCATTGCTGAGCCATCAGTGCATATGAACATATCCAAATACAGACTTTTTAGTTCTCCAAAGTGCTGTTGGTACACAACAGCTGGAGTGCCTTCCTTTGAAAGTTGAGACAGCTGAAAGTCGATGGTTGGTTGCACGAAGGACCAAGGTGGTGTGAGAATGTGTGGGTATTTCACTGGAGGAGATAGTGTGATGACGTTTTCCTCTAGCAGTTTTATAAAACGAACACCCGCTGGGCGGGGTAACGAAGGCCTTGCAGCATAAGATGAAATATTTTGGGGAATGTAGGTATTGCCAAGTGGGGTGATTTGAAACCCCCATCAGTTTCATTCTGTAAGATCCAAGTAGAATATCACGTCTCTTGTTAAGAGATGGTTCGCTAGCGTCTACTAATAAGTATTCTATGCGACTAGTGCGGAAAGCACCATTTGCAATGCTGACTCCTGCATGATGGATACTGTTAAGGGTACTGAGTGTCGACGGTGATACGGAGGCGTAAACAATACCGCCATAATCTAATACAGACCGAACGAGACTTCTATACAGACGAAGAAGATAAGTGCGGTCTACGCCCCATGATGATGCGCTTAAGTAGCGAAAGATGTTTAGGGAAGATTTACAACGGGATTGTAGTTTTCGGATATGATTGCGCCAAGTTAGTGTGCGGTCGAATGTGAGACCCAGGAATTTTGTGGTGTCAACGAAAGGAAGACGTCGGCCCTCAAGAGAAAGATCTGGATCATTATGGAGATGGCATATCCTACAGAAATGTATACAGCCTGACTTGGTTACAGAAAAACTAATGCCGTTAGACATGCTCCACTCGTGTAAACGGTTTAAACCCAATTGCAGTTGCATCTCGATAACATAGATGCTGCTAGACGAACAGATAGCGAAGTCGTCGACGAAGAGAGACGCATGTACCGGTTCTCGAACCATTGACGCAATACTATTTATGGCTATGGCAAAAAGTGACGCTTAAAATTGAACCCTGTAGGACACCGTTTTCCAAAGGATGATTCGATGATAAATAAGTACAGAGGCGGACGCGGAAAGAGCGTTGAGATATAATATATAAGCTCTCCAGGAAAAGAGTAAGACAGCCTCGGAATTCCCACGAGTGCAATGTGCGTGGGATTCCGTACCTCCAGGTTGTCATAAGCTTTTTCCAGGCCAAAAAAAGCCACGAGGTGTTCCCTTAATACAACCGCTGATAAGATGGTAGATGACAACGCAACGAGGTGGTCTAGCGTTGATCGCTGTTTTCTAAAGCCACATTGGATATTGGTCAGAAGGTTTCGCGATCCCAGAGACCAAACAAGGTGACGATTTATCATTCTTTCTAACAATTTACAAACGCAACTTGTCAGAGAAATCGGTCGAAAGTGCGACGAATTAGAACGATCTTTTCCCTCCTTCGGAAGTGGGATAATTATGTCCTCACGCCATTGAGCAGGGACGGTATGCTCATTCCAAATACAATTAAATAACTTCAGAAGGAATTTTATGGAAGATGTTTTAGCATCGAGTTATGTATTTGATCAGGACCAGGGGCTGTATCTTTCGAAGACGCAAGGGCAGAGGTCAGCTCCGTCATAGAGAAAGGAATGTTATATTCCTCGTCTCTGCAACTGGAGAAATCCGAGCAACACTTTTGTTCAAGAAACGTTGGAGAAAAACCGGAGGAGTTAGAGATTTTTTCGTAGTGCGATGCAAGTTCCGGGTGAAGTTTCGAGATGTCCATTTACATTGAGACCAGGGATGAGAAAAGAGGACCATGTGCCTTGAATCTTGCGAACTTTCTGCCATACGATTGATCATGGAGTACGGCTTGTAAGAGATGAAATGTAAGACTTCCAAGAAAACGACTTACTTTCTCGAAGTGTTCGTTTTGCTCTGACTCTGCACCTTTTAAACTCAATGGGATTACGAATTTCAGGAGTACTATAACAACGGAATGATAAAGTAACATTAACTATCATCCGAAGTCATGTAGTAAACAGTATTTATTCGTAAATTTAAACTCTCATTAAAGTCTTCTATTAAAATCAGTTAATTCTTATACATTATTGTAGCATAACAATTTGGTCTAGTAGGGGGTAATGCCCCACGTTTCGGCGGCAAATTGTAACAACAATTTATATTAGTTGATAATTAATGAAGAATAGGGTAGTGGTAACCCTTGGCCACCCGTTGTGGCGACACATTCTAATATAACATAAAGGAAGAGTTATTAATATTAATAATTTAAAAATAGAATGGTCTAACTATGATATAAAAAGTAGAGTAGTGGTAACAAGCACCTCCTACTAATTAATTAAATAGGATAGTGATTAATTACCCCTAATTAGGGATCGCAAGAGTTTGTTTATAACTCCAAAATGAAAGGAATTGCAGTCGAGCTGGGTTCGTGCCCATTCACTGAAGAAAATACACTACTGGTATAAATACGCGCAGCGTCAAAAAAATTGTTTTTTAATTACAATATTACTACATTTTTAAACTAATTCCAAAGCTACTACACACATGCACACTCACATTCCCCAAGGTTTTCCTCCCCAAATTCACACGTAAAAATGACATGATAATTTGATACTGGATATTGAACCCAGTCTCCTAATATTACTTGACACAATGAAATAGCAAATACAAAGCTAATTTAGTTTGTTGTTGACTAGGAAACATCACTGTCTTTCACGTTTAGTCAGTCTTAGCGAAGCACTCGCTTTCTCTTTATCCGAAGACACACGGCTCGCCACTGATCTAGCTGAAAGCTACCAGTCCTCGTACAATTACCTTATTACTAGTATTGGTAACAGGTGATGCTGCGCCGTGCGAAACTGTGTGGTGACCTCCAGCTGACAGGTTCGCCGACCTGTGGCCCTGAGACGGCGGCAACCCTGCCGAGCTTCCTCGTTGAATGACCTGGGTCGCCTCTCGTAACCCCATTCATTACAGATGCCTTCGATTACCGCGCTTCCGTTCCGTGGCCGAATTATTGTCTTTTAACTCGCCTTCCGAGTCGCGTCCTTTTTTTACTCGCTAACGGAACTCGATGCTGCGAATCCTTCCACGATGTGATTAATTGTTCAAAGTCCCAAATCAAAAGTTCATCAATCTCATTAATAACATTCACTAGTTAACATGTTAATTAGTACGAGACCGCACTATTAACTACTCAAGAGCCACAGTGCTGGCTCACTTAGCTAACCAACAGAATACTTCAAATAATAACATTGTCGATTGAACTGGAATGAGCATGATTTCCGACAAAAATACAAAGTCTCGAACCGAATACCGACATTGTCGCCAGTAGAGCAACTATCTCGTCGTAATAAGTTCTCTAAGCTCCTCTAAGTAACTATCTCAAGTCAAGTAAGTCACTCCGCTCCAAGAGCACCTTGTTTTATAGAATACGCCACTTCTTCTACGCCCAAAATTTGGAAAACGTTCACGCCCATGGACGTGTCTTTAAGAACCAATCATTTTGTGGAAACTACTCAACGCGGACATCGTTTGATGGGCTGCGAGGTCGTGATGTATGTTCAATGTACAACGAATCACGTCGCTCCGTTTAACAACAACTTTCTTTGCTTCCTACTGAAGCCATGCCGACGCCATGTGGCTGGCTCGTGCCGAACTGTCTCTCGTTCTCACATTTCTTCTTCTATTGTTCTGGAACCATTCGCCGGTCGCCAAATGAACCATTGATTCTACAAGTCTAGGCTCGTCCAGGAAGTCCCTAGTGGATTTCGCGCCTTTGAAAACACCCGCGAGTTGTCTACTGCATCGCGTCTCCTGTCTGTCTGTGTGCCGCGCCGCCCAAACTTTGATCTATTGAATTTCGCACGCTCTTTACTCCCAAAAGTTTATTACTACGTTTTTCTGCACAAGGTCCCTTTTCAAAATGTTCTAAAAGTCGCTCTCTTTGAACCCGAACGCTCTTCTACCCACGCCTTTTGATTCATACTTCACAAGGGATATTCTTAATTTTAGTAGATTTCTTATTCACTAGGTCACGTCTGTCTCAATGTCTTGGGAGGGCTGCTGCGCGTAACTGACTTTCTTTAAAATTTCGCCGCTTCTGCTCCGACGCCTTAGCTAGATGTTTACAAAACCGATGTTGTTTAATTTTGGTCACGTTTAGAAATATCTTTGTTGTTACAGGTGCCGCTCTGCCTAGTGCTTCATTCCATGTTATACAACATTTTACATCTCCTCTGATTCGGCACAGAAAACATCTTATATGCGTAGCGTACGGCAGCACACAAATTACTAATTAAAGAAACTCTCGAGATACGAATGCGGGACTATGTGTTTCGCCGGGCTCTTTTATTAGTATTACATTCTTATTACTATTAAATTCTTGTTACAGTTATTATACTCGGTAATTGTGGAGCGTTAGCAACATTATCAAAGTGATAAATTAAACATCGTTTGTATGTTGCTCATTGTTTTAATGTTATAAAGCTTTTTCGGCTGCATAGCAGCCATCGTCAGTAACGTACACTGAATATAAGAAAATTACAATAATTGAAACATAAAAGCACAACATGAAAGTATACAATAAAAAACTATCGAAAGAAGTGTAAAATAAGTAAAAGTGTAAAACTTTAATAAACAATTTCAAACATAGATTGCTTACTGACAAAGATTCTAGTACAGGCGTAAAAATTACGCAGGTCTGCAAGTAAAAAACTGCATAGGATTTGTATACATTTTCTTATAGATTTCATCTCGGTGAAACCGAAAGCAATGCCAAAAAGATTCCGTCACATCAATTGTTTTTATTACACACAAGTTTTTGTTTGTATTTAGCGTAGTATTCCTAGTAAACTTAAAATTTAGTATTACTTTTGAATTTAAATAAAACTACGACTTCATGACCTTAAACCTAAGGTTGGGTATGTTTCGACATATATCTGGTGTATTAGGAATACATATAAACATTCTTCTGTTTGATTAGATCATGTTTCAACCAGCTAAATTCGTTCTGTATCTCGCTGGCTATCTAATGCCACACTGAGTAAATATCCAGCATTCCAACGCTACTGTGCTGGTGTCTTTATTTCTGGAATATGGTTCGCAGAAGTTGTGTAATTCTCCCGGCAGCTTGTTATGTTTGTGGTGAAAAGCCAACAAAGAAACATAAAGTGAGTTTGCGAAGAAAGTTTATTGCATATATCAAAATTAAACGGAGATAAATACAAAGTTTATGGGATAATAGAGCCAAATAGCAACACTGTGCAAAAACTGACTGGACACTTGAACCCCCAGTGAGAAAAACATCAATACGACCTTGGTTCGACCAGAGAAGGTATTATTACCACCTCTTCATATTAAATTGGGGCTTACAAAACAGTTTGTCAGATCACTGCCAAAAGATGGGGATTGTTTCAGATATCTGTGTTCCAAGTTCCCGAATCTGTCTGAAGCCAAGTTAAAAGAGGGAGTTTTCAATGGCTCCGACATAAGAAAACTTTTATCTGGTTTCCAAAAGGGAGAAAAAGAAACGTGGGACTGTTTCATGAATGCAGTGCACACGTGTTTAGGTAATGCTAAAAATGACCCTGACTACAAAACCATTGTTCAACGAATGCTGGCAGCGTATGAAGATCAAGGATGCAAGATGAGCTTAAAAGTTCATTTCCTACACTCCCATATTGGCTATTTTCCTGAAAATTTGGGAGACTACAGTGAAGAACAGGGTGGATGAAGAGAGGTTACCAAGGAAGATGGGATTTCAAAATGTTTGCTGACTACTGTTGGATGCTCAATCGAGAAACTAGAGAAGAAAATCGGAAACGAGTTCGGAGAAGCATCAAAGAGAAGAAGAAAACGTTTCACCAGAAGAAAGAGTGGGCCTAAAATTGTGAATAAATATCAGAAACAATTTTGTGATTAGTTGTAAAAGAAAATATGTTTAGGTTATTGTAATAAATACGCGTTTTTATAAAAAAAATTGTTTTTATTTTGCAAAAAACTATTCGTGATGGAGTTGTATGGATGTAATTTTCAGAATGTGCGACCTTTAGGACCCATAATTCAACAAAAATATCCCATGCAACTGGATTTTTTTTGCAGACCTGTGTTATCGACGAGTTAAAGATTCTTGAACCAAACGAATGATCTTCTGATATCAATTTGCAATCTGGAAAAGTTGAAATAGAATCATTGTGCAAACGCTTTGTTATACCATTAACAAAACTTGAAATACGTACGGAGATTATTTAGGTAACGGTGGTCGTTCAATTCCTATAGATCTGGAAGAATTGATGTCCTGTGCGAAAATGATTAAGTGTAGTTCTTTAGAATCCGAACGTGGTTTTAGTTGTATGAATTTAATATTGACTGATATGAGGTCACGTATTCTTATTGACCATGTTTCAAGTTTATTATTTATTAAACTACATGGTCCACCCTTAGACTCGTGGAACACAAATTCATATGTTAAAACTTGATTACATTGTCACGGATCTCCAGTAGATCCATAAACGAAAAAACATGCACGAAAAATTATGTACATGATACCTTATGAGAATTTTTGTAAAAATAAAATGTAAATATTAATAAATAGAAAAATTATAATTCTTTAAAAAATATTATAATAAAATGTAAAAGTATTGTTTATATTTATCCGTTTTTCATTTAATGATTCCTGTATACCAATTTTCAATACTTCAAGGATGGGCGTACCGGTACTTTTGTATTAAGCAATACACCAGTGCCTGAGGGGGATCAACCCTTCTACTGAAATTAAAAGAAATTTGTCCTTTTTGTATTTCTCCTAATATTTGTTTGTGCATATACAGAAACTTATGTATATACAGCTTACGTATAATGTAACACATTATATACGGGAGAAATATACATATAAACACGTAACAGGTACACACATGAATAATGTGTGTTATATTTCCCCCAAAAATAAAACCCACCCGTGTTTTTGGTCATCATAAATTGCGTTTTGACTTGGTCATGAATTTTCGATAAATAACTAGCATATTTAGATGTTTTCCAGAACCTGTAAAAATCTTCAAGTCCTTGATAACTACGGTCGGGTAAAACGACGAGTAGAGAATCGATCTCCTGGTACTGATCGTACGAATGTTGACCACTACACTAAGCCGTTCGTATTTGGATTGCAGGCGTAGAAATGGTAGTGGTTTGTGAAAGAATTTCGGATTGGAGATGTAGATGGGAATGGTGTTGGCTTATGGAAAATGAGAGTGTTGCGTAACACATCTGCTATCATAGATGTAAATCCGGAATAATATAATTATATTATTGGCAAACATCAACGAAGGTGCCAATACAGCATTCAAAAGCGCGTAGTGAGCCGGTAATTCAATTTCGAACAATTACAATGATCTTACCAAATATTTTAATTCCGAGATTTGTCACCCTGTTGAACAATTTTCGTTTAGTCCGTTCCATTTCATCTCCCTATGCTTCCCCCCTCTGCTATACATTCTTCCAACGCCCTTGCTCCTGATTTTGCCATCAAGGCAGGACTCGTTGCCTTGTGCCTTTCGTTTTTAGAAGGTTTCGACATATCTACAGTCGAGATCTCGAATATTTCTCGTTGTTATACGCCTATTAATACTGTGTTTTTGGTCCATCATAATTGACGAGCCTCACATTGGTCGATCAACATGAAAAATGAAGTCAATAAAATTTAAATACATGGCTTACGTCACTACCTGATATATTTTTTCTATTGTAGTTTTTGTAAATGGAAAATATGTAGCTTATCTACATGGCAGAGTTGCCAGATGTACGATAATTATAGTTTTGTACGATAATTTAGCCTTGTGTACGATGTACGATTTGACTTAGTGCGATAAAGCCAATAGTACGATAATTTCACTGTCTATAACTAAAAAGACAAAACCATGATTTTTTACAAACTTAAAACATTACATTATACACTAACTCCGCTGCATATACGCAGAGCATATTGTTAGATCAATATTGAATCTTAAACATTGTTACGTAGTTAGGCCTCGTCAGAACATTGATAATGTCATCTCATCTAACAATGTACGCTGTGTAAAAGAAGCTGAGTGGTTTGGTGTATGATTTTATTAATACAATGGTGGTAATTCCCAAGAATCGTCGAATATTTTTTTGTCTCTGATAGCTTAATTGTTTAAAAAAGTGAGCCCGACTATTTTAGGGATTCAAGTTCGTGTCCTGCTAGTAAATTCGTCCCAAGTTTCAGTAAAAATTTACCTTTTTTAAGAAAGTTATTTTATTGATAAAGTTAGAAGCATGGAATTGCCCGAGGGAAACAACCAATGTGTGGAATGATATTGCGGATCGGTGAGCATTCATTACTATTTTATTCTTTAATTTTACGCAGTTATCGATGTTCAAATTAAGTTACATTTAACCGAGTAACAATTTTTTCTTTATGGACTTGTCGTCTTAATAGATAAGCTACCAACGTGTCGGCCATCATGCTGTGGCCTTCTTCAGGGCAATGCCAGAGTCGTACAGACCTACGTCTGTGAGACATTTATGTTATTTGTCTTTTCTTATGAGATGTGACGAGGGAATTATTCCGAATTGTGTGAAAATTAATCATCATTTAGCAACTCCTGTGGCTCGCCGTATACTTAAACGTTCGGCACATGCCCTGTTGAGGGAACGAATCCGTTATACTAGCAGATGTCTTACCTTCCTTGAAACGGATTTATACAATTTACATTTATATCTAGCGGTATAGCTCAGTCATAATGATTGGGCTAAGGTGGATCCTGTCTCCGCCAGCTATGCCTTGTGGTCCGCTGAGAAAATTAGATCTCAGCAAAGTAACAAATTTGAGAAATTACCTAAGAAACAGAACTCTAATGCTTTACCTCAACCTGTGAACAATGTGGTTAATCTTTCAGGTAAACCTCTTGAGGAAGGAACCTTGTCCTTGCTCGAGAAAGGTTTAAATTTCTCCATTACGCCAAACAAACACCTATTGGCGATATTATTTCAGGTATTGAAAGTGCATTGGTGGAGTTTATAGGAGTAAATAGGAAAGAAACTTGAGTGGAATCTCGAGCTAAACAAGCGAAAAGTAATATCAGTAAAGATAAAAGAAGTGCGTTATGATCTCTTAGGGAACGAGATGATTTAGTTAACATGTCAGCGGATAAAGGTAATACCACTATCGTTGTGAAACGATGTGAGTACATTAGTAAGGTGAAAGAACTCTTGAGTGGCGGGACGTACTTTCCGGTAAGTACAAACTCTTTAAGGAAGATGAGGACTGAGGTCAATGCATTCATTAGCAATGCTTCTTCCATACCTGATGAGATTAAACAATCATTAAAAAGAGGTAAAAAATCATGTGTACACTATACGGTCTCCCCAAGGTGCAGAAATCTGGTGTCCCCTAGAGACATAGTGAGTACCATCAACGCACCAACTCAACATCTCGCCCGTTTTCTAGCGAAACAACTATTACCACTGACTGATACCATCTCGTCAACCATCAAAAATTCTGAGCACTTGTAGATATTCTGAGTGAGATAACTTTAAGTGACGAGGAACTCATGATGAGTTTCGATGTTATTTCACTTTTCACGAAGGTTCCGATGTGTGAAACACTGAACGTCATAGAACAATAGCTCGGACTGCGAGGCTTACCGTGCGAGTGGGTCAAACTAACTGAATTTTGCCTTAACTCCACTTTTCTCCAGTTTCATGGTAAATTTTACTCCCAAATAGGAGCCGCAATGGGTTCATCCCTTTCTCCTGTAATTGATAACATCTTCATGGGAGCGTTCGAAAATGAGGTTATCGAGAATTCTTTATTAAAACCTAGAGTTTGGTTGCGATACGTGACTGACATATTCATCTGGCAACATGGACGTGAAAACCTCGACAGGTTCTTGGAGTACATCAACATTCTAACATCAAGTTTACAATAGAGATTGAATCCGATGTTCAGATACCGTTCTAACATGTGCTCGTAAAAAGGAATGATGATGGCTCTCTTGCACATAACGTGTACCGCAAACCAACCGTTATTTGAATGCTGAGTCACACCATCATTCAGCAATCCACAGATTACAGACAGTTCACTCCCATAAACCCAATGGTTACCCCTGCGTGCCACGGGGAAGGACCAGAACTACGAACCAGCAATTCTAAATGCGTGATTCGAACTAAAACACACAAATCAACATCAATCAGAGCGCGAGTAGGTTCAATTAGTCGCAGTCGCCATATGAAGACCATGTGCTTGCCGCCAACGTCATCACTCACTACGCGAGCAACCAGTTGAACGGGTGGCGGGGGCTGGTTAGTTCGGCTCCTTGCTAGCGGAGCGCTGCTACGAGTGATCCATATGTACCTAATATAATATGTGCAGCAATCAAACATGGTGTGTTAAAAACATTGGTCACCCGAGCAAGTAAAGTGTGTGAAAACGAGAGTTTAAACCAAGAATTGAGACTTTTGCTTGATACTTTCCGCAATAATGGCTACAACAACGAAGCCATAAAAAATGCCCTTAACCCTATCCATAATGTTCGTACGGAGGATATAGAAAACCGTGAGTTCTCTAAAACCGTTCTTACTCCTATATGTTGAAGGAGTAACTGACAAGGTTGGTAAAATTCTCAAGAAACATAACACACGACCTGTCTACAGCGCACCTCAAAAGTTGGGTAAATCAAAGTTAAAGGCAAGTTACCCACTCTGGCGTCGGCTGGTATTTATTCCATACCTTGTAGTTGTGGTCGCGAATATATAGGGGAAACCGGACGAACTGTGGAACAGAGAATGAGGGAACACATTAGACATTTTAAGTAAGGTAGAACTACCAAATCAGCCGTGACCCTCCATGCGATCGAAGCAAGACATGACTTTAATTTTGACGGCACCTATATTATTACAAAGGAGGATCGTTCGTGGCCCAGACGGATCAAAGAAACCATAGAGATTGCCAGAACACTGAAGAATCTTAATGTACCATTTTGATCATGACTTGAACCTGAGCAGCGCGTGGAGTTGAGCACTAACTCCCCGGAGCGCTCCACCACGCTCGGGCGCCAAACGCAGAAAGATCCCACAACCGCCCCACCCGGTCCCGCTCTGCCCCGCGCTGATTGGCCGCCGCGCTCGGCCGATCAGGATGATGCCCCCAGCCGAACCCATATAACCGACGCGTGAATCGTTGGACCTCGCAGAGTACGACAGCGACTTAGGTAAACTGTCCTAGTGGCGCTAACATCACGCGTCATAGATACTCCGTCCTTTTTTTGAGTTTTCAAGTGTAAAAATTGTTTTACTATATCATTATGACATACAAAGACTCTGAGTTGTTGGTTGGATGTGTACGTGAAGGTGAACCTGGACATAACGTGACTCAAGGGGGAAAACTGTGTTCAATATTTCTGTCATTACTTCATGGCGGCGACATTGAGTTTGAGATATTGTTCTTCGTCGGTTTTCTGGACTTTTCTTCGAGATTACGGTTAGATAATTTCCCAGTACGAATCCTTGTGCTGCTACAGGACACAACAGTAGAGGTTTTATCGTGAGTTCTTGTACAGCGAATCGAGAACATGTGAACGAATTTTGTTGGAACGTGCTGGGTATAGTGAACGGTGAAATATGTAGTTGAGAGAATTAGTTATTTCTTATTAAAAACTAGTAGTATATTTATAAGGGAACGTGATGCTTTCTATATTACGCAATAGCCGCCATTCCTTGTTATGAACCATGACCTACTTGATTTGCTATAGGTAGTACGGCTAAAGCATGATAAATGATATTCTGAGGTGCAAAGATTGTCCAAGTGACGTGGAGATAGTATAAATAGTGTGTTCTCGATTTTTGACAATATTGTACATTGTTGGTACAATCACAAGTGAAACTTAAATGTGCAAGAATTCAGATGGAACATGCTGAATGAAGTGAACGGTAAAATATATGGTTGAGAGAATTAGTTATTTCTTGTTATAAAAGTGTAGTATATTTATGTTCAGGGAATATGATACTTTCTACATTACGAAATAGTCGCCATTCCTTGTTATGAACGTGCCTAAGACCTACTTAATAGCTTTAGATAGTACGGCTAAAGCGCGATAAATGTTGTTTTGCGGTGCAAAGAATATCCAAGTGAGGAGATAGTATGACTAGTGTGTTCGTGAGTAGTGGAGGTATTGATGTTGGTCAGTTTCCTGGGCACTTCTTCGCCATTACGGCTATACGATCCCGGTATGAATCCTTGAGCTGTCACAGAACACAAAGGAAGAGGTTTAATTGTGAGTACTTGTAAAGCTATTCGAGAACATCACATTCCTTTGACTCACAAGTACAAGTGAAACTTAAATGTGAAAGAATTGAGATGAAACTTGCTGGATATAGTGTACGGCAAAATATGTAGTCGTGAGACTTAGTTATTCATGTTATAAAAGTGAAGTACATTTATAATCAGGGTATATGATAAATTCTCTATTACTCCAAAAGAGAATCTATAGAGAGATACTATTTTGTAGACAAGTGCCTTAGAATACAGGACAGCCAAACATATTGAATTTACGATTAATTGTGTACACATCATGTTTTGGCGGATGCGGTGTAACTAATTGCCTTCCAGGAATTGATGTCCAACAACTAGTGCACAAATCAACGATTGGCTTAGCGTTGCAACGACACTAGCAGAGGAGCGTCTACACGGAGTTTCCACGACGTGAGATTAAGAGTACGTGAGATATTGTGGTCCAAAACAGGGCCCATAACCTAACTTTAGATAACTTGTGAAAGGTGCGACACAGTTAATTGGACCAGATGAGGTTTACTCAATGTGACTCTGTAACGAACATCTGGAAATAGTCAAAATAGTCTTAGTCAATAGACACGCGAGAAAAACGTGTTGCAAGTCCAAAATACAGAAAAGGAACCGGAAAGGGTCCTGTGTAGATGGACCTAAGATAAGGGGGTCACTTCAAGATTATATAAACTCGTGAAAGTTAAAAGAAAAATGGAAAAAGCTCTTTCAGATGACAAATTAAAGAAAATGGCCAGTGGAGTCGTGGTGCAGCGACGTGAGGGGATAGAACGGGTGAGTGAGATTATAGTAGACCAGGAAGAGGAGTTGTGCAAGGTTCTGGATGAGGAGAGGAAAACTTATAGTGTAAATTAAATATGTGATTAGACGATTTGCTGAACAAGAAAATGACCGGATTAGAGAACATGATTTTTCGGAGGACAGGGGGATTGTTGGATGTCTTAACAGAAATGTTTAGTGATCGTATCGGACAACTAGAAAAAAGAATTCTTGAAGACAAAGAGTATGTAGAACAGAATAGCTACAAAAGAATTGATAAATGTTATAGGTGAACGTTTCAATAAGGGAAACGAGGCGCAGGTCCGCAGAGAGAGTAAATGGAGGGAAGAAGAAGAGAAGCGGCACAAGGGATGGCTGGGACGTTTCGGACAAGCTATGGGAGAACTAGAGCTAAAATGTAAGAATGAAATAAAAAATATAGGGAGTTGAAATAAAAGTAAAGGCAGAATGCCGCTCATTGAGGGTGCAGATTGCACCAGAGAAAATAGAGCAAACGATAGTACAGGGGCTACAAAGCGTAACAAAAATGCGATGCGACATATGCCAAGGTAGTTGGGGTGGAAACATCACACGTGAGAAGAAGGAAACCCTTTTACTACTGAAAAAAGGGATCGATGAGAGAGAAATAGGGGACATTGTTAAGGATCACATGAGAGCTGTCAAAGGTAAGGTTTAAATAGATACTATGCGAGTCTCTAAGCAAAAAGATCTTTTACTTGTTTTTCCAACTAAACGGGACAAGGAAAAAGTTGAAAAAGTTGAAAAAGTGTTCAATAGTGTAGCAAATTTGGAAATGAAGATAAGCAGTAGAAAACCACGAATAAAGATATATGGTATACAGAAGTATCAGGGAGAAAAACTACTAGTGGAGGTCGCGAATCACAACTTTGACGCAGAGGAAAGTAAGGATATATTCCAACGTGAGGCAATATTATTGTATAACGAGAAATTTAAAGCTGACCATAAAGAAAACTGGATAAAGAAATAGCGGGAAAAATTATCAAGAAATTAAAGAGCAACGACGTACTTATCGCGAATTTAGGAATTACAGGATGGAAAAGGACAAGAAACCTTTACGATGCTTTAAGTGTTTCCGTTATGGGTATATGGCGCGGTATTGTCGGGAAATAGAATTAGTTCGTGGTCACTGTGCGGACACAGGCCATGAATTTAAAGAATGTCCGAAAAAAGGAAAACAACTGCAATGTATTAATTATCGAGAGGGTAATGAGCAAGCCCTGACCCACCAGAGGGATTACCTTATAAATGAATTTCAAATAGTTCGACGTATCCGTAAGACATACAACAGTGTAAAAAAAATCATTCAATGTAGTTGCCTCATACTAGTTTATATTTTGATATAGATTTTTTCTTATTCCACCTAATTTTTTGTAAAGTTTAACGATAACTGACTTCACTAAATTAACATTTACTTAATTCTTTTGATGTTTGGTTTCTTTTTCTCACCCCAAGTTTACCAATACACAATCACCTTTTTTTTTGATTCTCAGAACAAAAATTTGGACTACTAGATTTTGACACTTTTGATTGTAAATGTAATACATTTCAAAATAAATGAAGTTTTCTTGAACCTTAGAAATGTAAATATAAATATAGGTTTAAAACTTCTCTCTTAGTAATATTTAAGGATCACTAGAGGATGTATTGAGGTTTATATTCCTTCCCATATGTATGTTTTTACCAGTATTTTGTAAAGCATTTTAGATATCTCACTCCCACAAAAAATTAACAGCAATTTGTCAGCATTTTTATAAAAATATGAAATTAAAAAAATATGACAAAAATTAGCAAAAATAGAATAAAAAGTTATTCTATTTTTAGAATGTTCATCTCAAATATCCCCAAACATACAGGTATCAAAGAGAGGTTTTCACAGATAATTCTTGACATGGAGATAATAATTTGACACATTCCATTAGTAGCTTTTTCATCTGCTGAGAATGATTTTGACAAACTTTCACTTTTTTCAATGGGACTAAATATTCCTTATCATCACTGCTTTTAGGTAGAACAGAAGGTAAATTTAAGTTACAGGAAACTTCCGATAAATGGACACTCGTTATAGTCAACAAATTTTACTCAAGAGCTCTCTATAGCAGCAATGAGATGCAATATAGCATGATTGTTTTCAAATAAAACATACATTTTCTCATCTCAAAGGTGGCTGAATTGAATTTAGACTTTATTTGCAACTGTTGCTTTATATGTACTTCAAGGTGTCTAAATTAATGCTCAATACCCACAAAATTGCAGTGCATAAGAGCCTTGGACTTGTGAAGTCTCTTTGTCCGAGAGTCTACTGTTAGCAAACTATGTTCATACACAGTTTCAAGCAAGAATACAAAACAAGTAAACTGTTCCAACATGTATAAACGTAGGCTTCCGCGGCCGGAGTCAATATAAGATTGTTTGTCCGGGACAAACCCCGTCTTAGTAGATGTAACTACCAACGTTTCAGCCATCGTGCTGTGGCCTTCTTCAGGGTAATGTCAGAGTCGTACACACGTAAGTCGCTGTCGTGCTCTGCGAGGTCGAACGTGTTACGCGTCGGTTATATAGATTGGGTTGGGCGGCTACGCCATGATTGGCCGGGCGCGGCGGCCAATCAGCGCGTGGCGGAGCGGAACCGGGTGGGGCGGGTGTGGGGTCACTCTGCGCTTGGTGCCCGAGCGAGGTGGAGGGNTCAACATTAAGATTGTTAGGTGTTCTGGCAATCTCTATGGCTTCTTTGATCCGTCTGGGCCACCAACGATCCTCCTTAGTTCCGCCCCACCCGGATTAAACAATCACGTACACCCAAAAAATATTTTTCTCTCTATCTAGCAGTCATTTTTTTTAACAATTACAATTCATATATAATTACACTTAGTATACAGAAATTTTGAAGAAGAAATTTGGAGCAGTTTTTTTTTTAATTTTCCAAAATGTACTTTGATCTTCATTCTAAGTACTCTTTATATGAAAGTTTTAAAAAATCCAGAGAAAGTGCATATGATACTATGCTTAGTACCAATTATGAATGATATTGACCTGTCTGTTTAGCCACAATTGGTGTGATTGGACAGACTACTGAAAGCAGCTTTTTCAGTATCAGTGAGATGTGGATATTTCCATTAAAAGTGAGCTATCAAATTTTTTCGTAATTAGGATAATTTTTCTATACTAAGCATTCGAGTAAGAATCATCACGACTAGGTGCACATAGGAAAAATTTCATTATTTCAGGAAATTCAATAAGGGAAGGAAAAAAGCTGGAACATATTTACAAAAATGTGAAATTTAATACACAAACAAAAAATGAGGCAGATACAAAGAAAACAGATGTATTTTTATAATGCATTATTGTAATAGTTAAATTCAATTACAAAAATATTCACATACATAACAAGTGGTAGCATAAATTTTTTTAGTATTTATAAATTCCTTCACCAGACTTCTTGCCCAACTTTCCTTCACCAACCAGTCCATTAAGAAGAGAAATAGGTTTAAAAAGTGTCTCATTGGGGAACTTTTGACACCAACCTACCAGAGCAAAGAAAAACATTTACATTATTATGAGTTATCTTGGAAAACATTCATCGAAATGTGGCATATGCTAATTGAGGTAACTAGTGCATTAGCTAATTTTTACAATGTTTTTACTACCCTTAAATTATAGTACTTACTTACAATTTTGAGGTAACTAGTGCATTAGCTAATTTTTACAATGTTTTTACTACCCTTAAATTATAGTACTTACCATCAAGAATAAATTTGGTTGTATCAAGACCAACATAATCAGCTAACTCAAGTGGGCCCATAGGATAACCAGCTCCTAATTTCATAGCTGTATCAATGTCTTTAGCAGAAGCATCCCCTGAGAAAATACATATTAAAAAATGAATAAAGTAATGTAGAACATAAACATTGATGTGATTCAAAATCTGTGTACAGCCTCAAATCAGATATATTCAGTTCCAAAAAAACGTTTCCTTCAAAATATCAAATTAACTTAACATACTCTTGAAGACCAACTTTATTAGAAAACTGAGTACAACTTATAGCCAAACACTCATTCCAGATAGAATTCACTCTCAAGTAGAAAAATGTTTGAAACATATTAGTATCCAACTTCTATCAAATACGAAACATACCTGGATAGATAAATAAATAAATAAATGACTAGCAACCATCTTATGGATTATTACAATAAATAGGTTGGAAGTCATAATTGATTTTATTTTACTTATCTTGATTACATAATGGACATTAATAACAGAGTTAGTTCAAAACACATCTACATATCTTCTCTATACATTTCTTTTATGATGAGTTATTTTGATATTTATTACAATTTCCTTGTTTATTGTTTATCTTCTTAACCTTTTCTTAATGAATATACTAGCTCTCACTATATTCCTAGCTCAAGAGCTCTCCCTCAAGCACAATAAATTAAATAGGGGGAAAAAAAAAGACAAAACATTTCAATATCTATCCAAAAGAGTCTTTACTCTACTGCTAATATATTATCTCGGAGTCAACAGAAGTTGATACATTATATGGCAATGCGCTAAGCCAAGTGCAAAATCTATTGAACCTGAAGAGTAAGGCAGTAATGGATGAATTGTTCATTAATCATGTTTTTTTTTAAATATTTCATAGCAAGTAATAGAATGCACTTAATTAGTTATATAATTGAGAGCGAGAAGCAATTTTAACGCTAATACCTTAGTTTTTCATAACCAGTTTTTTTTCCATAACCAATAGAATACCGGAGCACCAAGAGACAGGTTGAGAAGCACCAAATGTCAGTCTAATAAGAGTAGGATTTACAAGGTGTAATTTAGGGACAGAAGAACTTATCTCCTTATGTAGGGTCATATGATCAATATTGAGTTATGGTGCCTTTACTTGGGCACATCATGGGTATACAGTTCATGTAGAACATAAAATACAAAGCGTTCAAAGATCATGTGTTCCACGGTTAATTTGTTGTTATAAAATTGTATCAATGGATGCATTGCAAGTATTATTAGGAATTATGCCTTTAGATCTTTATGTAATAAAGAAGGAAAAGAAAATTTTGAATAAACCACACAGAATTATAGTTAATGGAGAGATAATTACAAGTGGTAATGGGAGAGGAGCCGAACAGTTACATAAACTGCATGGCAAACAAGCTGGATCAAATCTGGAAAGAGGTGAAAGACATACATATTTATTATGTATACAAACTATATTGAATTTGCAATAAAGAATATAAATGGTTCAAATTGTCAAAGAGTGTTGTAGAATGAAGGGTCATGGAAGTTTGGAGGATATTTGAAACTGTTTAGGATCAGAAATGATAAGCTGATTTTTTTTCTTTTTCTTTTGTGGGGTTCTAAGGGCTCGTCCACAGCAAGGTCATTAGAGTCCAAGTTGAATATGAGCTCTATTAATTAGTCAAGGGGTAAGTAAAATAATGGAAAGTTAAGAGTTGATAAGAATGAAAGACTTACTTGAGAAATTTAAGGAGTATGTAATGAATATTTGTTAAATACAGAGTGTGATCAAGGAAGAAGATTTATGAACATATTGTAGGAATGTTGTACAGAAAAGAAATTTCTATTATCTTGGAATTTTTTAAATATTTTGTTCATGAACTATCTTTGTTGTATGTATAAATAAATTAGTTAATAAACTAAATTAAGGGTTACTTAGATTATGTGACACACAATTAGTATACACCAAGATTCAGCAGGNTCCGATCAAGGGCCCTAAGGCAGAGGCGGATTCAAAAAATTCAGCAAAAATTCCTAGATAAGATAAAAAGTTAGCTGCGAGTTATAATACATTCATATCATGCATTCAATGTGTAATTCATTCAAACCGTATAAATTTGGCCACATTAAGCAAGAATGGGATAATGCTTCAATTTCGGGTAACAAGAAAAATCACAAGATGCGATTCTTCTCAGTAATGCTTAACATAAGAAATACAAATAATACAGTAAGTTTACAATCTGGCATGGATACGTTGTCTAAATTATACAGTGTACTTTTTTAAATTTTGTGTTCTATCTGCCTGTTTGTTTGTAGAGTAGAAATTGTTATAAACATGTTTGAGATATGTGTTTTAGTGTTTATTAAATGCTGACATATTTGTGGAACTAATGTCATGTATCCATGCAAATCATTCACGGGTCATCAAATGTTTTGTCATCAAATCAATCATCAAACATATCGTCATTATTGAGAAAAGTCTGACAAAGTCACAGACCTTTAGACAAAATGTTGTGTTTTTTTTATTAAAAAAGATTTTACATCTACCAAATAAAGTTTGCATTTCTTAATTTAAATAATTAAATATCACATACGAGAAAATATAATAGTACCATTTGATGGCTTCCACAAGAAAAGATAGTTTGCAGGATAAATGTTATCTCTCTCAGATAAAAAATTTTATATGTTGATGTTCATTAAGGGAAACATGCATCTTATGCATGATTATCTACCCTACGTATGTACCACATCTATGTTATTATGATCTATTCAAATTTGAATATTTTAATAAATTCCTTGACTATTTGACCGATTTAACATTTAAAATGTGCAATTAACTTGTAACAGTTTACGTGCATACAATTTTTTAAGGAACCAATGCTTTAATGATAAATTAAGTTAACTTTTGGAGTAACAATTATTGAAGTTCAATTTCAAATGAACTTTGTACATCTTTGTCTTGACTAATCTATGAGCCCTCAGTAAGGCCTAAAATTTTCTGTTGTTTATCATCATACCGTGCCTTCAGAAACTATTTAAACAAGTAAAGTATTGTAGAAATCTTTTAGATTGCGGTGAACCTCACCGCCAGGTAATAGATTAAANGTTGAATGAGAATGGTAGACGGGCACGGGTAGCGAGCGGGATGGCGCAGTCGGTAGGCGCATGAGCGCGCAAAGCTCAAGGTCCCGGGTTCGATCCCCGGTCTCGTCTCCCATTTTCATTCGACGTAACATGTTTAAGTAAAGTATTGTAAAACAAATAAGTGAGATGCCATGACGACCTCACTGAATAAGCAGTCATCATATAAACTTCAACCAGTCAAGAGTTTATTAGTCATTTTCAATTTGCCACATCATGAAAGTCAATAACACCCAAGCTTAGAACAAGCTTTCTTAGTGGAGATAAATTAGGGATACATACCTCTCTCCAACATTCTGAACGCTTCTGCCATATAAGGAACGAGAAGCCTGTTAACAACAAACCCTGGTGTATCCTTGCAAGTAACTGTAGTCTTTCCCATGTTGTGACCCCATTCCATCATCTTTTGATACGTATCATCAGAAGTATCTGGAGTACGGATAACCTAATACAAGATGACAGTAAAAAGAAATAGTCATAAATGTTCATTAACTTAAATCAAGTTTCAGAGGTAATGAAATTAACATTTCCACTTAACACCAGACACTAGTATAAATAAATAAACTTTATTGTCAAAAAAGCAGTTCCAAACTGCATATGACCATGTAGGGATAATAAAATAAGTTACTCTCCAAAATAAGCAAGGGACCATCCCATCAATTCCAATCAAGGGCTCATGGGCAGTGGCGGATTTAATATTTACAAAAGAAATTATTTAATAAATACGTACTGTTATCCTTTAATTATTCAAAATAAATTATAGATATTAGTATAGTAAAAGATTAATAAAACAAAAGTATTAATGACACTGCCACCCAAGGAAAATCCACCATTACCCGGAGGGAAACCCGGGCCAGGATGGGATAATGTACACAACCGTGCCAAGTTGCGTGCAGTTAGAAATAAACTATTAAAAAACAAATAGGAGCAAAATCAACATGCATGAAAAAAGAATTTAATCAATATCTAAAGTACTATAACAATGGCGTGATAAAATATAAGAGATATTAACATCACTTACATCATCCGAAGTCATGTGGGAAACAATATTTATTAGGAAATTGAAACTTCTTTTATTAAAATTTGTAAATTCTTTCGCATTATAGAAACAATAGCACATTAAAAAGTTTAGAACTGAGGATTTAAAGAGATTCAATTTGTCTATTTATCTTTTAGATTTTTTCAATTTTTTTTTTGGAATTTATCTTTATCTTTTAGATTTTTGGGAAGGGAATTGAATGATAAGGGCCTCTTTGGCAAAGAGTTGTTGGCATGTATTGTTGTTGACATGTTGCAAAGAGTAGTGAATGCCTAGTTGCTTCCCAATCAATTTTATCAAAATGCAAAACAAAACTTAACTTTTATCAGAGGGCAATAACTGCACAGGTACAAACAGTAGCAATTGATGTTTAAGGTGGACATACAGAAATTTTCAAATATACAGTAAACACATGGAAATAATAATTCTCATGATAAATTGTAAATCTTAGGACCAAATTTGTTATCATAAATGTTGGATTTTTTAAATAGAAATTCAGATCTCAAAAAGTTTCATCCATCTCCTTTACTGTTCCCACACAATAATATTTTTTAACAAGTTAAAAACTAATATAATCCATGTTTTGACTGAGCCTTTTGATATGAATCAAGATATTTACAGTAAAACAGTAAATATATTTGTGCACATGTCAATTACTTTTAAATATAAATATAAAAAGTCGCATAAATACACTTCTTTAACTTTGTGATTATGTGATATGCTAGAGTGAAATTCATGTTTACTTGGAATTGGGGAATTTCATTATCATTTCATCAATTATTCCTGTTATCAAAGGTCCCCAATTATGTTTTTACAACAGCAATTCCATTGAATATGAGTAACAATCCATTAGGCACAACATTCTGATTAAAAATCAGACGATGCACATTTTCAGAATGTTCAACAGTTTCCAGATTCAATAAACTTTCAGATCAGATAAAACTTCTTAACAACATTTTAATAAATAAATTGTACACTCAGACTAATTATGCTCAATCCCAAGAAATATAATTTTCAGAATATTTGCATACAGGCCATTTCACTAAAATAGGACATTTTGTATCTTTGATGGTATCTATTACTATTACTATTGGTCAGCAATAGAGAAACTATTTTGAATTCATTTAGCCACTAAGGGAACAGAAGACAAAGAGATATTTTCTTTATATCAGTAATTTAAAGAATGTTCTTGTGAATAGTTTTGACTTAAAAAAGAAGAATGATGACTAGATAGGGTTGGTATGATTTAAATCAACTGATTCTTTCAAGAATTGTTCAAACAGCGTAACAAAGTATATATCAAAGTATTGAACATTCAATAAATGAACTTATTTGATACACACCTCAAGTAACTTCATCACAGGTACAGGATTGAAGAAATGCAAACCACCAAAACGATCTTTCCTGTTTGTAACTGAAGCAATTTCTCCAATAGGGAGAGATGAAGTATTAGAAGCGAAAATCGTATGTTGTGGAGCCACCTAAAACAATTTGAAATGGTTTCAGAATATCACTTACAATTTATTAATAATAATACTAAAAAAAACATGAGACAAACCTTGTCAATACTAGAGAAAAGTTTGTGTTTTATGTCCATATTTTCAACAATAGCCTCCACAACTAAATCAGAGTCCTTTACAGCTTCTTCAACTTTCACAGAAGTAGAAATTCGACCTAGTGCATCCTTCAAAAACTTCTCCCCATCAGCAGGTTTATCCTGCATTCAAGAATAGGTTAGAAAATAGATAAAAGAAAAAAATTGGTAAGTCATTCAACTAATAAATTCGTACCTTGAACATTTTCTTTACCACCCTCTGAAGGCTGCCTTGGATATTAGCATGAGCTTTTTTCAAAGCATCTTCATTAACTTCAACTAGGGTGACTCGATGACCTGTCTGAGCAGCTACCTACAATATATATCATAAGAGGTCAAGACATTATGAATAACATGAATATGTTAAGTGAATAACAATCATATTTACCTGAGCAATCCCTGAGCCCATTAAGCCACCTCCAACTACTGTTACATGTTTAATCGCTCCTGCCATTGCTGAAGTAGAGAAGCAACTTTTCAAAATCATAACCGGGAAAGCCATATTTACGAAAAGTAGAACAAGTTGACAAAAAGTTTTGTAAAATAAAATGACACTGACTGTAGGGGTCTCAAAAGAAGTCCTGTTGTCTGGCTATCGACCAACGATTTGGTAATTCCCTTATGTAATGCGGTATCTTCCTTAGTACTTCTCGAGCGGTCAAAGGTACAAATTCCGAAGGAAACACATGTCAGTACTCGCCAGAGGCAACGCCTCCCACCAGTAAGCGCGTTCTTCAAATCGACTATTTTTTTTTTCATATTTCACTTGATAAGTTATGCTTGATTCTCGCACATTTTTGTAAAATTATAATACGTAATTATTCCCCCTTTTTGAATTTGCTATATAAGTATGTTTAGAATTTTACTCATTATATATTTATGAAAAATTATCGGTGCCGAATATATAGAAGTGCCTCCGCCAAGCAAGAACCGACGGGAAAATCTTATACATTCATACCTTAGCACTAGAGATGCTGAAGACGTGTAGGCGGCTAGATGAATATCGGTTTATTCGTATCTGCATTTCCCTAGAGAACTACACAAATCCCCTAAAATGCGTCAAACTTTCTTAATCTTACATATAATTGATTTTCAGTTTGAATTACATTTCAAGTTATCGCCTTTCTCCAACATGAATCTCTTCCCAGCAAACTAGATTATAGATTCTTCCTCACGTTTGAACTTTTCTTTCTTAAACTAATGTTAGGTGTCTCTTTCCTAGACAATGGGGTATTGCTAAATAAAAAAGTACCCGAACGCCGATCCTTCAAGTATTAAAAATTGGTATATAGGAATCATTAAATGAAAAATGAATAAATATAAACAACACTTTTTACATTTTATTATAACAATTTTTAAACAATTACATATTATAATTTTCCTATTTATTTATCAATATGTATATTTTATTTTTACAAAATTTCCCACAAGGGACCATGTACATAATTTTTCGTGCATGTTCTTTTTGTTTCTGGATCTACTGCATATCTGTAACTACGTAACTAAGTTTAACATATGAATTGGAGTTCCACGAGTCAAAGGGTGGACCATGTAATGTGTGTATATATGCCTTTTCACTTTTAGAGCACCGCACATAAACGCACCAACGTTTTACTGGAGGCATCTCGCTGTCTTCTCGACAACCAACATCAAAAATGCGCGAGAGTTATCAACAATTGTACTTTAATGTACTAAATATACAAGACAACTCGTTAAATTATACAATATTATACTAATGGCTTGCTGAGTGTTCACAAGTAACTGATCGCGGCATTGTGACCACTAGTAGAGTGCCATTGTGTGCCTGCGAACCGCATCTTCAAGAG
>NNCF01127425.1:69430-89768 GCA_002313205.1 Laupala kohalensis | reverse complement strand
AACTTTTTATCTTATCTAGGGACTTTTGCTGAAATTTTTGAATCCGCCTCTGCCTTAGGGCCCTTGATCGGAATTGATGGGATGGTCCCTTGCTGGCTTCCGGAGAGTAAATTAGTTTTTTTTCCTCCACGTGGTCATACGCAGTTTGTACTGTTTTTTGACAATAAATAAATTTATTATTATTATTATTATTATTATTATTGTAATCGTATAAAAATTCGAAAATGAGATTTCGTCGGATATATCCATTTTGGTTATGCCTGATTCTGAAAAAAAGAATGGTTTTTGGCATAACGTCTGTTCGTCTGTCTGTACGCCTGTGCGCAGGGATTCTGAGTAAATGGATGAATCAATTTAATTCGCATTTTGTATTTACGTTAGAATTTACTTGTTGTCGATTCACGTGCACTATTTTTTTTTACTTTGGAACAAAGGTAATTCACATGAATGTACTCTGATTGTTTCTCATAGACGGCTCCAATGATTTTGTTAAAAATTTTTGTACTTGACGTGTTATGTCGGTAATAACTGCCTTTCGTTAGTAACAAAACAACTTTTATTTTCTAGTAGTCATAAACATACAAATTACAGAATATAATAGCCAATGGTCGAAGTTCCATATATTCAGTAGACAGTTGCTGTAGTAGCGCCGAGTCGAAGTTACGTAAATCTAGTTGTCTGTCTGCGGGAAATCTAGAAACTCCTAGCACCCGCGGTCTTCAAACTGCAGCGTATGCTGCATAAAGTACAATTAGTATGCATTACATTCGCATTAGCGGTATTTCGCTACAAAGTTTGGTATAGACGTAGTAAAATAATTTCTGTCTGCTACACTTACACTTTAGTTTACTGTTTTAAGAAGCCTTGCAGTGTAAATGGACCAAGCAGACGTAGAATAAAATTTTCGTAAACAGAAATGAAAGATGTAATGATAAAATACACAGGAGGACAGCAAACGCACTGCAGATTTTAAAATACATCAATTTCTGTCTACAACGAAATTATATTTACATAACACTTTTACGACATTTATCAGACTGATGTGTCGCTATGTTTTGGAATAATATTTTGAATTTTTATTGTACTTTCAAATTTCAAATAAAAGATAGTAATAAGATTATCCAACGCCTTTCAGCATGAATAGAGCACTGGAAGATGACAAAAATATAGAGGACCATGCCAGAAATGATGCTTCCACTATATAATTTTTTCTCACTCTTCACTGTAGACAGAGAAACGTGTGTGAGAAAGTATGTGCAATGGTTTTGCACCACTAGTTCATAAAATGTCAGTAATACTTTTTTAACACACGTGCTCAGTATTGAATTCTGACAAACAATAACTACCCAAACGTACAATGAGGAATTATAGGTTAACATTTTATGGATAAAGAACAAGCAATTACCCTCATAAAGCCTAGAGCCCACTAAGGCTGGAACGCCACAGAGGATCAGGCAGGCATATTTCGAGGGGGATGCGATCAGTGCAGCAGTTGGAAATTTCTTGGAAATTTCGACTGAATTGCTAACTTTCTCGGACATACAAAGACACATACAAAATGTGCGAAGCGGAACGTACGAACTCGTTCCCGCGGTCAGTCCCAACCTTTTTACATGGGTGGTGCTCGTCCTTGCGGTGAGTGGTGTTCAGATTCTTCCTGTTCCTTGTCGCCTGCTTATCTTTTCCTTTCTAAAACACTCCTCCAGCCCAAATGAAGTATTGGCTCCAGTGGTGGCTCTGGTGAATCATGATTATAGTAATTGTGAATGATACGCTGAATATTCTTCCTTCTAACCCAACCCCTCCACGTCTATATGGTTTACCTAAGATCCATAAGGCTTCCATACCCATAAGGCCGTTGTTTCCTACACCAACATAATCACACACAGTCTAGCATACCAGCTGAACAAACACTTTCACCAACACACCAATTTATGTCCATCACAAACCGTTAAGAATAGTGCGGACCTGGCCAACAAAATTAAAAACATTCCTGTTCCTCCTAAAGCTAAATTAATCTCTTTCGATGTCAAAAATCTTTTTCCCAGTATCCCTCCATCTGATTGTAAAACATTTTCACGTAACACCCTAGACTCCGCGTCTTGCCTCCTCTTTGTAAAAACAGAACTTTTTAAACTAATCTCTCTTTGCTTGGATGTGAATTATTTTAAATTTGATAATAAATTCTATCAACAGAACTCAAACTCATGGGTCTTCCCCTCTCCATTACTTGCAGACTTATATATGGACCATCTTGAAAAACAAATTTTTGACTCTGGACATTTTCTTCTACCTAACATCATTTATTGGTACCACTACGTAGATGACGTAATCACTCTTTGGACAGGGACACACAGACAACCCGAGATTTTTACTTAATTTCTCAATTCACTTCACCCTAACATAACCTTCACCACAGAAATTGAAAATGACAATAGAACACTCATTTTCCTAGACCTCTCTATTTCTTTAGTAAACAACCACCACCAGTTTGACATATTCAGAAAGACACATTTTCAGACACAACCATTCAGAATTCTTCACTACACCCTCCTTCGCACAAACATGCTGCCTTCCACTCTATGGTCCATCGTCTCTTTACCATTCCACTCTCACCAGATAAGATCAAAAAAGTAATAGACACAATAAAACTTATAGCATCAAACAATGGCTACAATACCTTTCTCATTGATAATATAATCACTACGAAAGTTAGATTATATCACACAAAGAACCTCACATCACTTACTCCAAACAATAATATTCAAATCAGATATGCAATCACTTTCATAGGCCCTCTCTCACTTAAAAACGCTAATTCATTAAAACATTTCAACATTCACACTAACTTCTTTTCTCCACAAACACTCAACTCAACCCTATTGTACACTAAGGATCCTACCCCCCATATCCTCCGAAGTGGAGTGTATGCTCTCTCATGCAGTGATTGTCCCTCCGTGTACGTGGAGCAGACTGGACGAACGTTCAAACAAGGGGTACAAGAACACACAAATGCATAGAAAAATAACACTAAAGTCTCTCACTTCGCCAACCATCTAGTAGAAAACACACACACATTCAACATTGAGAAGGATTTTTATATTTTAGAAGTAGAAAATAGATTTTAGCCCCGGATCAAATTAGAAATTTTACATATCCATAGTATTCTAAGAAAACATTTCCCTATTAAATGAACAAATCCCTGAACTTCATTCCCCTCTCATGAAACTNCTCTCACCCCCCCCAAATCTCCAGGGCACTGCACCCTACAGTTAAAAAAACCCTGAGAAATTCTTTCCGACTTCTGCCGCCAGTTCCTGGAAAGCTCCGACAGCCCCCCTCCAACCATCCTACACTTTCCATATAATGACCGTTCGGCACGCTCTGCGCACATGCCAAAAAAAAAAATCCCCTATAATCAGTTATGTAATATTGTCAGTTTACTCACTCTGTATTTGTTTTCTTCTATTTATTTTTCATTGTTCTTTTCTTTATTTCAATAATTTTTACACTTCTTTCGATACTGTTTTTACATCTCAATTATTGTATACTTTCATGTTATGCTTTTATGTTTCAATTATTGTAATTTTCATATATTCAGTGTACGTTACTGACGATGGCTGCTATGCAGCCGAAAAAGCTTTATCACATTAAAACGATGAGCAACATACAAACGATGTTTAATTTATCACTTTGATAATGTTGCTAACGCTCCACAATTACCGAGTATAATAACTGTAACAAGAATTTAATAGTAATAAGAATGTAATACTAATAAAAGAGCCCGGTGAAACACATAGTCCCGCATTTGTATCTCGAGAGTTTCTTTAGTTAGTAATTTGTGTGCTGCCGTGCGCTACGCATAAAAGATGTTTTCTGTGCCGAATCAGAGGAGATGTAAAATGTTGTCTAACATGGAATGATGCATTCCTAACACGGGGAAAATGGAGGTTTTTCGGGAATTTAGAATATGTTAAAGTTAAATAATATTTTTTTAAATAGCCTATATCAACATAAAGATAACAATGTATTAATTTTAAAACTTTACGGACATTTTAACATAAATAATTTCAATTCATTTTCGACACTGATGAATAAATCATAGATAGCCGTGAAGAAATCAATCGAGACCTCTGAAAAAGTGGGCGCGAGCGTAAGATATGGTCTGGTGGCCACGTGACCGAACCGGAAGACTTCTCACATTCGCGTGAACCAAGAAGTGATAACATATACCTACCTCTATCTTGCAATGTTAAGATTACACAACAGACGGGCGATCTAGAAAACAGCGTTTCATTGTTCTTTGCACTGAAGATATATTGCTTTGCCTCCATTGTTTTAGTACACTGTGGGCGATCACGTTCAGAGTTCAATTTTGAATCTCGTTTTTCCCCATGTTTCGCCGTTCGGGAGCCTGCGTGTTTCTGATACAGTGCGTTACTCGCTTTGTATTGAGTTAATAAGTTTTTGCTGTGTTAACTATAGTTTTTATGTAAGAAACAATCTCTGTACAAAAAGGCTCGTATTGGAATGATGGTTCAATGGAACAGTCATATATGACAAGTGGATAGAACTTCTTTGCCCCTCCCCAAAAAATTAAAATTTTAAAAATAAAGTAACAATTAAAATAACTAAAGTGATGTTCAACGGAAGTGGATCTTGTAATCCGTAGTCTCAGAAAGCATAAAGGGGTACTGCGTGTGGTTTAGAGTAAAAACATTTGTGAAATAAAAACTGTCGTTTCTCGAATTGTATATTAGTGTTTTTAATATAATTTTACTACACGATCATTTGCAGACAGGTACACCTGTACTGGTTACAAATTATGCTACATTTTTAAAGATATTCCTGGCCTACGCTTTTTAAAATCGAGTGACAAATTTGCTAATTGCCTCTTCCTCTTTCTTTTCATATCCTACACGTGAAGCAGGGGATTTGTATCTGAGATCCTTATCCAGTGAAATAATCCGATGAAACGTAAGAAACCTTGGAAGTTGAGTTAAACACATTTGAATTTGTTTATATATGGAATGTGAGTATGATACTTTGAAATTTTAAATATTCTAACTCTATTCTGCTGCGTTCCTAATTTTTGCAGCTGAAATATAATTTGAAACTTAATTATGTATTTTAATCTCATTTAAATTTATCGTTTGTCAGTAAAATGGATATAGGTGGTGAACATTCTTTTTAATTTCTCATAAGCATGGTATAGAAACAGTATTGTAACCGAGAAAAATTTGCGAGATTTTGACGGAATTTTTTTAGGTACTGGTTAAACAGGTGAGTCAATTTCATTCATACTTCCTATTTAGCGTAGCATATGTTTGTTGTTGATGTACGTGATCTGAAGTATTATTATCTTTGATCTTAATATGGAGTTCCCTTTAATTAAAGTATAATTTGGAAAATATTACCAAAAGTGGATAATTTTTTTCTTTTAAGTTTGGTACAGAAGTAGGAAAATTCTATCTCTCAGCCCAATCATTACCTTTTTATTTTCCGCATGGATCTCATTTATTCACTATATGAAGAGAGTTCAAAACTATTTATTTATGCAGATGTACCAAGCAGAGAGAGATATCAGCTTTAGAAACTATAGCTAGTAAAATATCGGAAGGCGGCTGGGTATCTCCCTCACTCTGTCGGTACTTCTTCGTTCCGAGACATCTTGACTCAGAGATGCTTCCTGGCACATCACCTTTCGCTCATACCAACATATTTTCCCGTCGCATTCGGAATGATTCTTAATGACTGGATAATTCTTAATGCAAACTATTTTTTAGTGAACAAGTGATAGACAAAAAAATAGTTAAATTTTGGATTCTGTACAAAATTTCAAGAAAAATGATACCAAACAACCATTTTCAAGTAATCCCTTTTGCTTCATTTTATATGGAGAAGATTGAACTGCTGTTATCAACATCAATATATCATGAATGAAAATGATTGCTTCTTCCTTTGTGAAGTTAGTTTTGCGTACTATATAACGGAGGGGGGGGGGAGATTTCTGAAGAAAGTGTCGCCTCTGGGAAATACTTTACCAACCACCACACCCCCTGACCTGAAGCCCTTGTGACTTCGATTGCTGATGTCTAAGATGAACACTTCATGCTATCCGCTTCAGAACTCTTCTAGAGATTCTTCAGGCAATATACCTCTCCATTCGAACTATCAACACAATGACATTCACATTTAGAATAGGGACGTAGGATAGGAATCCAATCTTTCCGTTTTTTGCTGGAAAGGGAGGTAACGTGTTGAGAAAAGAACGAAATTTAAATTATTTCATAAAACCGTAACAATTTCGTCATGTAATGATGTTCAATTGCGGAGAAATTTAAATACACAAACGTCAAATACCACTGACTGACTGACTAAACGCGAAATCTGAAAAATTACAAAGCCTACCAACATGAAATTTGGCATATCAGGGTGAAGACATCCGCTAAAAACGATTTTACGAAAATTCACCTCTATGGGGGTGAACTGGAAGTTGGTATATTTTATATAAGTATCCCACAAGTACCTACAACAATTTCAACCAAACGTGACACATAGATGAGTGACTATCGGACAACAAGTAATGTAAAGGTATGACATCTCTGGTAGCCTTAACGAGGGGTGGGAGGAGGGTGATAGGTACAAATAATGAAAAAATCTGATATTAGAATCGAAACGATACTTTTCGGTGCCGTTGTGGACATTCCCGAAACTTTGTAAGTTCACGATCAGTTTACATAAGAGATTATATATCCCAAACATTCATGGGGAACGGGTGGGAATGGGGAACAGGTAAAAATAATTTTATAACGACCAATATTGGTGTTGAATACACCATTTTTAAAGGCGTGGAGGGGTAGAGCCACACCCTCAATGCCGCTTAAGTTCACGACCTCTCCTTATGAGGGAATATACTCCCTTTGGGAAGGGATTGAACTGTAAAAATAAAGGAAAATGCCTGTTATTAGTGCTGGGATTATAGTTTTCGGGACCGCTGAATTTAGTAATGTCATTCCCGAAAACACAATCATTCCATATAAATTCCAATAACCATAAGGAAGGGGTTGCCATAGTAAAGATTATCGAACATGACAGATACATACCACTGACGAATTCATAATTTTCGGCGTCGCTGTGTTGATAGTGAAATCCCGATATCGCGTAAATATAAATTCAGTCTTAATGGAAGAAAATAACCAATAGCACCTCTTGGGGCCAGTTAAATATTGTATTATGGATACAAATATACAAAACTAATTTTTAAATAGAAGAAAATTGCATCAGATCCATAGTTTTTGGGTTGATGGGATTTTTAAACTAATAATGCGGGTAAGTTCAAGTTGAGATCTAATAAGGGTACGGTACCCGAATAGCTGGGGTTGCAGGGAAGGGCGAGACGTAAATATAACGTAAAAATACCGATATTATGGTCGATGAATTTCGTGTAGCTTTTGTGAAAAAAGCTAAGACCTGTATCTTCATTGTCAGCGATAATCACCTTTTTTCTCGACAGACAAATACATACATCATAAATTGTGCCCTTGCCATCTAGCGTAACGGTCTAAATGCAGGGAGGGAGGGCTAGTACAGTGTAGTTTGTTGCCTGTACGTTGCGAGCGCAGTAAGTGACATAGGTTCATTGAGCTAGCGCCATGTTTGCGGGAGCCATGTGATTCCTCCGTTCCACTCTAGAGAGAATCCAGTGATGATATGGTTATAAATAAGAATGAATGGAATACATTCCAAAGCAAAAGAGTTCCGCCCCCTTCCACGCGGGTTCCGGCTTGGGAAGTACGTTGTAGGTGATCTTGTGAGCGAAGAGGCGGTAGAGTTGATGTAGATTGGGACGTATGAAATCGATACGATCCCATTAAGCAGGAGCAATCGCAGTGTGAACTTCGACTCCGCGGTGGTGACCCTGGTGAAGATGACGTTTACGGAGACGTAGATCTAGAGTTCCCAGAAAATCCAAATAAAAAGTTTATCAGAATACGGATAAAAATATCTAAAACAATGCAAGAAATCAGTAAACTACGGGAACTCAAGGAACCCAAACACTAATCCAAGAGGTCCGGGTAGTCAGAAATAAAGTAGAGGTAACCTCGAAACCGTCATTATATATGTAGCAGCATCAAGCACTCAGATGGCTCAAGGCCTTGTAAGGAATAAACCAGGAAACAACAAGTCACTGTGGTCATTATGCCCAGATCAGACTCCTGCTAAACAGCTGCAGAGACGAAAAATGCTGACAAAAAATAAACAAAAACGTAATATAAGGATTGAGTTCTTACCAAATCATGGTGTGATAGTTGATGCTGCCATACCCGAGGAAGTCATGAAACTTGGAAATGACCTAACGCAACATCCTGACTTGGAAGTACGCTAAATATAGCAGAAGAATCTTAAGCTAGTAATCTATGATATAGAAACCGGGACAGGAGAAACAGGGTTCTTAAAAAACCTCTATTAACAGAGCGACAAATCGACTATCTACAACGACGAGACAAACGTGGAATGAGAATAGTCCAAGAGACAAGTACTAGTTCGATTTCCCCCCAGGGGGCTTACATCTAGTAAGTACGTGTTTGGCGATCACGGGGCCCCGAGCTGAGTCTGGCATTACTTCCACTTACTTGTGCCATGCTCCTTCCTTTCTCTTTTCTGACCTTCCTTGGTCACCTCTTGTTCTTTTCGATCCCGACGCTACTAGGTTGCGAGGGCTAGGGTATCGTTCATTTTCTTCTTTCCTCTTCTTCTTCTTTTTATTTTTTATTTTTTAAATGATATTTAGTAAAGTTGTGAGATATAATGGGATTTGAGTTTTGAGTTGTAATTCAGGAGGGTTTTTAGTGGGTATGGCTGAGTCATTCGGCGAGTCCCACACGCGGGGAGAGTCATGTTGGCTCTCCCTAGTGCGTAACTGCATTTTCCCTTCCTGTACAAGTTTTAAGGGCTCTAATGACCTTTGATGTTGACGAGCCCTAAAGCCCCACAAAAAAAAAAAAAAACTAGTTCGATTTGAAATTAAACCAAAATCGAGACACCTTCCAAAAGCAACACATTTGGTGGTGGAACTTCCAGATTCCCTCTGGAAAATAGCCATAAAAAAGGCAAACTATACGCGCGATGATCGTCTTAAAAATCGACTGAATTTTGAACAACAACAAGATGTTTCAACTGTCTAAAGGTGGCTCCAGACATTCTTCAATCGGTGAATCTCGAATAACGACCATCACTCTCTAATGCTCGGCTTCCTTTGATGTGCCCAAATGAACCGACACGCTGCGGATAGAGTGAGCACCGGTTTTCGTGATGCGGCACAGAACAAGCTACCCATCCATATTATTCGTTATTCGGCGAGCGGTCGCTCGGGATTCGATTGTCTGGACCAGCCTTAAGTCATGGACATGCTTCAGCATACTGCAAACAAAGCATACCCACCTATATCCTCTGCGGCGTCATTGAACGTTAATTCAAAAACCCTCCGGGGATGACACTTCCAAGTGCGATAATTGCCTTCAAAATGGGAAGGATCATACAGTAACATCTAAAGATTACCCTGCGTACAAAATCGCATTGACGTGAAAAAGAAAATACCAGTTATGGGAATTAAAACCATACAAATCAATGCAGGAAGGTCAAAACAAACTATATCAGAAATGGACGTATACGCTGAGTAAAACAACATCGATGTAGTGCAAGTACAGGAACCATGCACGGTCTTCGGACGAACAACTGGCATTTGCAAAAAGGACGCGGTAATCGAGACAAACACTTCCGAGGCAATTGAGGCAGTAATTGTAATTTTCAATTCTAATTTGAAACAACTCAAGATGAACAATAGCTATGATACTGTGATAGCTGTGCCTAATCGAACTAGAAAGAAATTTATCTTGTCTCCACGTACTTTAAGTATGGGACGATACAACTACACATCTAAAAAGACCTGCTAGGCAGTAAACACTTTCAAAAAAAAACAATCATTGGAGGCGACTTCAATGCTCTCTCTCCAATATGGGGTGACAGGCTGACAGATGAGAATGGAGAACAACTGGGAAAATTTATTTTGCAGCACTACCTATACGTAGCAAACGATAATAACTCCCCACCTACCTTCTCTTACAATGAATAGGAATCCTGTATAGATCTAACTTTGACGACACGTGACGCAACATCCCTGATCACCAACTGGAAAGTAGTTGAAGGAGTTTCTCAAAGCGATCATGAGGCAATATAATTCGAAATAGATCAATTAGACAACCAGAACTGGAAGCAGAAAGACACTATAACATCTACAAAGCATACTGGGAGAGATTCCAGAAACGCCTGACAGAAACATACACAGAATGGTCTCTGGATCCCGAAGAAGTAGCCAATCAGTTAACAACCACGATGGTCAAGACTACGGACATAGCCATCCCTAAAGGAAAAAATTGAAATAAGCCAACTCCCTGTTGGACACCAGAATTAGGGAATTCTCGAGTAGCATTAAAAGCTCTTATGACAAGAATCAAGACAGCTCACAAGACATGATACAAATAAAATTATCCAACAATATAGAACAGCAAGGAATGAACACCTAGCTTTAATAAGGAAGACTAAGAAAAACGGTACGAATACATAACACAAGCTATGTAAGCGGGCCCCTGGGGGGTTCCGTATCTCATAACCTCGAAGAAACTAAAAACTCCACATATACTTAGCTCCTTATAAATGGAAAATGAGGAGACCAATGACTGGCTGAATACATTTCAAATGCTGCTTACTACATTGCTACCAAATGACACGGAGCACCATACATATGAAAGACAAATGATGAAAATGAAAGCAAAAACCACTGAAACTGACTTTGCTCCCATTACCATGGGTGAACTGGAAACCATACTCCGTGATCTCAAGCCACGAAAAGCTCCAGGTCAGAATGGGCTCACCGCCAAAATTATTTTAAAAGCAATGGCGACAATAAGAAGTACATATCTATCTTGAATAACTGCCTTAAGAATGGAGTCTTCCCTGGTGTATAGAAGAGAACTTATGTCCAAATCCTCATAAAAAGGCAAGTGAAGTCAGTTGGTCATTTCACCCGATCTACGTGCTTCCTGTCTAGGGAAAATTCTTGACAAAATAGGAAAAAATAGGCTCACAGCACATCTAGAAAACCATAACTGTCTCTCAAACTACCAGTTCGGATTCCGAGAAGGCAGAAGCACTGAAGACTCAGTAAATACCGCATTGAAATCTATAAAAGAAGGGACCAAAAGTTGTTTACAGATATACAAGGGGCTTAAGACAACGCATGGTGGCAGGAAACCTTCGGCGCCTACGCGAAGTCAAAGTATAAGGACTACCTAAGTGACAGACGAGTCACCCTAGATGCAGGACACGGCACACACCAAAGAAATCAACAGAGGCTTCCCGCAAGGGTCAAATAATGGTGCAGTCCTCAGGAACCTGATTGTCGACGAAGTTCTACAAACACTGAACCAAGAAGGAGCAATAGCATACGCAGACGATCATGCTATTACAATACATGGCAACAGCAGGAAAGAGCTCGAAACAGAAGCACAGAAATATCTAGACGTAGTACAAGTATGGTACCTCAAAACAAAAATGAAATTGTCACCAACTAAAACAAAATTGAATGTTTGGCAAACAACTCGATAAAGCAAGATCTCCTACTACCAAAATCAAGTCAGAATAAAACAAACTGAAAATGTTCGCTTCCTAGGAGTACACTTAGACCCAAAATTATCATTTCTTACTCACATTAAAATAACCTCTATCAAAGCAAGAAAGGTATTTCATAATCTGAGTAATATCTGCAGAACCGAATTCAACCTAAGACACAGGTAAACCAGACAATCGAGGAAGATTCCTACCAATTGTTATATGGAGTATTAGTGTGGGGACAACGAGCTGACATCATTCATGTGAAGAGAGCACACCTCTCAACATAGGGGGTCCCATTATTAGCAATCACACGATCGTACAAACTTGCCTCTACGAGTGTCTTCCAGGTTATAAAAGGTGTAGTCAAAAAGTACGGTGAATGATTTTTTTCCAGCAACTTCTGATGCTACATAAATTTGAAGTTATATGTCCGATACTATATTTCTTTGAGATAGTCAAGGTAAAGTTTTAACAAACTGTGACTCGTCAGTCCGCTTCCAGAGCTGGAAGAGTGAGGTCGTGTTTACAAATGCGACGGCTCAACAATACAAATAACACACACTAAAACAGACATGTTATAAAACTACAAGGAGAAGTATACAACTACACTCAACACATTAAATATAAGGATTTATGGTCTTTCATTAGCTCCAGGCTAGAATACAGAGCAGGTAAACACAGAGAAAACAAAAAAATTGTTTTTCTATATATTTGTTTATTTATTTTTATAACAGACTGATAATGGCCGTCACTCGGCCGTAAAGTCTTTATGTCTTAATAAATAAACTGGATAGTATGATTACATATTCTTTATACAATACAGAGAGCACTTTTGAACAAAAAAAACTTTTGTATCAGTCGGAGACAACGTAGAATAGTTAATATTCCTGAAGTTGATCGTGGCCGACAGCGCTCCTCGAAATGGTGATGGTTGTAAATATGAACATTGATGAAGAATATCACACGCATGGCACAGAGCACAACACGCTAGACAAGCAGTTCACCACAAATCAGTACCAACCAGTTGAAATAAATTCATGAACATTGACGAGGTACCTGAAGCTCACATCAATGTAAGAAAAGAAGCAATGGTGGCTTCTTTTCAAGAAACGGTCAAAACAAGGTTTCATGAAATGTGACTGCATGAAATAGCATTGGACGTCGTGTAAATGCATCAAAATAAACTGAAATGCAATTCAAAATGTCACAGTAGCACTACTTGTTCAAATAGTTTAAGGGAACTTTGGATTAAAATTACTCCGTTAAATAATTAATTGATATTGTTAAAAAAAGTTTTAATTCGATATCTTAAAGTTAACACTTTAAATTCACATGTCTCACAAAAAGTTTTCGTCATTACTTATAGTAGATGACGAATGGCTTGAAAAAATAAGTAAGACTTAGTTATTTTTCTATGTAAACTATTATCAAAGAAACGTTTTCGGCGAGTAATGTCAATAAACTCTTCCCATTTGTACGAACTTTGCGCCAAAACAGAATACCCACAACGAGAATTGGACAAATTGTTATGCCCAGATCGCGTTGTGGGTATTTTATACTCACTCAAAAACCGAAAGGACTCGAAATTACACGAACAAACCAGTCACAGAGAAAATGTGTATTTCGTTTGGGACAATGGCCGAATAGAAATTCCTAGATTGCGTTGTAGGTATTATAACCAACCCACGTCGCGTTGTGGGAAAACATTCGGTCATTGAGCGAATTTGGTGACTGAGTGTAACATACTGTATATAGTTTTTCCGCTGACGTGATATCCAGAGGATTAAGGAGTATCTTGGAACTCAACTCACCTTCCCGAACCACTCGATGGGCTGGCAGGTGATCAACGATGACTCACCCATTAGACACTGTCCTACAGAATTGGAACTTTTTTTATTTCAAGTTTAAATATAAACTTTTTAAGTTTTTTGAAATATACATTAAGTTCTAGTGGAAACGAGTTCAAACGCTTCAAAATACTTCATATGTATGAAAGTCTTTAAAACTGATGATGTAATTGATCAACGACTCCGTAAAGTTTTTTTTTTTTTACTTACTCGTTTCCGTCCCTTTAATACACTAAGGGTCCAAATTTAAACGGCATTAATTCGTATATTAAGAATGGCGGATACAAGATTTGATTGGGGGGTGGTGTCTTTACCAGGAAATACCGGATGTCTGAGTCCCCCATCCCACCCCCCAGCGAGAATTTTTTCCCATCTATATCTGCAAATCAAGAAATTTTTCAACATACATAACGTATTAACTTAAAGTTATTTTATCAATAAACATCTACAAAATTATTTTATCAAATATTTCGTGTTTTTAGACAAAATTTTACTGTAAGCCTACTGTTTCACAATACAGGAAATCTCAAACTTTTCGGCGATCCATCTACAACAATTATATGTTTGAAATGGTCTACTACAATGTATTTAAAGCGAGAAAGAAAATAATGACATTGTAATACAATGGTAGGTATACAAAGAAAAGGTTTTGCAAATTGCGCGGGCAGAAAAAGATGGCTCGGCTAAAACACCTAAATTTGTAGTTTTTGAAGGAAATTCGAGTTGGAAATCTTTTGTAACAAGTGCTGACATGTCGTGAACAATAAGATCTCAGATACCCATCAATCATGAATTGCACTGTTATTATTACATAATTTTTAAAATACACCAATAAAATATTTCCACGAATAATTCATTGTACTAATTATGTTGCATGATTGTTAATACGATTACAATACTCTTGCTGTTAAAAAAATTTCATTTATGATTTTGTACTTTTTTATTTCTGTTCTTAGTTTTATTCAGATAATTATATTAGATGAATGACGCGAATAGGTTATATAAAAATAATAAATTGTAAATAGATTGATAAAAAATAAACACATTTCTCAAATCAGTTGAAACCTGTATTTAAATATTTTTATTCAATAATTTACCTCGATTTAACAGATTACCTGCACTGATTCAGAAGTGCTAGCACAAGGATGTCGAAATCGTCAAATATTGCAGCCCTGCACTCATGTGTTCTTACAGGAGTCTAAAGTTATAAAAGCAACCTATAGTAAAAACAACATGTTTGTCTTTTTACCCAAATTTTATTAGTTCTTATAATTTCAATTTTTATTCAATTTTTGTGGAAGTAAAAAATAACATCCCTTCATTATTGCTATTTGTATCTCTACAAGTGAGCACGTGCCCCTCCCCCCTTTGGATCCACCACTGCAGATTATGCATGTTCCTTTTTAAAGTTATTTTGTCGGTAAATGAAAAATCATTACATGGTTCCGAGTCTCATATACATATTATTTTTAAAACATTAACGAGCGATTTATGCTTCAGAGCTATCCCTTATAAGATATTTCGAAATAGATTTTCTTTATTTGGCTTGTGCTCATTATTTTTATACTACTTATTCGCTCATAACAGATAGATTGTATTCCATTATTTGCCAAAGTGACTGTGTCTTGTTTGGCTTGCTCCTAAGAACTACTTATGTGCTAAAAATGTAGAACAGGTGCGAATCGTCATTTAGTTTGAAAAATATGGTTCTACAGCGAGAAACCGCCGGAACAATGGTTCTACAGCGAGTCTTGTGTGTTGGAAGATACTCAATACAAAGGATGACAAAACTGCATGAACTGTATCCAGAAACATTTTGCACGGGGTAGCAAGCGAGGGTGGACGAGGGTTCCAGACGCGTTGTTGCCAGCTCTCCTTGCAAGGGCTCTTGCTTCATGAGGCTCCGACGTCGTGTCCCTTCCCTCGTGAGCATACTTCTTCTACCCCACCTTTCTGAGGCATGGCTGGCGCGGCGCAGAGGTTCGCCTTTCGGCGCCGCCATTCGACCCTTCGCATTCTCAGATCCCATTTATTGATTGCGTCGCCGGAGACCTCCACAGTGGATATAGAACTTTCGCGGAACGATTAATTAAGACTAAAGTCATATTTCACAACGTGTCCTAACATTATTTAAAAAAATAAATGTATAACAACAAAAGATACGAGATCTAGAAAATAAATAAAGGTTTTTAAAAAAAATTCTTTTCATATTTGGAATCATTGCATACAACACTCGTGTTTCCAAGTTCATGAATGAGTAAACTTTAAAAAAATAATATGTACATAATATACATTTAAATAATACTGTTTATTGAAGAATTTTTGTAGTTTATAATTCTTCTCCTTTTACTTCTCATCTGAACTGGCTAATTGTTTATGATGCACTCTGATGGATTATGGTTTGAATTCTCTGCCTACTCTCATTCTGATTCCAATCCACTGGCGATGGCCAGTGATTTCATCGTGATACCGAATCTGGAGACGCAGTCGATAGTCAAACACGTGACTGGCCAGGCATGTGACTACGGAAACGCCATCAACGAAAACTATTCTATTTGCGCTACACGAAGTAACGGCGTTAAAGATTTATACGAAAAAAAAGCATAAATGTAAGATTTGTACCTACTTAAGAATTTCTGTAGCATAATCAATAATGGACCAAACTGAATTATTTTTAAAAAAATATTTGCGTTTAAAAACCAAGACACACCAATAGAATACAAAAATCGTACTGTTCCTTCAGAAACACATGCCTCTCGAAGTTTTCTTTATAAATTTTAAAAAGTTAACACAATGTGAGGTCGAAAAAGAAAGCTGAAATGTATTCTGTGAATATAAAGCGCGAATTACATCCAGTGCTAGATCACAGAAGACACACGTGTTTTCATGCGTGAAAATAAAAAATTCTAGCCCGATAGGATGTACGATGGGTTTACAAGTTTTTTGGAATTAGTTGCACTGACAATGAGATACAGTGTTCCTCTGTTTTACAGTTTTTGTTCTTTTCTTAGAGCTATATTAAGTTGGGTTTACCATTAACATAGATGTACTTATGAGAAAAAAGAACTTTAAAAAACTAAGAAAATACTTTTAACATTTCAAAATCTTTTCCAAAATAGCTTTCATTTTTAAGTAAATCAATTAATTCATTGTTTCTCCGGGTTACCTTAAGCAGAAGATGGACCTCCCTCAGTACTAAATACGTTGGTATTTCGAGAGGATATAATTTGATAACATAATATTAATTTAAAGCATCAAAAGAGGTAATAATGATCAAAGCATTATTACGTAAAGGAAGACAGTAAAAAAAGGCATTGTTGCAGCATATATTATGTATGTATTGAATTTTAAATCGTTTGAAACTGAAAACTATTTAGTAGGTCCATACTTACATATGATAGAGCATCAGAATTCTCGAGATGTCGCTGCAGGATTTCTCGTTTAGGTCACAGAAATTTTAGGAGTTTAAGCCCACTGCGCGCCAACATGGGAATCAGTCCAACAACCACGTTTTCTTGTCTGTTGTTACCATGAGATGAATGTTCCTATGTTAATTTTTATGGAAAAACTTCACTGTGGGGTGGTTAAAACACTTATGAATGAATACATCTTATTCAACAACAAAATACCTGTGTACTAAAATAAAGCGAAATGCGATAAAATATGTTGTGATCACACAAATAACAACAAAATGGCCGCAGTTTCTCGTAGAAATGTCAGTTTACGGTCATGGCGCTGAATTGTGACTGTTGTTCCGGGGTGACGTACAAATGATTGGGAAGTCTTCTGGCAGATGCCCCGGAACACAACACATTTATGAAGACGGAGGACCAGCTTTCAAGGAAGCAATTTGAGGGATGTAAAGAAAAGAAAAAAAGGCAAGCAAATTTAACCTTATGGATTCAATGAGTTGAATCTCGTCACATCACTGTATGTGGTAAATGAAATAAACATTGAATTCACCCTTGACTCATTAAATTAAAAATTACATAAACGAGAAACAACTGAGGAATCAAAAATTGGATTAAACAGAATGGTTATGTACAAAACTATGTATCACCTAATCAGTAATCTTTCTAAATTTAGACAAGACTTATTATTGAAATGGAAATTCTTATATTAATGGTGCATTTGATCAACACAACATTGAGTATTTCATTAATTCATAGAATTACGGCTTGATAAAGTGAGAGAAATATCCAAGCGCCAAAAGGACTTATTATTAGAATGAAATATCCTATATTACGGGTGCATTTTAATCAAGCGTTTAAGTTCACGTCATTCCGTAATGTTTTGTATTCTATTTTCCTTCAGAATCTTGATACAATAAATTGGGATTTGTCTCTCAACAAGAAAGGAAAATGTTCTGCTCTAGGTTACAGTGACGAGACCATTTCGAAAACCATTGAAATACATGAGAACAAATTGAACACATGTAACCTGTTATTACGGAGCGGTTCTTGTTTCAAGACATGAACACCCAAACACATTCAACACATGGATTGTCATCAAATGTGTTACGTCAATAACTTAAACTAATACTCAAGTTTCGGGAGTCCAGCTGGCGGCAACTTCGATTCGTAGTTCGATGTCTTGAAGCGCCGTGACACGCGCATGAATGGGAGTACAATAATGCACACGCTAAGTCCGAGCGCTAATTGAAGAAGAAAATGGGAGTAGTTCCCTAGTCGCGTGCGGCAGCTTGTGAAGGTGTTCTAAAATGTAACTTAACAATAGGACATTATGTTACTCGCTCGTTTGAAGAATAACTGTTTTCGGTGGCTGCAGTAGTACCGCTAGGAAAATGGGACGGGAGCAGAGTAGCCTCGAGCACGGGTGATTTTGGCAAGCATACCCTCTCGCGCGTGGTAAGCGTAATTGCCGAAATAGACTTGCAATTATGTGAGCCGAAACAACTATGATCAAGGATGTGCTAGAGCTGGAAGTCAACAAATATGATAAAATTATTAGTATTAGTTATATGTTTCAAGAAAATCAATGCAGAAAGATAGGAGACAATAAAATCGCCCAGAATCTATAAAATAATAATTTACTTTATTTTCATACTACTTAATTTTATTTTTTCTAAGCGTGCGTAATTGGGTTCGTGACTCTCTCTCTCTCTGAAGAGATTCCAGCTTGAGTGATTAGAATAGCTTTATGTGAACGTTTCACGGGTTTAAAAGCAATATGATAAGTGTCTCTTTACCCGAGTGTGTGTGAAAACTTTTGCCTCATTTCGGCCCATAGGGGTCGAAATCTGAACATTTTTTGTGGGGCTTTACGGTTCGTCGACATCGAGGTCATTAGAGCCCTAAAAACTTGAACAGGTGGGGAAAATGCAATTACGCACTAGCGACAGCCGACATGACTCTCCCTGCGTGTGGGGCTCGCCGAATGACTCAACCATACCCACTAAAAACCCTCCTGAATTACAACTCAAAACTCAAATAACATATCTCAAAATATTACATATATCATTATAAGAAGAAAAGAAAAAGGAAGAAAGAGGCAAATGAAAGATACCCTAGCGTCGGGATCGAAAAGAACAAGAGGTGACCAAGGAAGGTCAGGAAAGAGAAAGGAAGGAGATTGGCACAAGTAAGTGGAAGTAATGTCGGACTCAGCTCGGGGCACCGTGTTTGCCAAACACGTTCTTACTAGATGTAAGTCCCCTGGGGGGTGAACATTTTTTATATGATGAGTATTGTGGAAGGAATTGGTTACGCAAATGAAGTACATCGAAATGGCTCTACGAGGAGTATGAGTGATTAAATTTATATCAGAAGACAAGAAGAGGATATCCGAACTATTCTTGAAGTAATATTGCATAACGTGAAAAGTACGAGACAGTATCCATGAAACAGGTCAAACAAATAAGCTGAAAATAAGGTAACCCGTAGACGGAAAGCTTTTGAAATTGTATGACAGTTAACTAATTAGATGTTGAGCTTTCTTCATAAATCCCGATGATAATAATGCAGTAGCTTGCTAATACTATTTAAAGCATCGTAAAAGTATTTTTTCAAGAATGACCCTACGCGTAGTTTAGTAGGCGTTACAAAATACCCCATGTAGTTATATGACGCCTACTATATGTAAAACGTTAAACGGGTTATACATAGTGTATAATGAGTTTCATAAATTTCAGTAGTCTACCATAGGTTTCCGAAATCAGCGCTACCTACAAAGACGTGTGGTACTACATACGTGGTAAATACAAAATTGCCTCTAGGACCTAACAACTGCTGGTTGTTCCTATGAAAGTTGGAGGGTGTATATAAGGGTATTACTTACACCTCCATACTGAATTGGCTTGAATCGGAGGTGTTGTATGGACGGGACACATGATTAACACGTGAAAGGGAAACGTGCATTTTCGACTTATTGGTAATAACTTGAGAATGGTTAAACATATTAGAGTGGGGTAAAAGATATTTTATTTAGTACATCTAAGTAGTCAATTTTTGTATGAAACATTTTTGACACAAGTTTCTAGGAGAAAAGGTATTGAAAAGTATAGAAAGACGGATCGTTGATTAGAAGTGTTACGAAGACTGAATTGTTCTGGGGAATAAGGGAACTCTTTCTTGGCGAAATTCAATTTCCTGCAATAAAGTTTTAAAAGATATACGTAATATTATAATATCGAGAAAAGTAACGTCTTGCAAAAAACACGGTTGACATAGAGGGGCTTTTGGGAGGAACAATGGCAGAAGTTAAAGTGAAGAAAAAACTTGTGGGGGTGCTGACCAAGGTGGATATCGGAGAAACAATGTCTGTGGGGGGGGGGGGGTGATAAACCGGACAAGCTCCAA
>NNCF01127425.1:7410-58355 GCA_002313205.1 Laupala kohalensis | reverse complement strand
ATATATATATCTTGATTCTTGAATTCGTAATATATATTCTTTTGCTAGGTTTAACTTGCTTACTATGAGAAGAAGTGCTTTGTAATTGGAAGCACCTTCGATGTCGGTTCATCGAATCTCCCGCTAAGCGACCTTTGAAATAGGGCATAGCTTCATTTGTGATGGGGTCGGAGGAGGGGGAAAACGAAAGTGATAAGACACTAGGAAACACGCAGGTCGAGTGAGGTAAGCGACGAATTTGAAAGGACTGGAGGAAAATGGGGCTTCAGGACGAGAGTTTATTGCCAATCGGGAAAAGGAATTGATGGCACCCGACACGTTTCTTAAAAGCCGTGTATCGTTGCAGCAAACCATAATACATTAGTTTTTGAGTATATCATTTGTTAATTTCTGAAGCATCCCGAGGTAGTCATTCGTACCACCCGAATCACGACTCCAGGAAACACCAACCGCAGTCGAGTGGGTACGGGGTTGCTCAGGTATAAGGTAAAATATCTGATCGGAATGGATTCCCACATTGGAGACTCGTAAGGTTTTCAATAGTCAGTACAGAAAAGTTACATTAAATTAATATAATTAATGAAATTCCTCGAGTATTGAACCTCTAAATAGTTACATGCATAATCTGTATTGATTATCATATAATTACTTCTACTACTCAGCGAAACTCTTCCTGTGTGTGAATACATCATGCTCGACGTTGAGGCTTGTCATCGCAGATACTTAGTTAGCCATACCAATAGGCTCATTGGTTGATAAAGGTGACAAAGAGACAGCATCGTAGGCAGCTCGGTTGCCTCGCAGTAACGTTGGACAAATTTTCATATACGAAAAGTAGGTTAGAAGGCAACCACACTACATCCTGTCTTCAACCCAGAGTGGTCTGAAGCACACGCATTTATATCACAAGTATTGTCCGAAATGGTACCTTCGAAGTGGCTTCTTTGTATGGAAAAGGAAACTTTACAACGAAAACGGAACTTTTGCCAGTTGGTACGACTTACAGAAATGTTCGTCTCGTAGAGAGAAACTACGAGAACATCTCATTGTCCGTATATAATATAAGGAGAATATTACGCCTTTCTCCTTGTTCTCCCTTCCTATGAATGGGGAAAAATTTCTATGTTCCAGACATTTCTTCGAAGTATCATATCTCACAGAGCACTCCCTCCTGCTTTTCGAGCTCAATAAAAATTTAATTTTCCTTTAGTACTTTATTCTTCTTCTGTTTCTACAAACATTCAGTTATTTCTTCATGTGTTACACCTCTTAGGTTGGATAACCCTCGGGCAAATGCGCCCATTCTTGTTACAAAAAGCGGGCGCGTGTAATGGTTTTCACTTTTTCTAACGAAAAATCTGATAAAATATGTTTTAAATTTATTTGATGTGTATTAAGAAATATTTGCAACTACCAAGCAGTCTAAACTATTTCAGTTGAACAATTATATTCAATTGATAATGCTACATTTTCTTACATTCTTTCACAGTAAATTGATTTTTCATTGTAAATTGACAGGTTAAGATTGCATGAATACAAATAATGTTTCTTGCATGTAATTTTTCCGCACTTGTTACAAATAATTCTTGTAATTGTCCCTTTGCGCTACCGCATTTCACGTATGTGCCGCATTTGTATTATTGGTATTTCAGTCGTCGACGAAACACCTCTAATAAATTGATTTATGCTGAATAAATTCCCTCTGGTAAAAAAATATTCTTGCGCTAAAAATAAAATAAATGTTTATACTTTTCGAAAATACTATGCGTCCGAACTGTCACTGTAGATCTCTCGAGACCGCTATTACTGCACCGCACGCTGCTTCAGGTATTTTTTCTGTGTAAACATGAGAACCGGTCACAACATCTGGACGACTACATGTCTTCTACCGGTGTCTCGGTATACTTGGTGGTGTCTCGGAATACTCCATTCCGTGATGTAAAAATGGATTATAAAAAGGGGATGCTGTAGTTTAGATAAAAAATGACATCATTTAACATATATTTAACTTTAACATATATTTCACACGATAATCTGAAATATGAATTAAAATACTTAGATGAGAGTGAGTCGTCGTGAAACAACGCGTTTCTTTATAGTACTGTAGTGTAAGCGTCAGTGGAAGTAGTTTGGGTTTACATGTTTTATATTATTTGAGTCAAAGGTTCTCTACGCAAAATGTCTCCAATACACTAGATCTTTAAAGGCACGTTACGCGATAGTGTAACATAGTGTGTACGCTAGGAAGCGAGAGTGTTTTGCAAAAACACAACTGACTATATTCTGCGAAAAGTGAAAGTGGTAGGTTCGTGGAGTTTTGTAATGGCTCTTGGATAGTGAGAATATGTCGAGCTATTAGTGTGATTTTCTATTTTGTTAGAATACGTTGCCGAACGTACCCAGCGTTAAGTGCAACATAATTAAAGAGTTTTTTTTTTGCACGTGTGAGTGCGTTTTTACGTATAACAAAGGAAATCATGACTTAGGGAAACACATTTTGTAAAGGAGTGTGAGATACTACTGTTAAGAAGTTCACGATTCCTAAAAGGCACAATCTTACATACATTGGGACTTAATGTAAGTTGGTGAATATTGTGACTGCACAATCTCGAATTTATGCACAATCCGATGCACAGGTTTTACGGCTCGAAGATACACAATAAATTACCAGCAGAAGTGTTCATTCATTTCCTGGATCGCTGTTACACTTGAAGTCTCCTTGGTCCGCAGGAACCTTCAGACACGCTTCCTTTGATTATGACAAGTGCACCATCACTATTCTCTAAAATGTTTTGACTAATATTTGGACAAGTCTGATAAGGCGATAATTGTTTGAGCTCCGGGTGGATTTGCCAGCTTTTGGTAACATCACCACTGTGGATGATTTCGAGAGAGCGGGGACAGAAGACAATGCGTGCAATGAAAACCGCGGAAAGAATGTGCTTTGTTTGCCGAGGAAGCTTCCTCACAGTTACACTGTCATTACCCCATAATTTTGTTAGAAGTCTGCTGGCTTTGTTAGAATTGCCTGCTTCGTTGCAGTGCGGGCATCTGATTCCGTTAATCTACGGGCTGAGACATTTCTTTTCTGCATTTTAAACGGAGTCATTATGCGGATATATTTTTATTTATCCTTTCACTCATCCTTTTCTCCGCGTTGTTCCTATCTCATTGATTCATCCACTTCAAGGTATATCTGACAGCACAAATAATTTCTGCTTACTCTATTAATGTTTCATAGCCTTTATTTCATCTTATAAGGTGTGCATCTTCCTTGATACATTTCCCTGCTTTCTATTCCATATATTTTATTTATTTATTTAATGTCTTTTGGTGAGGTTAAGGCCATGAGACCTGCTCTTTCACCTAACCTTTTGACTTAGGAGAGGGAATTGGGAAGGAGATATGTTGGTACCGAAGAATTCATGGTACCGAACGGACATTTGTCTGGAGTAGGTGAGGGAAACCTCAGTTGAAACGCCACCTAGTTCGGTCGAGCAGGGTTTGAACCCACACTCAACCACTCAACGGGATCGGGGTATCGAAGACGCTACCACTAGACCACCGCGGTTATATAGGGACATCTTTCTTTATCGTATATCTAATAACTTGAATATTTATGAGACATTTTCCTATTCTCTTTCAAATATTCTAATGTACCCTTCTCTACTATTATTTTTTATTAGTTTAATTTGTTTAATTAGGGCGTGAGTACGCGAAAATTACAACCTATTGGATCGACATAAATCTAGAACCCTACTGATAGAATAAAAGAACTTAACATGGAACAATTTACATTTATAAAAGAAACACACAAATTTAGACACAATTTAAAAAAGAAACTTCTTACTCCCTCAAAACATTCATAAACAGAGTATACATTTCTTCCCCTTCCAAAATAGTTACAAAGATCGATCAGCGTTAAATTATCTCTTTGGTTTAATAACCAGTCTTTGTGATGTGTTTGACTTCAGACAGTTCATGGAGCTTGAAGCTAAATAATAAGCAGTTACGGGGTCACGGCTTTACAGACATAATTGGATGGATCTCATCAATGATGACAACTAAATCATTGACGAATGCGGCAGCTTCGACGACGGAATTTCAATACTTTCCTTCCCCTGGGCTTGACCTTGATGAGCGGTTGCAGCACTTTGCCAACTTCGTAGTCTCGCGGCGTATTCGTTTGCTCGCGAACACGTACACAGGATATTCAGGCTCGGCACGACCACTTCAAGCTGGTAGATTTAGAATTGATGGCTGCTGTCAGCTAGTCCCTTAACGGTGACTGTGAATTCTCACAAGCACGACGGAACACATAAAATACTCGAGTTATCCTGAAATGCGTACTCCTACGGTCGACGTACTCACAATAAAGTAACGCTCGTTTAAGCTATTCGAGTGCGTGTGATTGCGGCGTCGCCTCAGATTACGGCTACAGGACTACTCAAATTCTCGCGTACCTGCGATAACGAGCTGCATTCGGCAACGATATTGGCCTTAATCGACCAGCCCTCGCAGCGCCCCGTGCGCGAATAAATATCCGATCGTTTTCTGGAGTTTGCTCTGGTGATTTCTGCAACAGAATCTTAACTAACTTAGCAAATCAAATCGTACCCAGTTCATCGATTTGTCACGTCAGTTGAGTTCTCTTTTTCTCTTGCCGTTACTTGCTAACGTCTTTCAACCGATTTTCTCTATTGCTTTTTCTCACGCCAGTTTCCAACAGACAGCTAGAAGCCGTTGATGACGCAACTAAACAAATTAGACGCTGCATGAAATATTGTGAAATTTCGAGTTTTAAAAACTTATTTATTAAACGAAAGTTTCAACATAAATGCACAATCCACATTTATCAAATCTCTTTGAGTGGCTGATATTTTTATCGGTATTCCTAAGAATGTCATTATCACTATATTTATTTTTACGTCATTGTCTAATAGCAACTCTTTCACACGATCTTGTTTTCGCTTGTCCATTCCCACCACGGGGTCGTGGGCGCTATCTACTATCTCTCATATTTCACTATTTATTCTCATTTTATATTTCCCTGGAGACGAATATCAGTCTAACGTACTCGGAGAAAGTTTCATATTTTATGTGTCGAGTGTTCTCTCGAACTTTCCATGTTCAGTACTCCTTTTTTAGTCCCAATCTCCGAGTCGTAATTTACCCATTTACAAAGTACGTAGTTCCGGTCATCGATAGCTCACCAGCATTTGCATTAATCGTTATTTGTCTTTCCTTTTAATATTAAATAGTGTCATAAATTTCCGTGCCCGGTTATCATGTCCATCATTTCTCGGTCTACGATGAACCATCATTCATTATCGCCGCATGTCACGTACTTGATGTATGAAAAAGCTTTGCATTCGTCCATCTTATTTGTTTCCTTTATTTTCATCGACAGTTTCACTGTCGTTTCTGTGTCGTCTCTAGATCCATTTGTACCGTTCCTGTCCGTATGCTTTTTGAAACGGAGTCACAACAGCTTGTAGCGTGAGATTGAATCGATTTCTATGCTCGTCAGCGTATGTATCAGCTTTCACGGCCGGATTATACGTGAATTGGAGGTGTGATGGAGAAGACTCAAGCGGTACTTTGTAAGACAAGTATTGATATGAAATGGTGCTTAAAGGAAGGCTTATTTTCGGTGATACTCGATGGGCAAATCCATGTTGCAAGAGAATAACCATATTTTAATAAATTGAGAACCACAGCGTGGTTAATTGATGAAAAGGTGACAATAGAGTCTGATTAGAGTAGAGGATGTCAAGTCACATAGTCTTAAGAACTTTCAAGAGGTGAAAGTGCGAAAATTAGAGCAAAATGAACTTAATGTCTTAAATTAGAGCAAAATGAACTAATCGGGTAGTATGGGAAGGAAGCAGACGTGAGGGTGGTTATTCTGTGAGTTGAAGCGGTACATAATCTGTGCTATCACAATTGACTCTCATGGCCAAACAATGTTCGCGATGTCGGACATCAATTTGCCGTGGTGCAGTACTCCTGGCGCAAATATGTATGTAAATCATCGGCAACACTTCTGTCCGCAATGGTAGTAGTTGAGACAACGAGGTGCATGGTTGCTGTCATTGACACTTCAATCACCACTACAACAGTTACGTTAGGCGCGTAAGTTGGCTCACCTGGCCATTATTCACTTATTCAAAGTATCGTCCAAGAGATATGATTACCTTGAATGACCCTTTCAATCATTTCCCATCTAGTGGTGGAGAAAGTAGTCTTGTTCCACCGACTAAGCATTAATCTCCTTTTTCCTTTCCTTCGACCAATGTCTCCTAGTCTCCGTAGCATGTGCAATACGAAGTTCTCTGTTAATCTACCTTCTTTTCTTCATATCATTGACCAACTTTGCCACTTGATCGTATCACCTCTCCCTGCAACGTGGAGGAATGCGCTCATGTACTATCTCGATAATCCTTCTCTTTCGTCTATCATTGTTCTTTTCAACTTTAATGTGATGTTTGTTGTATCTTTCCTAAATCATTGTCATATTCTTCAAACAATTTATTTGTCTTCTCTGTCTCTATTAACGTGATATTATCTCGTACATTCAACAATTCTACATCCCTGAATTTGTTGATATATGATCCTCATTCATAGCCATATATTTGGCAGTCTCAGAGTATGTGTTCTGGCGTTTCCTCATTGTTTCCACATTGACATTGCTCACCCTCTATTTTTTTGGATTTTACGTAAATACACTCCGAAATCTCCATGGTCTGTCATAAACTCAATGTTCTCGTTGGTTGGAACCATTTTCTCGCCTTCCTCACAAATGTCCCCTGCTTTACGAATATGTATGTCGTGCTTTATCTCATATTACTCATCGAGTCTGCCAGCCTATCATCAATTCCATATTAGTTTTCTCCTTGATCCTTTATCCTCCCTTCGCATTAAGTTTCCATTCACTATCACCTTCCATTCTGTTCTCAATACCTACTCCGTAATTTCTGTATGTCCAAGAGTATCGGCAGTGTCACTGCTATGACATTTAATGCTTCAGTCGATACTGTTTTGTAACTCCGTCACATGTAGTAAACACCTACGTAGCATAAATCGCAATTTTCTTTCAACGTACTACCGCTGAAGGGTTCCTACTAGTATTCGACGTATAATCTTGCACCCCAAACACAGTGGGGTTGCACAGTGGAAGAAATAACACCCGCTGTACAGTTCAGCTTCTTTATCGCTTCAGCACAGCGTAGTCCGAAGCTGACACCAGGTAGGAGGTTTGGAGAGCGACAGGCGACCACGGGAAGTAGTGTGCTGTGATTTTAAATGAAAGCTATTTTCTTTTAGTCAAAAGCACTTTATGTACTCATTCTGCTTTGCCACTAAATCGGAATTGAGTCAGTGACATAGGAATATTCGCATTAGTCAGGTGCGGATCCAATCCAACCGATGCAGACAATTTTCATATTTTTCAATTTATATGAATATGATGTATTACAAAATTATCAACACAATATACTACATATAGTTTATTTGTCATAAATAGTCACGCTTGCTTTAAGTTCACAGTTCTGATTTTTTTTCATGCCAATTTTTGTTATTTGTATTCACTTTCTCGTAAAGGCTAGCACCAAGATCAGTGCTTTTATTTTGTGCTAAATCATACCTTAGGATGCCCCACAACGTTGCGATATCGAAGTATTCCTGCAGCGAATTGGCATATTTCTGTCTTTTCGTTACAAATGTTAAATGATAAATGTCACTATAATATGAAAAATGATATTGACAGATCAGCGTCTTTACTTAATCTCTTACTAATGCAGAGAAAAATAATTCGAATATTTGCCCTAGAAGGGTACAGAACATTATTGGAACTGTATAAATTTTAGGTCAATACACTTTTACCCCCAGGGGACTTACATCTAGTAAGTATGTGTTTGGCAAACACGGGCCCCCGAGCTGTCTGACATTACTTCCACTTACTTGTCCTTTCTCTTTCCTGACCTTCCTTGGTCACCTCTTGTTCTTTTCGATCCCGGCGCTATTAGGGCTAGGGTATTTTTCATTTTCCTCTTTCTTCTTCTTTTTTCAAAAAATGAGATATGTTGATATTTGAGTTGTAATTCAGGAGGGTTTTTAGTGGGTATGGTTGAGTCATTCAGCGAGTCCCACACGCGGGGGGAGTCATGTTGGTTGTCGCTAGTGCGTAACTGCATTTTCCCTACCTGTACAAGTTTTAGGGCTCTCGATGTCGACGAGCCGTAAAACCCCACAAAAAAAAACACTTTTAGGTTAATGAACGGATAGTAACAACCCAAGCATGTGGGTTGTTTCATAATGCTTCACTTATACAAAAAACACGATTTGGTACGAAAACGTGACAATTATTTTATCATTAAAATTATGTTGATTTCAATTTACATTACGCCCCCAACCAGGAACCTAGCCAGATTTTTAGCACAGCGTCGGTGACCCATTAGAGGATAAAGTAAATACAACTTATCTCAGCAGAAACGTGCCACAAACTCCTTAAAAAGTTTCTACACCTGTGTAGTTCAGAATACAATTTTTAGTTGGAGAAATCGCCACGTATACTTTATTTTCAGTTAGATAGTACGTATTATTAAATGTATATTAGAATCGCATGTGATATTTTTAGACGTATGATGTACGCACGCAAGTAATGAATGTCATCCGCGTCTATTCTCTCTTTATTGCCTTTTATACTTTCACTTTTTTTAAATTCAAGGCGAGGGGATTGTCCATAAATTTTCAGAGGGGTTCTATGGTTGGGAGTTTTTCAAGACTATTATTTTTTCCAATTGCCAATTTCTCGTGTTTGAGTCTGAACACATCAATGAATATACACACTTTAATTTTTGTCTCTTTCTTTATCGTTCCAAGGACATTTGTTTTTTAGCTCGTCAGGTGCCATACTCAGCTTAAGCTGCACACAGACTCGGGAATCTCTCATAGATCGACAATATAACGGTCAAGGATCAACTCGTGAACGGTATGTTGAGCTCGCTACATTTGGCAACGTGGCGTATATGTTTTGACATTTCATATCCTCCTCGTCAGTGACAAAGTAGAATGCCTGTGGAATATCGGTCATTTAGTCATCTTTTGTATGCATTATTCTATCTTAACAAATCTAATGGAAAAATAAAACACAAATGAGCATTTTAACAAATTTTTAATTCATTAATTACCTAGATACATGTTGGTTAGGTCATACTAGGAATTCGTCCCTGAAATTTTTAGTCCTGGATTAACTAAATGAGAGTAATTAATTAATCAAGTTATATACTTTACCACCCCGCACGACACAAAACTTATAAAGAAAAGTCGCGTTCTATTCTATATAGTTTTTCCCGTAAGGTGTGTCGCCATGATGTTTCGAGAGTGACCACCATACGGTGAATATTCTACGAAGGATATTGTTCATGTTAACTTCCGCATAGCCAAAAAGACACCTCTACTTTCGCCTATATTATGTATTCTAAGTTACCTTGTATCCATTTTATTAAATGTTGAACTTCTGTTTAATTTCAAATCACTCATCGACGGGAGCGGACATTGCAGTCGACAGTACAGTGCTGGTACAGTAGTTGGCACTACAGTGGGCGCGAATGACCATGTCCTCGACACGGTGAGCGATACTGAAGAAGAGCAGACTATGCGTGTGAGGTGCAAAATGTGGGGGTGTGTTTTTATGTCAGGGATTTTTAGAAATGTGAGTTGCGTGTGCTTCGAAGGAATTATGGAAGATGGTGATAAGTAAATAGTTAGTGATGGATTGTACTTGATAGGGGGTGGGATCCCTCTTTACTTACGAAAGAAAATAAATATATCTGTAGTGTATCAGCTATTACAATATTAGGCAAAATGATTTCCAATCTACCCTTATTGTTCGCTGACGGATACCCAACTTGCTTGGACAAAATAACTGTGGGGCAGTTGGAGAAATTTGTGCCATTCATGGTACAATGTTCTTATGGTAATAGTACTGTCAGTTCATCTGTACCTGAGTGGTGGCCTGACAATCTTGAGTTTTCACTGCCTGTAATAAAACCTCCAGGAATGGATTCCAAATGGCCTGCAATTCTCAAGAGCCTAGTTTGTCGTTGTTATTCATATCATGGTTGTGATTTCATGTTGCAATTTTCAGAAGCTCTTTCACAGTGTGCAGTGTCATCATTAAGATTTGTGGATGGCCGTGATGGAACCACATCATTGTACAGTAAAGTTACAGGGAAGTTACTTGTTACTTTTAGAAATGAAAATATGCTATATGACAAAAAGAGAGAAAGTCCTAAAAAAACTCTTCTTTCTCGAAGATATGAAGAACCTGAACAATCACATTTAATGGTTCAACCGCCACTTTTTGATATTTATTTGTGTGAAAATTGTGATGGTGAGTTCAGTTCATTGAAGGAAATGCAATATCATGAAAAGATTTGCCATCTGGAACAACATGCCTCTACACCATCAATCATTTCAGAAGACTTAAATTCTGATCAAGATAAGTTTCTCAGTTATTTCTGCTTATCAAATGCTACAAGTGGTGTGGAATTGAAGTCTCCTAGAAAAACTCAACAATCAAACTTTAAGAAAACTGTCGGAGGTTCTTGGCGATATGCTGGAATTCCTTTCTCATCCCCATTAGGTCTTCTTGTCCACAGAAAAATTCAGGTGCCACATTCCACAAAAATTGAACGAAACTGCCCAGCAAAACCGTCGGATTTAAATGTACAATTTTGTAGACGGAGATCCCCTAGTTGGATTGTTTCATGGAAACCTCCTGAAAAAAATGAAGAAATTGATGATGCTTGGGTGCATATTTACAAATACCCCAAATGGAAATCGTGGAAAAACACTGTATCAATCGGAAACCAATTGATCAGAAAAAATCAGCAATTACACGATCAGTGTAGGAATGTTCTTGTTAAGTTGAAAAGGTTAACCCAACAGGAAATTGACCTTTATACTTCTCCTATTAGAGCTAATGTCCCATCGTCTATGAACTGTTTATCTTCTATTTCTTGTCAAACGCAGGTCAATCACAATAGTAATGTTGTGTGCAGATTCGATCAATTAATATCAAAAGATCTGATTGTGACTGAGGCTAATGGTACACATGAAAAGTTTTATCCTGTTGAGACTGAATTAACTGAAAATTCTGAATGTTCATACAACGCTCTGAAAATGCATAATCCTCACCTTCAATTAGACCTTTATAAGGAGACTTGTGTAGGGGACCAGACCAGTGCTGAAGCTATGGATCATTGTGAATCAAGGGATGTGAAAAATGTGAACTCCCGGAAGCATCCATGGACAAATGAAGTAGAAGCAATTCCTGTAATTAGTTTAATTTCCAGTGATGAAGAAAGTGAAGACATCTGACAAACATTTATGGTAATTTGGTTCCAGAGAGATGATTTAATAACATAAACTTGTCCAAAAAAGTGAAGTTCCACGTGATAATTGTGTAAATATGTTTAAAAGTTATCAGTATTGGGAAAAAGTTTTAACTTTGCTGATAATTTTATCTTTGTTTCTATATTGGCGGTGCACATACTGTTATAAGTCCTTCCACTTTCTTTTCATACTTATAAAGGTAAGGATGTTTTGCATGAAATCCTTCTTCTATTCTATTTGAATCTGAACAATTGTGTTCATAGTTCTTTTATCTATTAACCTGTAATATTGGAATGCAATTGTTGCTCTAAGTATGTGATTATATTTATAATGTTTTCTCTTCCACAATTATATTCTAAAATTTCCTCACTTTTTGTTTGTTTTGTTGTTATTTCCATCACATTGAGTCACAAACTGCTTCCAATTTTATTCAGTTGTGATTTTTCAAGTAGGCACATTCTTTATTTTATTTTTTTGTTAAAGTGGCAATTATGCTTAATTAACTTTAAATGAAACCTCAACTATTACTTTATTTTCACTTTGTACCAATTTTCTAATCTATCTGGTGTTCCTTGATTCATTTAGGTGTTTAAATTGCTCTTTAGTATTTTTTTGACTTGTACATCAAATGAATATTGTTCTCAAACCAGTGCAGATTCTAAATTTCTCTAAATTTTATTGCAAGAATCTACTCAAAAATATTATTTTCTAAAGTTTTATAAGATTTGTTAAAAAAAGTTTTGTTGATTATTCTAAACCAGGTCCAGAAAGAAAATAAACATTTTTTCATTGCAATCACGTGATATTTTATGCAACATATTCCAATATATTGTTTATGTATATTTCTAATATTTTAACTATAAACTTTCTATTTTATGGAATTACCTGAATACAACATGTTTATAAATAAAGAATGTTTTGAAGTAATTCAGTTTTAGTAATGAGTAAATAAGTAGGTGTGTGCTACTGCATTTTGTATACTGTATTACTACACAATTTCATGGATGAAATATCGGATATTGTGTATTATGTAATACATTAGACAATCAAGACATTTATTTTAATTTTTTGAGTTCAAAAAAGACTAGTTTGTATTTCAATAATTTTATTAAATTAGATTAATATAATGGATTTTGTTTTATTATATAATTTACATCTTATGCTTTATTTTTGTTATTTTTCTTAAGAGATAAGGTTCAACAAAAAGATAAAAAATTCTCTAAGATTGTTATTTAGTTTCATGTAGAAATTTCACTTGTGTTGAAAAGAGTAAATGATAAATGCTTCTTTTTTTTCCTATTTTGGTGTATTATTTTCTCCTTAAGTAACCTCAATCTTGAAGAATCACGTTTTGCAGACACGTTATACTTCTTACTAGAAATATATATTTACACAGAGAACTACGAGAATCTGTATAATTGTTTTTTTAAACAATATTCTTTTATTTTCCATCGCATATGGCCACCGAAGATTTTGAAAATAAATAAAGGAAGTTGAATATCTGGTTAAAAATTTCATTTTTGTTGAAAACACAAAATTTTACCCCTCATGTATTATAATTTATTATGTACTTACAGTTGAATCTAAAGGATCTTTAGGTAATACTTGAACAAGCTCAAGCACTTTTTAAAACTTTGACTTTAATTTCATGACAAAGCTAAACATATAATAAAGTTATACATGTATAAAGATGTTTAATAAATGTCTGTGTAATATATTTATGTATAGTATCTCGTGTTGAATATAACCTGATATTCTTTCTGAGGTTTAGAAATTACCGACTATTTTCTGAAGTTAATCTTTGTAATGAATTGAATACCAAATCACTTCAGTCCCATTACATTAATTAAGTTGTTGCCTAGTTACAGCTTAAATTAAAATTTCTTGCAGATGCACGAATGGTAGCCACTTTCTTTTGTTGAACATGTCATAATTCAATTATGATCATTTATTAACTGCCTTCTACTAACAAGATAAAATAAAATCCAGTGCAATATAATACTTGCTAAATACAAAGGTGAAAAGTAAGCTATGAATACAATAAAATTCTAGTGATAAATAAAATGATATAAATAAGTCAAATATTTATGTTCAGGATGGTGTAAACCACAGATGTAAAGTACCTATGGACGGTGGGCTCAAAATTTATATCCCAATTTTACTTCCTCCACCTCCAAAAATCATAATTAAAAGTTTTATTTAACTTATTTTGTTAAAAATTCACTTGTTGGATTCAAAATCAAATTTTAAGGAGCTTTTGGTTGATACTCAAATGAGTGTTATAATTAAAACAAATTTTGAGTGATTTCAATAATAATGATTCATTAGAAATATTTTTCAGAATAAGTTAAAGAATTTATAACTACATAATTATTAAGTAATTGTTGTATTACCATATGACATTATTTCAAAAGAGATTCATAATATATTTAACAATTAACATTTGGGTCCTTGATTGGAATTCATGGAATGGCTCCTGAATTGCTTCCTGAGGGTAAATTAGTACATACAGTTTTCAACTGTATTTTGACAAATCATATTTTATTGTATTATATTGTTTTGTAGTTTATTATTGGGTAGCACACTAAATTATAAAAATGGATAATTTTAAACATATCTTATTAAGTTTTTGGAAGTATTGCGATAAAAAAAGAAAAAAATGAATTTTCTATCAAGTTATTTATTTTATCAAATTATTTATGACTTATTTAGTTCAGCCAATCAATTCTATGGCTTAGAACACAAATTATCACAGAGGGGTGAATTGTTAGGGTGGCTTGTGGGAGGATACATCCAGTGGTGATGGAACACCTAAACCAAGTACCTTGTACACATTTACACTCACCTGAACTGTTTTGGAAAATCTTAAAAAATTACCCTTCCAAGGGAGTGGGGTAAATAGAGGAGGAGGTTGTTTTTAAGATATGTGTGATTTTTTAATCTCACCATCTAGAATGGACTTATTCAGTCTGTACACGGGAAACTAGCTTTCTCAGAAAATCAATGTGTGGTAAGCTCAATGTTCGTGAAGTTTACTTCCTTCCTCACTCTCAGGGTGTTGCAGAGCGGACGGGGTGGTAAAGAAACCTCCCGATAAGAGATTGTTTAGAAAACTCAGGGGAGCACCCTTGCTTTAAAAGAATAAATTTTACATTTATTCATTTAAAAATATAAAAATCATGTTGAGTTGAATGAAATGCACCACTAATTTTACCTCACAATGTACATATACAGGTTTGAAATTTACAGTGACAAGTTATTATGCAAATTATCAATAAACAGTGAACTATTTAATTTTTAAAAGTAGCAGTGAGGTTTTGAACAAGTAAATCTGGTAATTTTGTAACATTTTTTGTTGTATGCTGCACTTACACAATTTTTCCCCAAATTCTTGGTATGAACTTGTGTTTGTGATATATCCCCTCCTATACCTGACAAACTTATCGAGATATCATCTTGGTTTTGTTATGTAAATATTACTTAACTAAGTGTCTAAATACAACTTGACTTTTCAGTATTTTACATTTTGGGGGGAAGTTTGAAAATGATTAGTATGTTGTCCTGACAGACCTGAGTAAGTGTGCGGGTGGCCGGATTAATTCATCTTTTGTGTGTTGTTTCTAGTATTATTGGACAGTTGGGAAACTTAATTCAAAAGATTTACTATGTCTGGTTTAAAACAGGTAAAACTGCCATTTTCGTTTTTCCACGCGCACTGTTTTTGGCTTTTGTAAGCGTTTTACGTAAGCTTTATCTTATGATTGGTTTGATCTAGCGCCTTAAAATTACTGACATTGTGTTTAGCACATTCCACGCTACAGTTTCAACATATATTTAATAATATATAGCTACCTGCGTCTAATTGATTTCGTGTCTTGAATTAGACATTTGAAAATGAATAAATTTGGCTTATTAGTAGACGCTGGCGAACCATCTCTAAACAGAAGAAGTGATATTTTATTTGGATCTTACGGAGTGAAACTGATGGTTTTAGATCACCCTACTCGCCATCACATACATTCCCCCAAATGTTGATCATCTTACACTGCAAGACATCGTTACATCGTTATCCCGCCCAGCGGGTGTTCGCTTTAAACTTCTGCGGGAGGGAAATCGCATCATGCTACCCACACTCTCTCACCCCACCTTGGTCCTTCACGCAACCAACCATCGACTTTCAGCTGTCTCAACTTGCAAAGTAGGACACTCCTGTTGCTGTGTACCAGCAGCACTTCGGAGAACTTTGTATTTGGATCACATGTTCATATACACTGATGGCTCATCCATGAATGATTCCGTTGGTGCTGCTTTCCACTATCATAGTGCCACCCGTTATTTTCGCCTCCATTTCTTGCAGCGTGTACACTGCGGAGAAATATGCAACTCGTGAGGCGCTGAAGTTTATTCAGCTATCTTCAATACGGCGTGTGGTTCTTTGCAGTGACCATTAGTGCTCTGTGATCAGTGTCTTCACTCTACACTTCCGACATCCTTACACTGCCTATTCAGAATCTAATAAGCCGTCTAGTTCAAAATTTTGTAATAGTCCTTTCTTGGGTTCATGGGTACGTGGGTATTATGGGTAACGAAGAAGCTAATGAGGCAGCGGAGAACACAGAAGGCAGTCCTTGATATATCAACGGTTCCTACGTCAGATTCAAAGCTTTCCATAACATCATCTATTCTTGAGACATGGCAAGCCGAATGGCAAAATTGCACCTTCAAGCTTAGGAAGGTAAAAGACTCTGTTAAGACCTGGTCGTCTTCATCCCGTGCGAACAGACGTGAAGAAGTGATCCNCCCCCCCCCCCCCCCCATCTGTGAGACTTGCATCCTTGCTTTTTTTTCGGTTTTTATAATGTTTTAGGAAACTGTCGTCTCTTTTTTCCTGTCTTTATGTTTGGACATATGGTATTTCAGGAGGGTTTTTAGTGGGTATGGTCGAGTCATTCGGCGAGTACCACACGCCGGGAGAGTCATGTTGGCTTACCTTAGTGCGTAACAACATTTTCCCTACCTGTACAAAATGTTAGGCCTCTGACGACCTCGATGTCGGTGAGCCGTAAAGCCATTCCCCCCAAAAATGAATAAATTTGTGTTTTCGAAAGCAATTTTCTAAAGGAGGAGATAAAGTCTCAGACTTAAATCTTTTCGTGTATACACACGCGTATACATAGATAATGTGTATAGAATTTCATCCTTGAGACGTCTCCTTTCCAGGTTATGACCTTCCAAAAATCAAAATTTTCAATTTTTCGTTTTTTTGAGTGCTTATAACTCTGTTGGAGGACCTAATAAAAATAAGATATTTATTTACAGGATTTAAAAATATGATATTCCATTATTATAAACTACTGTAAAAATTACAAATTTAACCGGAAGCAGCGATATTATTTTCCAAATTTTGTTGAAACGTTTCTCTTTGGTATATATAAACGGTCAACTTTAAAACCACAGAAACGCAACAATATGCTCCTTTAAAATATAAATAACAAATTACAGGTGTGCTCACACTTTTTACACTTCATCAGGGGTGCTTATCCTACAGTAGTGATGTTTTGGCAGAAAACTTTCATGAAGTATTTGAAGTTGCAGTAATTATTTTAATGCTATTAAACAACACAAACATTAGCCACACGTTCAGGCATACGATTCAGCAGTATCTCTGTTAGTAGATCCTTGTCGGCAGAACTCGAATGTGAATAATAAATTATAATAGTTATAAAAAATGCCGTACTCATACTGTTTCACTGGTACTTATTTAACTTTATATTTCCACAGAAATCTTAGATGAATATTGTAATAATTTGTTAGCTTCATCATATTTAATTTTCTAAAAATATATTAAATTATTTGTCATAGGATCAAAGATGAGATCCTTTTCATGCTTCATAAATTCTACTACAATTAACATCCATTATATAATCAAATTATATAAATATTTTAAGGCTTACTACCTTTCTGGACGAACAGTATATTCTGAGATTAAGAGCTCACAAAGTTTTGACTTTCGCTTGAAGTCGTCGTTAGGTGGTACAAATTATAACAAATACGGGAGTTTAAATTTATGCACAGACACAGAAAAGCTATGTGATATATACAATACATATTATAACATTGTGTAGTTTCTGCTTTTTTGTAAACATATTTTGAGTTTATATTTATGTTTAATATTGTGTTCAATTATTCTGTTATGTTTCTTGTTATAATTTGTACAGCCTGACGACGACTTCAAATGAAAGTTGAAACATTGTGAGCTTTTAATCACAGAATATACTGTTTGACCATAAAAGGTCATAAGTCTTAAAGTATTTTTTTAACTTCTTAAATTAAATTCTTAGTCCATATGCATTAAAAAATTCAACATGCTTGTGTCTTTTTTAATCCCTGAATCCATTATAGTACCTCTATTTTGTTGGAAGGTTCAAATATGAAAAGCAATCATTTCTTCACTTTTTAGCTAACATATGTGATTACTTCAATATTATAGATAAATCAATAAATTACAACTTAAGACCTTTTTATGGACATTTGCAATATATTTTGTGCTTTTTAAGTACACATTTCGACTCATGTTTGAGTTGGCGTCAACAAGTGATAAATTGTTACAAGAGCAGCAGAAAATTTGAACGTGATATTAAATGTAAATTTAATGTCTATTTTCACATTAAATTATCATGTTGTTTAAAAAACTGCATACCTCATAAACTGGTCTGGTAGTACTCATTCTACTAGTAATGTCCATTATATATCACAAGATATTAGATATTGTCACTGTTCGCTTTGTGGTATCACCTATTCGATAGCATGTATAACTTTCATGACAATGCAAAAAAATTCCATTCAATGCGAAATCCAAAATTCAAATTGTCACACATGAAGAAAATATTATATTGCACTGAATGAGCATAATTTATTACCTTTTTTTTTCATCAGATGTGGTTGAATTAAGAACTTAAAAGTATAAATCACCGGTGTCTTATGTTCTAAATGATCAAACTATTTCTAATCAACACAACCTATTCTTCATGATAGTAAAATAAGAGGAGTACAGTTTCCTGATGGTTAACCCCATAAAAGGTTTCACGTTCATCTGTGACAACTAAACAATAGGTATCCAACTACTCCTCTAACTATATCATCATCAAGGAGGTTTTTTATCAATCAAAAAATTAGCCTGTTATTTTACAATCAAGACTCCGCGTACTAGGAAGATAATTATCAAAAACCTTATATCTTGGTGTTACCTCTATTATAAGTGTGAGTACAGTATTTTCATACATATTATTATTTATTATAGAACTTATTGAGTTCTATTGACAAGGATCTACTGACAGATACTGCTGAATCATGTGCCCAAACATGTAACTAAGGTTTATGTTATTTAATAGCTTTAAAATGATTACTGTAACTTCAAATACTTCATGCAAGTTTTCTGCCAAAATATCACTTCTGTAGGATAAGCACCTCTGATAAAGTGTAAAAAGTGTGAGCACACCTGTAATTTGTCAATAAAATTATAAACAATTATCAAGCTTATTTTTATAACAACTTCATTTATTATATTTGATACTTAGTTGCTAAATTATTATTTATATTTTCAAGGAGCACATTGTTGCATTTCTGGGGTTTTAAAGTTGACCATTCATGTATACCTAAGCGAAAAGTTTTAGCAAAATTTGGAAAATAATATTGCTGCTTCCAGTTAAATCTCAAAGTTGTAATTTTTACAGTAGTTTATAATCATGGAATATAATATTCGTAAATCCTGTAAATATCATATTTTTATTAGGTCCCCAACAGTTATAATCCTTCAAAAAAACGAAAAAATTGAAAAATTTGATTTTTGGAAGGTCGTAACCTGGATAGGACGTCTCAAGGATGAAAGTCTATACACATTACCTATGTATACGCGTGTGTAAGCACAAAAATATTTAAGTCTGAGCCTTTAACCCAACCTTTAGAAAATTCCATTATCAAACGTCCAATCCAAGATGCGAAATGAATTAGATGCAGGTAGATATAGAAATTAATTATATGTTGAAACTGTAGCGTACAATGTGCTAAACACAATGTCAGTAATTTTAAGGTGCTAGATCAAACCAATAACTAGGTATTAAATCTTGCGTAAACGGTTACAAAGGCCAAAAACGGTGCGCGCTGAAGAACGAAAATGGCCGCCAGTTTTAATCCAGATATGGTAAATTATTTTGAATTATATTTTTCTACTCTCCAATAATACGAGAAACAACACACAAAAAGATGAAATTTTTCTGAGGAGGTGCGGCGACACTATTTTTTTCTGGATTGGCCCAAAAATAGTTAGCTGCTTGTTATAATATTTAACGAATATAAACCTATTGGTATTCAGTAGAATGTAAATGAATATTCAATTTTTTTTGTTAAACGAGCTACTTAGATTGATAAGTTTCCAACGTTGAATATGAGATGACTCATTTTTACTGCCAAGAAATATGTAGCATTCCAGGAACCAGCCCGCTCTAGATCTTTGCTGTGGATTCCTCTATGCTACCAAGGTGACTGACTGAGGGGTACTTATATTCAATATGCCCCAATCATTGAACGACCTGGCTTCCCCGTATCCCTTTTCTCCTTTCTGACTATCTGAGCTGTTGTTTACTGATAAAATCACATGCTGTTATGTAAGTTATTGTGATTTTGGACCACATTACGTCAAACCGAAAAGAAAGGCGAGGTTAGGTCGAAGGCAGGGTCATAGAGTTTAGTATAAATAGAGGCAACCGTCTCTGCTTCAGATTATCCTTGACAACATGAGACAGAAGATACTGAGAGATTTCGCCCTCTCGCTCGCACATCCGCTTGGAGGGGGTAAGGTGTTAGACCGTGTCCTACGAGGGCGACAAACGCGAGCTACAACTTCAAGCGACGAGATTCAAACACGCTTGTAATTACGAGACTGTCCTACGTGAGCGACAGCGACACTGTAGCGCGACAAGTGCGACATGCAACGTCGCTTAAACTTCAAACATGCTTGTTTTGTCGCGCGTCAGAAGCTACATTTCACCCAAGGAGTGTATTTCTCACAACCTACTTGATCATACTAGAGATTATCGTTTGTATTAGTATCGAGTAGGTCTTGACATTTCGTCGTGATCTCGCCTGAGGCTACTGTGTTTTATAGGTTATCTCATGAAGTATCGAAGCGGTTTTATACAAGTTCAAAACACAACAAACCCAATTTTTTTGGTGTTGCAAATTAGTTCCTTTTTAGTAATCGTTAATGCCATTTCCAAGGAAATAAAAAGTACAAATCAACACTGGTATTTTCAAAAGTTTTTGGGGTGCAAAAAGTTGCGAGTACAAATGTTAAAATTCAATATAATTAAGATGTTATTTTCTGATAAATTTATTGCATGTTTTCATGGCATATTTGTCATGCTTAAATCCGTCTTGTCACATATATTCACATATTGTTTGCGGTGAGGCGCCATCTTGCTTAAAGAGCCGACCGATCGCGCAGGCGCCCAGTGCAGGACACAATCCTGGCGACGCGACGCTACACTTCTGTCGCTCGCGTTTGTCGTCCACGCAGGACTCGGTCTTACTGTGCAACGACTTGTGAGCAGCAGTTAGCTGTCGGCGAGGGTAATCGAGTTCCCCCACCTAAGGCGATGTGCGAGAGAGACAGATAAATCTCTCATCCTTTTCCCCATGAGACAACCGGCGCGTAAGGCTGTTGGGTCTATGTATCAGTATGTATGTATATGTGTGTGTATATATGTCTGTGGGCGGGGTACAAACTTTTATTGAAAATAAAGGCGAGGTACAAATTTTTGGGTGTTGTGAACGTTTGGGAGTATTAAGTTACCACAGATAATGTTGCTTTATTAAAATGAATTGATTTATTAACGTTTTGATTTATGTATAAACTATGAACAAATCAATAATTTCATTCATCTGAAAATTTCGGGGTTTGTTGTTTTTCTACTAGTTACATAATAGCTAGCTCATTCTGTCAGAGCAGCTTGTTTATCATGGAAGGGGTCTTTTTATCATAGCAAATGTATTTTTATCAAATTTTTATCATTTTACCCGTATCTTCCCCCTGCTACAAACTGTCATTACTTCTCGTATTCTCGTCCCATTTCATTGCTTCCTTGAATCCTATCTCACTTATTTCCAATTTTTCCTGTTAACTATCCCTCTTATTTCGGTGCTTATTATTGTGCGGTTTCGTACAACTTGCGTAATTATTTTCGTTTGTAAAGTATTTAACCTTTCATCTAGCACATTGATGATTTTCGTTCACTTCGTTAAGTTTTCTTTCTTTACATCCTAACTCATCATAAAGCCTTCAACTATCCTCTTCTCTAATTTCATTATCTCCTCACCATGAATAGCCTTTCCTTGGTTATACTTATTTCCTTTAATTAGTTTTCGTATTACTTCATCCGTTTCTATTCCCTCCTTAATACTTTCTGTATATACCCGAGTGTTTTCTGTGACATATGGTGTATCATCTATTTCGATCATTTCCTTTAATTTGATGTCTTTTATTATAATCCTTTTAGGAGATGGGATCACGTAAACTCGAGTCTACATAGTTTTTACGCAGATTCAGTCAAACGGACACACTAATATCATTTCACTTCAAAATCGTACAATTCACATTTGTGGTCATTTGATATTTGTCCTATGATGTGGCTAAAAATTAGATAAAAGAAGCTTTATGTGTATTTTAATTCCCAATACTTTGGCTTATACTTCTACAATCTTCTCTGTGCTGTATCGTTATTTGCTACTCTATAAGGATACAAACGCAATTTTACAATTCCTTAGTATATTTGCTTTTATGGAATGCGGAGTCTTCACTTAAAAACAATTTCATTTCCATTCAGGGTCGGAAATTGTTTCTTTCCTAGTTACCATATTTGAGGGGTTCCTAGGATAAAATAGCATTTTCACAGAAAAAAGTCGCAACCTGCACAAGATTTTCCGTTAAGAGTCTCCACCCCAGTTAGCATCCATGAAGCCAAAAAGTATCAGTACCCTTTGAATAACGCAAAATCTCTTCGCTGCTTCCTAGTGTTCAGAAGATTTATAATTATTTAACTGCTTTAATTTGTTAATCACCAATACAATGTCTGGTTCAGTACATACTACTAGAAACATAAGTGAACCATTTACTGATTGATCAGGTAAGTTTGGTTTACTAAATAATTCTTTCACATCTTGATATTTTAATCAGGTACCAGATGAGTCAATACAACTTGATATATTTTAATTTTTCTGTCCAGAACATTTCATTGCGCTTCGTTCAGCGTGATCCTATCTTGATTTACCTAATGTCGGTGTGCTCTATCTAAATCCGTCATCTCTAAATTTAACATGATCCCTTTCAACATATGGATAAAAATATCATGTAACCTACACAAAGTACTTTTATGACAAGTGTTGCTACGTTTCTTTTTCGGATATTTTAAATCACACGGACCCCAGGACTGTTTTACCTTTATACCATTATCTATATCAGTCTCCTATCTGTTCCGTCTCGCGTGCCCCTAACAATTTTAATAATATTGTACTTTCAGCCTATCCATCGTCACATGCGGGATGTTTTGACACGGAATTGTGAAGTTTAAATTCATATACTTTTATAAAATTGCGCAGTAAATCTGAATTTTTAATCAAAGGAACGTTTAGAATACAATGACGTTTAGAATACAATGTTATCAAATTTACCATTAGAGAAATGTCTCGGGTACAATTAAAGACGTGTTACGCGCGGGTCATTGAAATAGACATGCTATATTTCTCTTTCAACTTCTGGTTGAAATCTCTATGAAGTTTGAGGTTGAAGGGACTTAAACTTTTCATCATCTATTCTGGAAAGATTTCTGAACATTTTAATGTTCAGTAAGCTGTAAGCAAATACATTTGAATGTTTTTCCAGAAAAAAAAGAAAAGTGTTTGTTACGTGCGGGACATTACAAATTGCAATATTTTAACTCCCCTAATATTTGTGATGTATATTATTTTACTATAGGGTTTATTCCATATACTATAGTACACAAAGTTGTTAACACAATAAAAATTAAAAAAAAACATTTTAACATTTAAAATGAAAATATAACATTTTAAAAATACTCTAAATTTTTGTACATCGTACCGCGACGAGACTTAGACGCCTCAGTTGGTGGGCATATCTTCCTAATAATGTCCTCAGGTGAATAGTAGACGCAATCACGAGTTATGGGCCAATTGTAAGAACTGGCTACTACTTGCTGGAACCATAACATTAATTTTAATTTGATTGCTTCCACATATTTCTACAACATTTCCGGGATATAGCAAGGTATTATAAGACACAAAGCCCCAATCTCATACACCTACATTTATTATGGAAACAGTATCTTCAGGCTCCAGTGAATGGCATTTGAAAAAACTGTGCCATCAGAGTTTGCACGAACAATGTGATATGATGGTATCCCAGGCACAGCAATTGTCACTTCCCAAGGCTCTTCTCTTTTTATTTGTTGTTCTATCTCTTTCTCGGATATATATTTCACACAAGTGGAAGGAACAAGGTCATTTGCTAATTGAGCAAACTCTTCTGCATTCTGGATAATGTGGGAATTTTCCTTGATCTGTGTCTTTTGGCGCACCAGTCGCTACACATTTCCTCCTACATCATCAACAACATCTTTGTCTTGGGATGTTGCAAAATATTTACAACAGAACTGCCTTTTGTATTTCTTTGATAAAATTTTGACATGTCCCATGAATTTGTTCTTGGATTCAGAAGCAGGTTCATCGCTCCACATGATGTCTTCAATCACATGAGAACCTTCCACACCCTCACCGACCCTTCCTTCTTTTACAAGTAACACTAATCGTCCATTATCAATCTTTTCCCACTATTTCCATGATAAATGCTTTTCAGCATCCATGGAAATGGAATTTTTTTCCATTTACTCTCCTTTCTTATGCCAGTGCAGTCAGAATTTATGGAATTATCTCACAAAATACACTTCAAAAAACCTTCACCTAATCTACTTTCTAATCCTTCAAGTTCAAATATTTTACGTGATACTCTCAAAACTTTGTAAGGCTTATATTCATTCTATTGTATAATTGCTTTCAAGTATCGGTATAATATCTTAAGAGATATAAATTCACGCACTAATACTTTAAAAAATTATCATTCTTGTCACGTGTAGGACAAGAAGTGTACACTTGTAAATGGACTTACAACTCAAAATTTAATATAGATGGTGTTGATGATATTTTGTTGGCATAATTTAAAATGAAATTAATTTAATATACATTTCATTGATTTCCGTTATTTAATAATGAAATTGGAAAATTACCTTCACTTCCACTGTATGATTCGATCTTGAAGCAAGTATTTCAGCACGATGAACACGATCAAACATGACGATGTAATACCACCAGATAGTCAGAGAGAAACACGTATATTTTAAGATAGGTTAGGTTACAATTAACGACGAAAATTTTCTCACTTAACAAAATTATATTATCTACAATATTCGTACATTACATTAAGACATTATATTAAGACACAAATCGAAATATCAAATTTTTAATTTTCATGAACTTTGTCCGTGTTTTCGTGGAATGCCCCCTATACATTTTTACAACCCTTTATTTTTGCAACATTGTTAACGTCCGCATAGTTCTGAGTTGCATATTACGATAGTAATAATTTAAAACAGTACGATGTACATCAGGGAGACCATTATAAATCGAAAAATGCAATGTTTGCTTCGCCCTCATACGACGTCCCTACACACTTATTTGTCAAACTATTTTGATACGAAGTGTGTCTAGTATGTTTGACGATAGGTTCAGTATGACAGTTTTCACCCGGACACGATTAATTTAATTAAACTTTTTTACTTATATTTATATAATTCTATTAATTAATATTTTGTGCAGACAAAATCATTTGATCGTGTGTGGGTACTTTTAGAATGGCTAATAATTCTAAAAGAATGAACAGAAAAATTTCTGTCGGTTTGGAAAGTAAAACCCGTTCCCCGAGTGGTTTAACATTAAACTGAATTTAGAAAGGAAATCGTATATTTTGAGACTTTATTTTTGAATGTTTTGACGTGAAATTATGTATTTTGTAGTTTTGAGGGACTCGAACTGATGTAGTCAAATCTAATGTAGAAAGGTTGTTTTGATCTTTGATATTTGTCATTATAACTGTCCATTTGTTAAGCAATTACTTTTCTAGGTGAAAATAATTGCGAGACTTAATGAGTAGACACCAGGATAACGGCGGCGTGGTGAATGATAAGATTTATGGCGCCCACTATTACATTTTACTTTTGGCGTACGTCTGAGTAGTCCGATCCGTAGTCCCCTTATTTGAAAACTGCTAATCTAGACAATTAAACCCATAAATAGTCATGTTTAACTGAAAAGTAAAATTTTTCTGTAGGTTGGCTCTAGTCACATTTTTGACATCCATTTATAGTGACTAAATCCATGGAGTTCTATCATAAAATCCAACTGTTTCTGAGAAAGATTTTGACAGGTGATTCAGTCTCTTCATAATCTACATTCCATTTCCAATTTAATTCTCGGATTCTTGTCTCTTACGTCTCTTTATTTTCTCATTGCTCTTCCTTTTATCATTACACTAATTTCTTGTTAATAACTCTGATTTTCTGGCCTAGGTACTTATTATTTCATTAATTGAATTTAACTCCGTCTACGCTACTGTCCACCTCTTGCCTCTTTTCCTGTGCTTAAATACTAACTAAAGACATGTAGGCTCACACTAATTTCCCATCACTACGTGGCACGATATAAAGTCAGGTTAGTCTTATGTTTTCATATCTATTCGGATATCTCCGCTTTGCCTCAACTTATACCCTGAATATACCCTCTCTGATGCAATAGTGTATACTGGGCAGTTATCCTCTGTAACAACCCTTCCATTTCAGCTAACATCCTATATTGAATCCGATCTCTTGTCCTTGTTGTCTATCTCTTGGCTACCCAATTCTCAGAACTCATTCTCACTATGGTACCAGTACGTGTATGTAGATATGTTCCCACGGTGGATAGTTTGGCGCAACTCACTTGGCTCTTTATTTCTGGTGACTTATTGATTTCCGATGTGGCGCGTATACGACGGCATGTAGCTTGGTAATCTGTTCTGCGTTATTGAGTCATACTGAATTTTTTTCTCTATTGATCGTCGGAGCATCTTTGATTGTCGGAGGATTTACCAACATTAACGGGAAAGGTTGATCCTACCCCGATTAGCTTCGAGCAATAGCATTTCTTAACGTTCCAATGACGTGAAGTAAGACTAGTATCAGACACATTCACATACGAGTTGATCACTATCTTGAGCCTAATTCTGTCTTTTCTCTCTTACACTATCCATTGAAATCCTCAAATCTAACATACCTTTTCTTTCTGATTATTCAGTGATATTAGACATTAGTCTCAATGCTTTGCAATATTCACAGTTGGCTTCAAGAGTGGATTCTCCTTTAAGGTTATTTCTCGTTATCTCTTATCTGACACGGGAGCAAAGACCCTGGATAGCACAACCCTGAGGTGGTCTAAAGCAGCAGAAAGGAGCACTATAACAAAGTTGCTTTCAGTCTTGTGATCAGAGGTTTTAATCGTGCTCTGAAATTTATCGCACTCGCTCTGAAATTGGGTCTATTTCTGAGATTTACGACCTCTTCCGTCCCGTCATATAGTTTTGGGACAACCATGCGAGCAACCTGTCCCCACAGCGACACGCACGGTGGCTCTACCTAAGGTAGTCGTTTCCTCCTGTTGACATCCCTCTTTTGAGCTAACCTTCCTGCCTGTCACTGCCTCTTTTGGAGCTTCCCTTGAACTGCTTTGATTGTGTCTCTATACTTCAGATAAATTGAAGCTTTTAGGTCTTGTCTGAATGATTTCCTTATCTATGTGTATTTTCCATTTATTTTATAACTTTTTTGGATACTATCCATCTTATCCTGTTTGAACTCCTCGACGGGTGGGTTAGTTTCCGCTACGTTTCGAATGTTGCCTTCAAATTTAGGTAATCAAATCAGAGTACTTTTCTTCTCAAAGCGATGAAGCTACCGCTTGGACCCCTAGTCGTACGAAATGTTCAGAGAGGCTACACTCCTATTGTGAGGACCTAACAGGTTAAGATGATGGATAGTGTTCAAAAGTAATTCTAATAACAATGAAACTTCCTGTCTCCACCACTGCCCCAAACTAAGCCATGTAACAAGTAATGAAACACCCTCCTACAGTGTTGCCAGGTCTTCGAAAGAGAATTATCGTACAAGCCTTCCAAAATTATCGTATTTTGTGGGCTATTATCGTGCATCCTGTTTTCAGCTATTAAATCATTTTTTACTAATGTTTTAATAACCCTTATTTGGTATTTGACGGGATGTCTTCGAAAAATTATGTTTTCCATTTATGCACTGTGTTATGAATAACTGTAAATGAACGCAGTGGAATAATAGACAAACATGAGTTTGCTTTACGTAAAACGAAAAAGCATTTCTTTGTGCAACATACATAAATGTATACATATGGCTCCAGTTCCGAAACATGATTAATTTTAAATGTGCTGCTGAGTGGATCATTCCTAATATCATTGCTATACAGTTGTATGTTTATAATTATTTAAAGTACTTTTGCTCTCCACATTATCCCATACGTATCTTATTACCCCACTCTACTTCCCTAATTATAACACTTCTTTAAATCGTGTAAATGGAGATAAAATACATATACTTCTTGAGATAGTGGGAAGGTATAGAAAGAAAGAAAAGATGTTACTCGGTGACATGTAACTTGTGTAACTAAATTTGAACATCGCTAACTGCATAAAATTAAAATAGGCATGTTAAAGAATAAAATAGAACTGAAAGTTCATCGATCCGCAATACCATTCCACGCGTTGGTTGTTTCCCTCGGGAAATCCATGCTTCCAACATTTACCAATGTAATAGCTTTCTAAAAACGTAAATTTTTACTGACAATTTGAACGAACCTGCATCCCTAAACGAGCCAGTTTTTTAAACGATTAAGCTATCAGAGACCGAAACATTTCGTCCATTCTTGTGAATTATCACCACTGTATTGATAATATCAAACAATTCAGCTTCATTTACGCAGCGTACATTGTTAGATGAGATGACATTATCAATATTATGACAAGGCCTAACTGCGTACAACAGAGTTAAAGCCTTCTATATTAGAAACCATGGCTCTCCTAAGGCAGTCCTAAGATTTCTCGTAAAAATGCTTCATAACCGTAATTACAGATGAAAAGGCTGCAATAGTTTTAGGAAACATGCAAGGACTTTACACAAGACAATATGGATTTAGAAAAGGCAGAAATACTGAAGATGTACTGCAAATAATGAACAAATTAGTGAATGACAGGAAAACGTGACAGAAAAAACAGAACTCAAGAAAACACATTGTCATTGTGGGCTATGATTTTATACTTTTCAAGTTATCGCATCAATCAATTAGGCTGAGAAACAATTACTTTCTAAATCAAAAATACTTCCTTCACTATTCTTCAATTCAGTACCCATGCGAAAACACACAGTTATTATGATAATGCAACGTAAATACTCCTAACTCCGAAAACTATTGCAGCCTTTTCTTCTATGATTACGGTTATGAAGCATGATTACGTGTAATCTTAGGACTACCGCGCAAGGTTGCCAAATATGAGGACCACGGCTTGTAGTNTAGCAGCGCTCAACTAGCAAGGAACCGAACTAACCAGCCCCCACCACCCGTTCAACTGGTTGCTCGCGTAGTGAGTGATGACGTTGGCGGCAAGCTCATGGTCTTCATGTGGCGACTGCGACTAATTGAAGCTACTCGAGCTCTGCTTAGTGTTGATTTGTGTGTTTTAGTTCGAATCATGCATTTAGAATTGCTAGTTCGTAGTTCTGGTCCTTCCCCGTGGCGCGCAGGGGTAACCATTGGGCTTATGGGGGTGAACTATCTGTACCTTCTCTAATCTATGGCAATGACAGTGTTTAAGGTCCAATACTCATCTTACAATATGCTCTGCGTAAATGAAGCGGAGTTCGTGTTTGATGTAATGTTTTACGTTTGTAAAAAAATCTTGTTTTCGTCTTTTTAGTCATAGGCGGAGAAATTATCGTACAATTGCCCTTGTCGTACATCGTACAAATGGCTAAATTGTCGTAGATAACGATAATTATCATACATCTGGCAACTCTGTGTTCCTATCACCCAACAATTGCTTTATTGCTACGCACAGCTATTCTATTCTAAGATACTCCATGGATAATTGATAATTATCCCATTAGAAATGTATTGTATCATGTTTTTATAATGATGAATCGTTAGTTTTTGTCACACCACAGGAAGTCCGCAACCGAAAAATAATGAGCAGAAGCAGATAAGAGAATATTTCGTGCAAGACAACTGTACGCAAAAATACGCATTCATTTCACGAGATGCGGCTGCAGTCTCGATAGTCATTATTTCTTGGAAGAATTTGCTGGAGACCTCACTGATGACGTCCAGGAATGTAGATCCTTCCTGTTAGGATTTTTATTCCAGACAAAATATCAGTAACTTGTGGCCTAACTTCCCGCTGATGTAACAACTTTTCTTTCTTTTTTTCTACAAAAGCTTGGTTTTCCTGGTTTGAAGATCTCAAAAAACATCCCTCAAATATATAATAAAATTTATTGTTAAAAAACAGTTGCAAACAACAATTTTTCTTACAATTGGCATTTCGCGTATTGCATACTTTTGTGGATTACTTATGTTCAAGTGTCATTCTCAGTGGTTGATATTTTCCAATTTTACAACTGCGTTCTAAATTTTTTATTCTTATTACCAATTGAGTTTTTATAATGATGAGCTATAGAAAGATAGAATAAATCTTTATATATCAAGTAGAAAAAATTGTATAGTCACTATCGCTCAGAAGGAAACACATTTGCCAGCTTAAAACATTTTAATATATAATATCACTTTATCTCACTTGTACAACAGCTATTAGTGATTATTGATTCAACATGCTCTTGGCGGTAAATTTTGTGTAGAAGATGAAAACATTTCCAAATCTATCAGAGAAATGTGTAATATTTATGATTTTAGTTGTATGCTGCGAGTATAATCGGTATCCGTAAGTTATTTGTAGAATACTGTAATCCATAAAATGGTTCGTTTCGAAAGAACCTTCAGCAATTTCTCTGTAAATTTGGACAAGTATTAATTTAGATAGACCTAATTTTATGATGCGCAAATAATTGCTCTCTCAATAATATAGGAATATACTGCAGTGGGTTATTATCATGGTTTTACATGACTTCCGTTACAGAAAATAAACTTGAAAATATTGATTGAAAGGGATATCGGGCAAGGCGGTCATCATTTTTACCTTTTTAGTTCTTCGGGAACAAGGATTTCATATTTATTTTTTCTTTCATTAGAACATCCTCTAATGTGTATTCATGTTTCCCTATTGTTGTTTTTTAGTGATAAGACTGTTAGATTCATGTATAATCTATATTTGGATTGATGTAAGACCGTTGGATTCATGTATATCTAAACTTTTGCATTCATGTATAATCTATTTTAATTGCAGGTTATGGTCTCTTGGAGGATTTTGCTGTAAGAAAAATTTCCGATGTTATTCAAGATATTTCATTCTCATCAGTATACGTTGAGAACATTAAAATGTATAAGTGGCAGTCAAATGCAAACTGAACACCCACTACAACTTCACCGTGGAAATGTTTTATTCAGAAGTAATTACCAAAAGCACTGATACATTTATCCCAGTGGGAGACGAGACGATCAATTCCAGTTTTGTAGAAAGAGATAGGTCGCTGACTGATCCACAACCCTCACCACTCTTGTACTTCCTTGTCCGAATGAAATCGACGTCCACGAATGTATTTCTTTAGGTCGCCAAAGATGTGAAAATCAGAAGGTGAAAGATCCGGGTCGTACGGAGGATGTTGAAGTGTTTCCCAACCAAATCACCGAAGCGTAGCCTTTGTCAGATTGGCAGTATGGGGGCGAGCATTATCATGCAACAGGATGATTCCGTCCGACAGTATTCCTGTGCGTTTTGACTTTATGGCGCGTCGCAGTTTCTGCAAAGTGTCTGCATAGCGTTGCGCATTGATTGTGGTTCCACGCTCAAGGAAGTCGACAAGCAGAGGCTCATTGTTGTCAAAGAAGAAGATCTTTACCAGACCTTATGCGAACAGCTTTGGATTTCTTTGGCGAGGGAGAATTGAGATGTTTTCATTGCTAGTTTTGCCGTTTACTCTCGGGCTCAAAATGGTGGTACCACGTTTCGTCCCCTGTGACGATACGGGACAGAAACGTATACTCTTCCTCATGGTACCGCTGCAGATGACTCAGACATGACGCCATTCTGTCAGTCTTTTGTCCCTCCGTCAGTTGATTCGGAACGCACTGGGCGCAAATTTTGTAGAAATGCAAGTGATCTTTGATAATAGCATGCACGGAGCCATGGCAAATTCCGACCTGAAAACGAATTTCTTCCTCCGTAATCCGTCGGTTGTCCCGGATAAGAATCTGCCCTATCACGTCAGGGGTAATGGCTCGACGGGCCTGTACTGGACGCGCATCGTCTTGCAGTAATGTGCGCTCTTCTCGGAATCTCCTACGCCACTCATGCACGCTCGTGAGGGACATGCAGTGTTCACCATACACAGCAGACATGTGACGATGAATTTCGCGTACTCCAGCACTCTCAGCCGCCAGAAAACGAACCACACCTCTCTGCTCTTCTTTGTTGCCTCCATTTCTACAGCTGGACGAACACACTAGACCAGTCCGCGCACCAACAAGGACATAACCCAACAAATGTGAGCACCTGTGAGTTGTCACTATGCAGTTCTCCTACCACAGCGATGGCAGTACCAATACATAACAACAATGTTACCACCTTTCGCGCGGACTGTGTGTTATGGCGGGAGTTCGGTTTTCATTTGACAACCCCTCATATTATCGTACAAAGAGGTTACCTGACATTTTGTGGGAAAGAATTATAAATACTAGCCATTACGTAAGGGAGTTGTAATGTTTCAAGAGTTTTTGACTCAAAGTTATGTTTTAAATGATTCCATATTTTTCATTATATTAAAAACAAGACAAAGAAGGATTAATATAACTGTTTCACATATTGACTGGAAAGTCTTTTATGTGCATATATTTTATATTTATTATGGAACCTTGTTTTATTAAAGTAGCTAATTATATTTTCTTGTTGTATTGATGTGTTTTACTGTGAACAAAATTTGAGTGTTGTGTTACATCTCCAGTGTAAAACAGTGAATCTTTTTCTTATTTTAGAGACAAACAGACTGCATAGATTTCTTTAGATGAATTTGTAATTGATGTGGATGAAAATAAATAATTATAATGAAGAGGTTTTTGGGTATCCTTATTTTAATTTATTTCTTGTACTGTTTAAATTAATGCATAATCAATTCTTTATTGTAACCACCTGATTTTATTGTGTTACTGATGAAAAAATAATTAAAATTTATTCATTAGAGATCCAGGATTCACTGACTTTCTTTCCAGCGCATTTCACTCACCAAGCCCCCATTTTGAGAAAGAAACTAAAGATTTTTCACTGTATTATTTATCCTTACTTGAACCACAATGTATAAAAATACCCTGACGAGTTAAAATTTCTCTAGGAAAGCACACAATTATCAAGTGTTCTATCTAACAATGAAGATGAAAAGACGGGAGAGATTGAAAATTTCAGACTAAAAGTTAAACAACGTTAAATCCGAAAATACATTTATCGTTAATGAAAAATATTGATGTTAATGATCAACCAGACAAACACAGCAGAACTAAGAAGTTTTAGTTGCAACCAGCAACAAGAAACACATGCCATTCTACATCACCATAACATCTCTGCGAGTACAACTATTGCACACTAAACACATAGACTTAAAGATCAATAAACCCCACAGTCTTATGCACCGATTATCCGAAGGGGAAAACGATGTAAGGAGTCTCTCTCGCACATCGGCTTAAGTGGGGGAACTCGATTCCCCTCACTGATTGGTGATACCTTACCCCCTCCTAGCGGGCGTGCGAGTGATAGGGTGACACATCTCAGAATCTTCTCTCATGTTATCACAGACAACTTACAGCGGAGACACTTGGACCTATTTATCTTTGTCTACGAACACAGTTGAAAACAAGACAATACGGAAGTTAATCAATGCTAACAATCTCAAAAAGTTCAACACACACTGAAAGTTCAACGCTCTTTTCCTTCAACACACACTGAATACTTAAACACTTTCCGTTGTTGAAAGAAAAGAAAAAAAACAATATGTTCATAAAATCTCATCTCATTAAACAAAGTCAGTAGTGGTGCATTAAACAGGTTTGTTCAGTGTGTCAGCATTCGGTCCTCTGTACGTGTAGCGCACAATAATCTCTTGTTTTTTTTATAACAAAGGAACGCTCGAAATGCTTTAGACGTCTTTGGAACTCTAGATTCTGGGCAAATCTGATTTCAGCTGCTTTCAATTTGAAATACTGGAACTTTTAACTGCTCCATCAAATAATCGCTTACTAACTCTGTCTTACTAACACTCTGCATCGTTTAGTACGTCTCCGTGCTTTTACGCGTTTCTTTCTTACAAATCTAGATCGTCTCCCCACCATGCACTACCCTCGACTTTCACCCATGCACTACCACATTTTTCCTCGATCAAACGCGTTGTTAAACTATGATTATATGAATGACCTCTTGTCAAGTAATATTCCTGCCACTTCGACGTTAGATCGTATCAGGTAGTGTTGCTTTTCTTTTGATGCTAATATTGAACGCTGGATATTCTGATGAAATCTAATCCCCATAGTTCTATTGATCTTCTGTCTCTGAGCCATGACATATTCTGGGCAGTCTCGATCTGTCACCTTATGTAAACATTCATTCCCTTTTCGTTTGCGATGTACTCATACATAATCAACTTTTTACACACTTGTATCGATACCCCTCGCCACATATCTTCATTTTGCTCCAACCAATGGCCGTGGTATAGCCAAAGAGATGGCACTGATAGAAGCGAACTGGGGTATTATATTCTGTAACCTTGTAGCTTTAATCCAATATATACGCTTCCTTTATGTAATAGTATCTTACAATACTTTCCACTCATTTCCAGTATCCTCCCCACCTGTGGAGTTACCTTCCTTATAATAATTATTATTATTCTCGTAGATTTTAAGAAATGTTCCCTCGTTTCCACATTGACTAAGTTTTGATTGTATACTGTCTCCAACAGTCCTGGGCGTCACTTCGCAATCCATGTATTGCGTTTCGTGACTGTCGCATTCGAGGTCGTTGTATTTGCATATATTCATTATGTGTAAATACTAACTCCCCTTTTTAATCTCGTCTTCTGATTCTCCGATAATTAATAGTTTCCTATTTCTTGCTTCCCCCATTCCTCGTATGTTCTCCGCTACTCCTTTCTGTCGTATAATATCCTTCACTACTTCTTTATCGACGTGTCATTGTTTTTCCCATTCGTTCTGCATTCTAATATCAACTCATTTTTCTTATCCACCATCTTTTTGTGTTGTAGATCTCAGAATATGTTCCTTTTCATGAGTATTTCTCGCTACACTAGATAATATTTTCTATCCCGTCTCTTTAACTGCTCCCACTAATTGGTATTCCAAATTCTAAAGCCCTCGCTTTAATCCTACGTGACATTCAGTAATATATTTATTCAATATCATGTCGAAGTGTCGTCACCATTTAATCATTTCTTTATTTATATCATTGCTTCTTTGGCCTATGACGCCTACCATCGTCTCCACCATTGACTCTTCTGCTAATTATATATAAAGCACATCTCACACAAATTTTCTTTCTCAAGCTACTTTCGTAACGTGAACGTTTGCTCTTGAATGTTTTAACCTCTCTCATTTGTGTGAGATGTGACTTAAGCTGTTCAGTTTGCTTACACGTACTCAATAATAATCATCATAACTACTTCACCCTATCCCTTATCTTTTGTTGCATCTTTCCTGTCAAACGTTGAAAGAAATCCCTTCAAAAATCATCTGTAATGTATCATACATGTACGCCTCCCTGTTATGCTTGACTCTCCCTTCATCTGAAGTTCCTTTTTCTGCATTTCTTAGTTTGGGTTGATAACACGCCGTCGTCCTTCGTCGTCCTGTTGTCACAATAATTACTACTTTGGTTACCCTTGGTATTTCCATTCCTTTTATTCTTTGAAAGGACTATTTGTGGACGAGCATTTTCTTCTAAGGTATCCCTATCAATACGTCTTGTAGAATAAATCTATATCGTAACCCAGTTTGTTCATAGCCTCTAACACAACCAATAATGATGTCTTCTGTATTAATAGTGTTTGCTGCGAAATTTATGGTAATATTTTTCTTCACAAATATTCCTCAAACACCTTTTGTCTCAGCTATTGACTCTGTCAAATGTTTTTTATTGCTCTCCAATATATCTGGACGTTCCCGAACGGCAACTATTTGAGTGGAAAGCATGTTTCCCTCTCACGTATATTCAACTTCTAACTTTGACTGTATGGATGGTTTTGTCACTAATCCGGTAGGGAAATTATAGTTATTCTCATGAATTCACACATCACGTTCCACTCAGAAACTTCCAAGCAGTCAAGGAATCAAGATCCTGTCAAGGAAGATGTGTTTTCTTACGTATATAGTATTTGGTGGCAGACAGTGACAGCGCTGTTATTATTTCCTATCAACATATACCACTATTTTGGAATTCTCATTGTACACAGTGTACTGTGGGTTCCACAGAGTCAGCCAAAACAATGAATGTCATAGTTATTAGTTATCTATGACGTTGATGGTGCCGTTCTTGCATATATGTATATATAATTTTTTGTGAAGGCTACGGGAAGGGACACAGTGACAGATGGAATAAACTGGGATTGCGGGATATCACAAAAGATCTCAACTTTTGTTGTCAGGTCTTAGGAGGGAATAGACATGACGCGAATAAAGTGAGAGGTAATAGCTACAGACGGGTTCCTGAGGGTTCTCAGAATCTTCTGAAGAAGAAACGTTGGGCCTGGCATGATAAACTTGCTGGGCCTGGAAGTCATGTAGTCGGTCCTGTAGCATACATCTAGTGTGAGGAAGTGACCCTTTCCAGATGGGTTCCTGGTGCGGTAGGATCGCCGGTGAAGACGATGACGTTCCCGTTCCTGGACAAGAATGTCCGAGAGAGTGTCCTGATAAGAAGAGACAGGAGTGAAGGTAATAGTGTGTCGAAAAGTAGTTACGATGTGATTGTTGGCAAGGGAGATGACCCTGTCTATGTCATCTGGAGAAGTGAGAAATGGGAGCCCACCTTTCGGTTGAGCCGAGAGGTGTGCTCTCTCCAGTCCGTCTTCATATTCGGGGGGATCATGAAGGAAGGGAACAAGGTACGAAAATATGATGGGAAGGTGTTCTGAGACCAGCTCAATTCGAAGATAGGTAGTGGTAATTTGGATGTTGGAGGAATAAAGTACAACGTAGATTATGTCCTGTGGTACCTTGTTGATGAGATTGGTTGGTCCAGTGGGAGGGGATTGGGTAAGGTAGGTTGCTAGAACTCTACCGTCTCTGTTGCAAACTTTACAGACCTCGAATAGAGTCAAGGTTTGCATTGTCGAGTTCCTTATTGGGCAGAGAACAGAGTAACTCGGACCCGCAGAGTGCCGAATTCCAAGAGCGTGACTTCAAGAAGAAAGTAGCCCGAAGACGAGTGGAGTATATTTCCAAAAGACGATGACCGTTCCGCTGCGGGGATTAAGATAAGGGGTGGTGTAGGGTGAATCATCCCGATAAATGTGATAACCCGGAAGAGAGAAAGGCGAAGAGGGATGGTGACAAGAGGCAGTAAAGGGACAAAATAATATGATGATGGACGAAGAAACTGACCTCGGGAGAGACTTTTGCCACTGTAGATCGCACGGTGGCATTTGCCCGACGGGTTTACTGTCTCACGTTTCCCACGGGCATCATGCTCCATGAGTGTCCTCTTCAGCTCCTGACACCGAGCATCGCGACAGGGAGGCGCAGAGGTCACCCGCACAGTTGTCGTAGGTGAGCCTCGTGGGGCGTGGAGGACATTGGGTCAGACCTTGTTATCACAGGGGACAATCGACATTACGCCCACAATCGTTGTGGGTGTGGCCTGGCACCGCGTGCAGTGATATATGCACTCACGACGGTGACATTTTTCGTATGTAATACTAATGTTCCCCAGGTAGCTGATAGATTATTTAACAGATTGAACGACATGGGCGATCTCCACAACGTACTATCGGGTGGACCTACCCATCCCCGTTTTTTCTCTGGATTTTACAGAGGCGAAAGTCTTCATTCAGCTGAATGTCTCGAATCACTAACCTGGAACCGTCCTTCTTCGGTTGCCAAGTGGAAGAAGAAGAAGAAACCTTGATGTCCTCGCTCTGGTATAACGACAACTTGCTGATCAACGAGCATGAGTCGATGCAGTGGGGACATATACTATGAAGTGCTGGCGGGTGTTCTCGATTCTTAGCTGAGACTTCGACGAAGACTGAAATGCACGTAGCAACTCTCGGTTTTAGAGAACATTTTCGACGTAAATGTCATGGCCACGTCCAACATTGTCAGCTATGGCTCTCCCTGCATTAGTAGTAGACGTGGTATGTGAGGCGGAGATTGGGGTGGAAGATGGATGAGGAAGGGAAGAATATTTATCTTCCCATTCTTAACTCCTTAGAAAATAAAATGCAAGCGACTGCTTCAAAATGGAGGTTGTCATTAATCTTAAATTTTGTTCATAATTTGAATTTTTTGTAGAGTATAAATGTAAGTTTGCAATAAGAATTTTCCAGTAGGTGAATCATTCCGGCCACGAAGGGTAAGTATTTTTGTGTAAGTGGAAGATGATATATTGGGGCGCATCTCTGGGTCAAAGTGTCTCGGAACGAATTTTTCAATTTGATTCAGTAGTGCAGTTTATTTACAAGTTTACATATTATATCATATTCTTCCTTTGCCATCATATGTGCGAGAGCATACACGGTACATAAACATAGTATGAAATATCAAGTTTAAAAACTTCAGTCATCAAGCATCATAAGTACAAAAAACATATCCCAGTTTTTCAACAACTCTATGAACCTTTTTTAGCCGAATGGCATACAACATGAAAAAGTATTGTTGTCCGATACATAGCAAAAGAAGGAAAAGCACTCTAAGTGTTTTATTCAAAACTGATTCACTTCATCTGTCACCCATGCCTTTCATCTTGAGGTAGGAACTGTTCCCAAATGTTGATTTATTGATTTAGACTCTGAAAAAAATTCTCAGAGCTCCCAGCTGAATAACGATGTTAAGGGAGACCTATCCTGAGTTATGTTTACCTCGTCAACCTCTAACAAGGTGAGACCCTTGATTAGAGGCAGCTGACTAATACAGCACTACTTCAAGAAAATAACAGATGTCATTTCACTCTTGGATAAAGATTCAGCTACAGCTATCCCCGTGCTAAAAAACTTATGGAGAAAAGTAATTTGAAAAATGCTTCGGCATTCACATCCAGAAACTGCACTTTTATGGGTAAAACTATAACTCAGCTGGAATCTTAAAATGAATCATTGATCAACAATATCAAGCACGTCCAAACGGCGGTCCAGAAGTCAGAAAACACAAGATGTTGGTAACAAGATTAAAATGAAAATACGAGACGTTATCTACAAAAATCCTAAATAGAACGCTATTATGATGGTTTCTGATATCCTGAGCGAAAAAAATGTACCTGGACAGATGTGTCGAACTAGCATCCTTCAAAAATGTACCTGGACAGACTTACGAAATAGCATCCTTCTTCAACAAGCCAACCACATCGGTCGATATAAAACCGTTTGAAGACCTCAGCGTCGAAGTTTCTCGTTTGATAATTTGAAATATCATATGGTTATAAATATGAATTTTTTCTTCTTGATAAAACAGATTCATTTAGAGTTTGTTTTCCGAGTTTAATTTAAAAGTATATATATATAATTATTTTTGATCATTCCCTATTTAAGAGAGCGATTGAACTTGAGCATGACGTCCTTGCACCATTCTTTCTTTCTTCCCACTCTCTCTTCATGTGTTCACCGTGCTCTCTCTTCCTCTCCGCTGTCCATTACTTTCCTCTTTTTCTTATAGCTATATTTTGTTCAAATTTATGTTTGTTTAAAGTGTTCTTAAATTTTTCCCGATCATTGAAGTCATTTTCTGTAATGTGCATTTGTCTGAGGTCCTCTTCAGTTTCATTTAACCAATTTGATTTATTTTTGCTGGATTTTGTAATGTCAAATAATCTTTTTGTGATTCTGTTTTGGTCCATTCTATGTATGTGACTTTTCCTGAAGTTGTTTGTAATTGTTTCTGTATGTTTGTATATGTCGGTCGATTAATCCATATCCCGTCTTTCATTATTGGTCCAAATATTTTTTGGAGACATTTTCTTTCTTTTTGGTTTTTCAATATCTTTAATTTTTGTTTGATCCTGTATAAGTGTTGTTTCAGCTGCGTATAATTCTTCAGGAAGTACGACTGTATTGTAATGTCTCAGTTTTGCCATTACTGATATTGATTTTTTGTTATAATAGTTCCAGGTGAGTTTATAGGCTTTTTGCAGTTTTGTGATGCGTGCTAGGTTTGCAGTGAGGTTCAGTCCTGATGGTTCGATGATTTCTCCTAGATATTTGAAGTGGGGGACTTTTGATATATTTCCGTAACATGTTACTATGGGGAGGTTATTTGATGGTGACCGTTCTATGAATTGTGTTTTTTCAAAGGAGATTAGAAGGCCAGTCTTCTGAGCTATTTCATACAGTTTTTCTAGAGTATGTTTTACTTCTTCTCTGGTGTTTGAAAGGATGGCGAGATCATCTGCAAAGGTCAAGCCTTTGATATTCATTCTTAGATATTTTCTTTTACCAATTTGTATTCCCTTCACGTCTTTTTCCCATGTTTTAATTACTTTTTCTAGTACTACATTAAACAAGATAGGCGAGAGTCCATCACCTTGGAGAACTCCTGTATGTATTTCAAAAGTTTCAGAAATTTCTCCCATAAATTTAACATTGGCTGTGTTGTTCGTGAGTGTTTGTTTAATGATTGATCTGGTCTTCCTGTCAATTTTGAATTCCTCTAGTGTGTTGAAGAGGGACTGCCTATCAATTGAATCGTAGGCCTTCCTGAAATCGACAAAGGTTAAGACTGTGTTTTTGCAAGATCTTATCTGTAAAAAAGTCTTCAGGTTCCAGATTTGTTCAATGCAGGAGCGTCCCTTACGGAAACCAGCGTGGTATTCACCTATCTGTGGGTCTTCTTGTTGCTCCAGTCGATTAAAGAGTGCTTGGGAGAGGATTTTATATGCAACTGGAAGAAGAGAGATCCCTCTGTAATTATTTGGGTCCGATTTATTACCTTTCTTATGTAGAGGATGGATAATTGCACATTTCCATTCTGATGGGATTTGTTCAGTCTCCCAGATGTCCACTATTATTTTATGAATTCGTTGTGTGAGGTCGATGTCGTGTAATTTCCAGAACTCTGCAATGATCCCATCTTCTCCTGGGGCTTTTTCATTTTTTAACGATTTGATAATTTTTATTTCTTCTAGAGAGGGTGGGGTAGAATCTGGGTTGGATGTGGGTTTTTCAAATTTGGGCTTTTCTATGGGAGGGTCGCAATTGAGAAGTATTTGGAAGTAGTCTGCTAAAATTTGGCAATTGTTCTTTGTGTTAGTTTCCAAGGTGCCATCAGGTCTACGAAAGCACACACTTGGTGGTCGATATCCGGTTATGTTTTCCCTGAAAGTCCTGTAGAAGTTCCTGGTGTTGTTTCTTGTAAAATCCTGTTCTATTTCCTTCATCCGATTATTTTCGTACTCTCTTTTTACCCTGCGAACGGTTTTTGATGCTTGTTTTCTAATCCTAATGAATTCCTGCCATTTTTCAAGTGTTTTGTTACTGTTGTAATTGTTCCATGCTTAAACTCTTTCATTTATTGTTTGGTCACAAAGTTTGTTCCACCATCTGTGTTTTCGCTTCCTTGGACGTTGACCTAGTTTCACTACTTTCTTCAAAATTTCTTCAAGCTCTTTCCATCCTGTGGTGTTTGTTTGTTTGATTTCTTGAGCTATTTTTTGTTTGTTAAGTTTTAAATATTCAGGGTCTGGTTTGAAAGTTTGTTTGGGTCGTATTGTCTCCCTATTCGTTTGGAAGTTGATTTTTATTTGTAAAAGGTGATGGTCGGACTCAAAGAACCCTTTCCTTGTCCTTACATTTAGAATTTCTTTTGAATTGTTTTTGGAGACGAAACATAATTATTTGTTATACGTACATATTTTGCTGTTTCATATACATGAAAATCCCACCCCTAGTAATAAATATTAACTTTTCATTCGATTTAGAAAAAAAGTATAATTTTATAAAAGAACATTTATGGAGTTTCCTTCAAATGAGCAGCGTTTCTCAGTCGCAATTTTGTTGTTATGTTGTGAGGCAATTTTATAGTTCAAGCCTTTCGCCTAATTGTTCAGAGTAACGAAGGAAATTTTGTGTCAGAGAAGCCGGGCAGCGGGTCATACAGACACCCTCGAATGCGTACGGGCCCGGTGAGAAGGATATCCTCGCCTGTGTCGTAGACTATTGATCGAAAATGATGCACTTCCTTTCTCAGTATTCTGCTCACCAATGACACCATCTCGTCCCCAACGTCTCTTTATCAATACCACAACTGCAAGCCACAAATGAAATGCAATCGAACGAACATTCTTTTGCTCTCATTTCTCTTGACCGTTCGGTTAAGGTTAGTGTCCCGAAAGATGGCAACCCTTATGGAGCTAAATTCATTACTGCCATATCTCGATAATGGATTCATATATTTTACTTCTAAAAACGGATTTGTCATTATTGAATGTACAGAATTTGAAATAATTGGTTATCAATCTTTTTCTTAACTCCTTGCCTCATTTAGTAAATGCAGTTCTTGAAATTANCTCTATGTAGTTTCGACTTCAAGTAAACTATTGTTACTTGAAAAGATGTGTATAAGAGACAGTTATAACGCAGATCATCCCACCAAATTGGTGAGATCATCCGCACAAAAATTTACCACCCCCCTCCTAGACTGACTTTGAAATCACATTTCAAAAATTTAAAAATATTTTACCACTTTATCGCTCTTATTTACCCTTACTCCATTTTAAAACCTGTAGGCAAGAACATTATACATGCTTTCTCATACTTTTAAAATCCATATCTACACAGTAGTTGAACTATCACCGTGCTGGTAGTTGCAAAGTGCAATTGAATACATCTAAATATTTCCTAGCTATGTCTGCCAAATATTTCTAAATATTTACTTGTAAACGGTCAATAACTTTTAAAAAGTATCATCATTCTTACCTTTTTGTATTATCTGAAAATTTTACAATAGAAATTTAATCAAATTTAATGAAATCACATTTATCGAGATTTACATTATGTTTTGGTAGATGGTATTTAAGTGGCACATTTTAAGGAAAGAATTAGGAAAAAAGTACAGAAGTCTATCAAAGTCTAAGCATGAACGGCCTTTGAAGGAACGAGATTGAACGTGTCATTGTTATGAATCCTTTATAATCGTGCGGCTCAAATGCTAAGTCAGTGATATCGAAGTTATATTTTGTTATAGTTGCAGATGGGAAGTGTAGCGTGCTATTGAAGCTTGTCTATATGGAGCGATAGGAAAAATGAGTTGAATGCTGGGCTATTGTTAGTAGGTAATAGTAAGAGTAATTGATACTAGGAGCAGTAGGAGGTGGAAAGAAGAAGGAGTGTTCGCTTTTCAGTAGTCACAGCTATTTGAACTGGGGCATTAATGTGAATAAAGCTACATTTCTTTCTGGCCCCACCGGGTATTGAACACGGGATGACTTGGTGATGAGCAAGAACGCTTACACTTGAAGGGCTTATACCGAAGTGGTGAAGCGTTAAAATTTGAAGCCACGATTGTAATATTTCTGAGAAATCGCTATGTCTTTAGTCTAAAACATTGAAGTTGTACTTTTTAAATGCATTTCACTCAGTAAAATTAAAACATTATAATTCTCTACCACGGCCAAAAATGTATACAATGACATTCACGTGACAAATTGAACTATAAATAAAATTTGTAATTTCTCCATTTTATGGAGCATAGAATTTTATTTCAATATTATTTTTTGTCTAGGATAAGAGGCCCCGCTTTTCCTTATGCAGTAAGGCCCAGAGTTAACCAGTTACATTACTGTATCTACAGTATGCAAAACGTACTTTACAAAGAAAAAAATACTTATAAAATTTCATTTACAAATTGACCCATTTAAATAAAGCAGGCACAAAAGTGATCAAAAAAATTATTTAGTGCATAAAAGTTTTATGATACTCTTGCAGATGTGTTACAGAAGGTAGTTTCCAAATCAATTGATTCTGATTGTTAACGAATTTATGTCACAAAATTTATAAAATATCCAAATAATTATACAATTGAAAGACGTCTTAAAAACTTACTTTTTATTTAAAAAAAAACGTGTCTGGTTAATTTTGGAAAACACTGACTCGCCAAACGTAATGAATACACTCTTCAATAGTATCTAAAACTAATTTTTCCTGTTTCTAAAACTAACTGAGCAACCTTAATACTTATTATATTTGGAAATTTATTAATAACAAATTCTATGAACCTTTGTTCAAGACATTTTGATTTATATTTGTCTCTAAACTAGCGTAATGAGAGTGCCGTAAATGTAATTTTATTTTAGGCACACGATCATGCAATTTTGTCCACGGGCGCGTCCACGGGGGAGGGTTATAGGGGCTATCCCCCACCCCAAACATATATTTAAGAATTATTCTGTAAAACGAAAAATATAACTGTATCAAATCGAAACTACATAGAGCATAACTTTATGCAAAATATTGATTTATAGATGTATATAAAGGGTAAGCAAACTCTTCGACTTCAAGTAAACTATTGTTCTTTGAAATTAGTGAAGAACCCAGGTTCAGTCATGAATTCTCCGCTCGACCACGGTCACTGTAAATCTCGCAACGTAAACAGAAAAATCAGCTTTCATTCAGCTCCCATTCCGGATACGTCCTTCTCAACCTTCCTCTCAGGGATCAACACATCCTTCATGCAGACGTGTTTACTTTTATGCCTTGAGGCGATAACAAGAATATTTTTCATTCTTTCAAATAAAATAAATTATGTTTAGAACCCGCAGTCGGGGTTCCCTTTGCGTAGGGCCGATTTTCTATTAGAATAGGTTTTTCATAGTATGTTTATGTTTTCATGTTTTCATGCTACTGCTAGACAATTTATCATTCTGGGAAAAATATAACTAAATATTTTGTTCAGTTGTTAGTAGTTAGCATGAAAGATTATTTTATATACTCACGCGAAAAATCCGATCAAAATTCGTGATAGAAATGTATAAAGATACGTATTCAAAGAGTTCATAATATGTCCTATTCCTGAATAATATCTCTATTAAAAACTATTTAAAAATAACACGGTTTAACTGCCGTTTCAACGGAAATATACCCTGCAATCTGTGGGTCATACCAAATTTCATGTTTCGTCCAGAAACAGATATGTCATCAAAACGCCCCACGACATTTGAAAATAACTCTAGGCAACTGTCGACTTCACGGCGCCGTGACTGGGTCATAAGCGAACTAGCCCTCAGGGATATCTTTCCAAACATGTGGAAAAGGAACGCTCCAGCAAAGTGATCATGTTGGCAGAAAGACAGTAGTGGCAATCATACTCCCCCTACTATGCAGCCTGATTTCACCATTTGCGGAGTGTTCTTATCGTGTAGTAAAGATTACTACCAATAAAATTAATTATGAAATGGCTATTAACCGATAATTTAAAAAAAGTAATACAATTAGTATTACTGATGTGGATGGTTAAGGGAGTGAAAAAACAAACAAACAATCACACTTGGAAGCAGGAAGTTTGATGATTGGTGAAGATACCCCGAGAGAAAAATGTGATCCAACAAATACCGGACCATTAGTGAATTCTAATCATCCTCAAGTCTGTTGCCTAGTGTGTTGTCCTAGAGTCTCTATTCTAGAGAGTATGGTTATTATTGTACAGTAATTTTCTAGTTTTTATTAAAAACCTTTTACAAAATTACCATACAAAAATATTTAGATAAATTTAGTGAAGTACTGATGATAATGATGGTTTTTATTTTTCGATTCTGATCTCGATTCGTTTTTTGTTTTTTTTTGCCTCGATTCTAAACTCACTTCCGATCCCAGAAAATTCTATTATTTCAGAATAATAGTCAATAATGAATTGTCAAATGTGGCGAGTGAATCAAAGTCAACGCTTGATTACGAATTGGCAGAAGGAAACCATTACGAACAAACGGATGAAAATTCATTTATGTCAGGCGTTGCTATACAAGAACAATTGATGCGTAATACTCATTCGAGGAAATGTGTTTTAAGAATGTATTTGGCTCCTATGTGACGACTGATAGTCACATATAGTCTACAATAAGTCACACAGTCAACAGTACAAATAGAGAGATGTGATTTACTGAAAAATCGTACATAGAATCTTCTCTTATTTATTACTTTTTCTATAAGTTGCTATTTTTCTAGAAAGAGCGTTTTCTTATCAAGGACATAATCTTCATTCCTGTATACATTAAAATTGTGTAAATCTTTTATGTTCTACATCTCTACGGGCCTTTTCGATCGCGTGTTTTTAAAGGACTTTGAATCCTTAGGTTTTTACCCATTGTTTTAATTTATATTCTATCGAACCTATGTTCACATTCCTCAAGTCCCCCCTTAATAAATCCTGGGTGCGCCCTGATTTCGTACGTGGAGTGAGTTTTACGATCTTCTTTCAAATTCATCAGTATTGTATCAGGCATTTTAGTTTTGTGAAGCTGTTATCTCCCTCGGCTTGGTACATCTGCACCACTAAATAATTTTCAAATCTCTTGGTGAATAAATGAGGTACATGCAGTAAATTAATGAGGTAATAATTCGGTTGAGCGATGTCTATACCAAACTTTCAAAAGAAAATTTTGAACCAATTTTTGAAAAAGTTTCAAGATGTACTTCAATAAAGTGTACTTCATTTGAATATCAAAAATGAAAACATTTCAGAGCACATGCGGCAACAACATGTGCTACGCTTAGTAAGAAATATGAATGAAATAGACTCGTCCGTTTAACCAGAATCGGTGCGCACAGATGGAGGAGAGAGACAGACGTAATATTAAAAAAACCTGCGGTATCAGGGACACTCAAAACGGATATTTACGTCAAAATCTCGCGAAGTTTTTCTCGGTTACAATACTCACACTCTCTCTCTCTCTCTCTCTCTCTCTATCTATCTATCTATCTATCTATCTATCTACACCACGTAAATGAGAAAGTAAAAAGAATGTTCATCATCCATATCCACGTTGACGAGCCCTAAAGCCCCACAAAAAAATCTATATCCATTAATATCCAGGATAAATTTAAATGAGATTGAAATACATAATTAGATAGATGAGAATAAATTGCTGCAAGCGTTTTGAACCGGTTTCATATGGTAGATTTTTATGGTTTTTTATTGTTTATAACATTTTTGTTTCTCGAGTGATTCAACGATGGATTTTTTTGTTAAGAAATACATCAACGTCCAGTCTATAAGTGGTCCAAAATTACAACTAACATTTTCAGGCAATTTCATAAGGGTTTTTTTTGTGTGTATTATAGTTATGTATTGCTTAAACATTTGTGTTCCTGGAGTGCGTGTATGAAAGAAATTTTTGTTTAAAATTGGTACAATACTTTACATCTTATGGAGAAAACACTTATTTTCAGAAAAATACCAACTTTTAAATCACAAAAGTAATGGAAGATTACTTTGATTTGTACAAAATTTTCAGTGGCGTTTTTACATTATTTTATCTATGTCACCGGACACTACAAAAAATATTTCACTTTTTCTGAGGTATGATGCATGAATCACGAAATTGTTACACCCGGCCGCCATGTTTTTACATGATCTTGTGCATTTTAAACGAATCAAGCGAGTTCCTGAATATTGTTTATTCTATACTATTAACTGATAGAAATTAAATCATGTGTTTTCATCATTATAATACACAATGTCGAGTTATAAAACAAACACAATAAACACAAGGAAAATAATTATACTTCTTAGTGATTTGACCAACTTGGAGCACTAGTCCCACCTTAAGCAGCGTACGCAAAAGTCTATTTCCAAAATCAGATTTTTTCCGTATTGTTCCACTAATTTCACCATTCTCTGTTATCGATTTTTCTTAATGTAACAAAATATATACTAAAACATTTCCTGATAACATACCTATGAATTAAAAAAAGAATCACGTAAATCGGATGAGTAGAAAAAAAAATTAAGAACATTTAGAGACGTGCGCTCAAATTTTACGATGAGCGGTGAAGATGAACAGTGAATGGGATGGTACAAAGCTGCCTAGGATTGCATCAGTCCATCACATTGTTGAAAAATTAATACACACACAAAAACAAGAAATGAAATAAATGATCATACCGGACGACTGAAAGACAATTTTGCTCATCATGATTTCAAATGGAAGAGCGTTGACAATTTTGACTGAGCAACAAAATATTTATCCAACATCATCCAAGTTTATGAACTATATCTTCGATGAAAATAATCACTGTGGGAATTAAAACAATTTTATGTAAAATATTAACGCAACAACTCCACTTTAAAAAATGTTTCTTTATTCAAATAATTACAGGTATTGTTTGAATTACGAATTAACATTATTATAATTGTTTCAAAGTTTCTATGAATAACATAATATAATTACAATATTGCTATTATTGTTTAAATCATCATTATATTTTCTCCATTACTGTAAGAACTTAGGGAAACTTGCGAGAGGATCATCAAACTGAACGAGTTCGGAAGCGATAATGAGAGCAGGCGAATAGTTTTCAATTCAATAGGGCATTTTATTTACAAAATTTACATTTTAAATTACATGTGGCGAGGCTTCAACCCCTTTGCCTTCTTAAGCCCTTTAATGCAGTGGACTGTGCGCTAAATACCCTGGTATTCACTCAATGAATTGTTCAGTTGCGCCTACATTTTTCATAGAAAGGTTCATATTTTTATTTCCTGCTACCATAATATTAAATTTAGTTATGCATGGATAGAAAATTAATTATTATTATATTATAAATTTTTGGCATGTAATAGTTTCTTAAATCTGAAATAGGTGCAACTGACTAATTCATTGAGCACCGTTGGGAACCACGGAAAACCAAAGATCAGGACACAAACTGTACATGGAAAAAATATTTACATGAGACAATATTTACAGAAGTATTTGCATAAGACAAAGAGTCTATAAGAATTATTACAAAATTAGTATTTACAAATAGAGTCTATAAGAAAAAGTATTTGCAAAATAGTTTTTTTTCACCCGTACGTAGGAAGAAGTTTCGTAGCCTGTAACATAGAAAGCAAGAAAACCGGAAGTATCACGTTGCACTTTACCCAACCATTATAATCTCCTTCATTTTTTCTCCCTTTTTTCCCTTACTTAACTTAGAAACTGTCCCTAAGATTCCACTACAGACATTCTGTTGTCACGCATTATATTAATTGCCAAGTTAATGTTTCTGTTTTCGTTTATAAAGCCCCCGATTTGCAAAAATTTTCAATATTTTTCTATTTGTGTACAATGTAACAGGATGTGAATCCAATCTTCTTCCTGCTCAACACATATTGAACAAATCGAATCTAGATTATTTATTAATTTTCGTATTTTCCATCCCTAGTCGAAACCACCCTAACCTGGTCGCGTCCTCGATTTCAGTGAGTTTATGTATGGTTTGCGTCCCCTGCTACAACTGTTTGAACTATGAGTGACATTTTTTCTAACAAGCTCATTTCTATTTCTAGTCTGTACGCTTCATATAATTTATTTTGAATTACCTTGCTATCACTACTCTCAGGTGTGACCTGCCATAAGTATTCCAGCCCTAAATTACAGATAATTTCTCTAATTTACCTACTCCATTTACCATTTCCATTGTTATGATACGATTCCCTAACCATAGCATTTTTTGTCCCCACCCTAATCGATAGCCAGTATTTTATTGCTCTGAATTTCAGTGTAAGTTCTACCGGCACCTGGAGAAATTCCCAGAGAATACCGCTGTTAGCAATGCCTTTTGCAAGACCAATTATATTTTTGAAGAGAATTGAACATGGCATTTTCTCCTGCCCTCCATACTTCTGCCCCGTGCGCTATTCCGGGTACCAAGATTGAATTGATTCTATCTGCAAGGTTTGGCGCTATTTCCGGTACTGTTTCTTTCCTTCGCATGATATACTTAATACGTTCAAACCTTTGCATTTTGATTTTTCTTTGTGTCTGTTCCACGATACATTCATAGTTATAGTTATACCTAAATATGTGTATTCTTTCACTTTTTCCGGCGTTTCTCCCCGATAAGACTACTTTTCATTTAATCCGATCACTCAGCCATATTTGAAAATCATTGTTTTTGTCTTCTTAATGTTTACTTTAAGCTGCATTTCGGCAAAGAATATTTCAAGCTTGTTTAGACTATTTTGTAATCCTATTTGAGTTTTTGAAAGGATAACTAGGTCGTCAGCGAACAATATTACAGCGATACCCAATTTTCCATATGGAAGAGTTAGCAAAGTTGTTTAAAAATTGTTTGTTGTTTAACATATTATTGTTTAAAAATTGGTTATTTTAAATAAATGGTGTTATTAATGCTAGTATGTATAATTGTATGGCATTCAATTCTCTTTGATGTAGGTTGAATTCTTTCCAACCCTACGTTTTGAGCTGGATACGCCCTTGATTTAGAGCGTGATTATTTTCGTTTGACTGTTTATTTACTTACGTTTAATTGTACCCTGCTTGTTAGTTAAATTTTTATTGTTTGTCATTGTTTTTATTAATTAAATTTATTTTGACTCGGCGAGATTCGTTATCAACGTGGATGACTGTGGGATTTTGAATTCCCAGCCTATAGTAAAAAATACAAGAAAAACAACGCGTGGGACAAAGTTTGTGTGTTGATGTTCCCGGAAAACGCTCTGAATGAAACCAATGACGAATTGGGTTAGCCGTATGAGGTGGGGTGAGGGGTCCAACGGGCGAACGACGCGGACAAGTCCGTACACGAACCTCAGTGTTACGTCGCTCATCGCGCGTTGAATCAAAAGTAAGTAGTTTTGTTCGAAGATTTTTCCAATTATTACGGTTTCTAGTCAAGTGAGAGTATTGAGCGTGTTTTTATGTTTGAAATGAAGCTTGTGGAATACGGCATCGCGGCTAGTTTTCATGTGTCATAATTGTAACCATTACTATAATAAATTTA
>NNCF01127424.1:714384-730354 GCA_002313205.1 Laupala kohalensis | reverse complement strand
GGTTTCGTGATTTACGCATCACACCACCGAAAAAAAAGTTTTCTTTTATGTCTGGTGACCTATAGATAAAAGTGATGTAAAAAACTAATGAAAATTTACGACAAATCGAAGTAAACTCCTATCACTTTCGTGTTTTAAAATTTATCATAAGACGCAATGTATTTCACCATGAATTACAATTGCAATTATTTCATTGAGATGTCCTGTGAGGTATGTTTTTTTAACGTTGACATCGCAATAAGTTCATGTTACTCTGTTCATTTATGCCGATTTAAGATATTTTAGTGATTTAATTCTACCTACGCTAGTACTACCTTAAAGCATATTTACTAATGTTATTTTTCACAAACATCCTGTGGTAAAGACTGAACTTCAACTTCATTGAAGGATTCAGTGAGTAAAGACCCGATGTCAGGCCAGAAAGACGAGGCTGTCCGTATAAAACTCATTACACAAATCAATATCTATCACCCATCCAGATCCTATTTTCAAAGGAAGGAGTCTTTTGAGAACGTTGCTCATGAAATTTCGAAGAAAACTCCCTATCAGTTTCTACAGCATGTCCCAGAACTGAGGTACAAACATTTGGAGGGATGATTGTGCACATGAGTAGGAATAAGAACCATAAAGAAACACATGTCCAAATTCATCACAATGAGGACGCGAATAGTGAGGACACGAGGAAAAAGGATGCAAAGTGCTTTATTAGTGGAATTAAGAAAGTGTTATATGTGTTTAAAGATCAACGACAAATCTTCAAGACTCTGCCCATTGCTTTCCACGCGCATGACTGTCATTTTTCAAAACATGGTTTTATTCATCACTCGCTGGAGACTGCGTAAAACAACGTGTTAATTCAATTATAATGTTATCACGGCATTCTTCTGAGTGTGACAGACGATTCATATGTGTTTGATTGTTTTTTGCAGTGTATTTGGAAAACATAATAACTCATTATAATTTGCTAGTAGGTTGAAATTATAAAATATTATCACAAACACGACAGTGATTATTCGCTGAATAAGAATTATTTTTGGCACTCTTAGTTTATTTTATAAAAAATAATATAGTGAACGTAACGGCAAAAACCGTAGAAATAACATAGCTTTTTCAAACATTTCAGGTTTTACTAACTTAATATTCATTAATCAAACCAAATTTTTCACTTGTGTGTATGCAGAATGAAATGACAAATCCAATGACGTTGACGGTTTTTTCCTACGGTTTTTGTTGTACTCCACAGCTATGAGAATTAAGGGGCGCGTACTAAAATATCCGTTAGCTAATGCGGTATGGGTCTCACACTCACGTTGTGAGGATTCAGAAGACTGCAGGTAGAATATTTTTGCCAATTCATGCGACGTCGGTGCAATCGCTGATTCCGTTCATGGAGTTCTGGGACATTCTGTACGAGCTGGGAGGGTAGGTTCCTCAAATTTTCATTAGCGTCGCTTTCAATCATCTCAAAACACTCGTTTTTTTTAAATAGTCTGTGACATTTATTTGGGTAAAGACTTTTATACGGATAGACTTCTCTTTCTGGCCTGACGTCGTTATATTATCTCTTCTTTACTCCTTTGCTGACAAATTCCTTTAGCGGTGAAAAGGTTTAATCATTACCACAGAGTTTCCGGACGGTCTTTATAGCCTCCCAAACATTCTTCGTTGCGATGCCATGTATGTGTCTTTGATGGTCACTTTTAGGAAGGGACAGCTTTCAAAGACCTTCCAGGGACACAATCAACTTTCCTAAAGACTCCTGGAGAAAATAACTCCCTTCGAAGGGCGAGTGACTGCACCTGTTGATCGAGGCAAAGGTGACCCTTCGGTGCCACGGACGGCAAGGAATTTGCAAGGCAAAACCTTTCTGCAAGAGTCAAAGGGAACGAGGGATACTACGCTTCTGGCCGTATATAAGAGTTATCGGACAGCTCTGAAGCTATAAAGTAAGAGGAAGGAAGTATTTCTTAGTGCCTGTATGTTGACAAGGTCCTTTGTCTTTGTAAGCTATTTATTCTTGTTTATATTGTTGAGACTTCTGACGTCAACAGTTAGAGGTATTATCATAAAGGACAGACAACGTTGCGAATGGCAGCTTTCATTGGGAAGTGAAGTTTATCCGCCATCTTGGAGGTGGTCGACTACAAGTAATGTCGCTATTTTCTATATTGTCAAATTATTATTTTCTGGTATTGACCTCTCTACGGAGCGCAACACGCACTATTTTTTAAATTTTCATTGTAGTATTTGTACATAGGAAATGTAGCTTAGTGCTTTTGAAGCATATCCACATGGGGCGATAGGAGGTTGGAAGTGGGTGATAGGGCTATTGTTAGTAGGTGGGTCAGTTATCTGGGTCTACCGACAACGTAGCCCACTTGGAGGTGTTTGTAGGAGTTGTTAGTAATAGTTAGAGTTAGTGATACTAGGAGCAGTAGGAGGTGGATAGAGGAAGGTGGTTTCGATTTTCAATAGTCACAGCTATATTCGGTAGGAGATTAATGGGAAAGGCTACAAGTTTTTTTCTTCTGGGAATGAGCAAGCGTGCTAATCCCTTACCCACCGAAGGGGCATATAATATTTGTGGAACGAATGAGAGATGCAGGTTAAGCGATGCATTGATATCAACAGAGAAGAGTTTAAATGTGTCTCAGTAATATATGGAGGATGTACGAGAAATAAGAAGACCTGATGAAATGTTAAAATGCATGACCTAGGTATGGTGAAGTTAAAAGATTGTAAAGTGAATTGATTGTCATGAAATGTCGTACAATGGAAACACTTCTTGATTCATATTAGCATTGATTAGTTATTTATGTCTACATATTTTACAAAGAGTCAGCGAGGATCTGTGAGCAGAGTGCTTAGTTGCTGATTGAATATCGGGGTTCGATCCCTGGACGGATGATGATTACTCATTCAGACAGACTCCCAGGCCCACTCAGCTTGCTGTTAAATGAGTACCGGGTTTATCCTTTTGTCGAACCAACCGGAGCGAGTTGTTAGCCACATTTTCTCCTTCTTTAGCCTAGGCATAGTAACTGCGGAGTTCTACCCTCCGTAGACGCCTTGGGTCCTTCGGGGACTGTTGGGGTACAGTTTGGTTTGACATGTATTACAAACAAATTTTAGAATATGAACACATAGGTTACTGGTGATAATTATTTATTTTCTTTTAAACAGTTTATGCGCGTTAATTTCACTCCAACAGCACAATAACCCTAGTTTGAAACCTTCCAACATCGCGGAATGGAGTCATAATGATGTTTCACTTCTGTGACATGGGATCTCTAGTTAGAACTATTGTAATTATCTTGAAAAAAAGATTGCTCATCTATATTTGACGTATTATGAGTGGATTGCGTTTCACTATCATTACCTCCATCACTCTACCATAATTATTTTCATGTGTGTGGTGTTCAGCAAAATATACCTAGTAACATCTTATGCCTAGTCACATCAAATGTGTAACATCAAACTTAACGACTTAAATCATGGGGATGAGGTGATAGATATATCATGGTGGTAAAGTTGTAAACAAATCCATAAATAATGATCTGAATTTGTCGGAAGAATTTTGTTTTATTTTTAAAACAAATATCATCCTCGACAAAAACGGTTCATCATTTCAATCACAAATAGATTAATAAGGATCCATAAAATTAGATAATTATTTACATTAATATATACTTTCCAAACTCAAAAATATACTTAAGTGTCTGTAAATTTGTTTATTTAATGTCGCACAGCGAGGTTCAAGCAGGGGAGAGGTAGATATTGGATTGCCAGGGAACAAAAACATCTAAATGGAGGTAATGCAACAGCAGAAAAGTAAATGCGGTGGGTTGCGATGGGGAGTATTAACTTTGTTTTAATGCAATAATGTAAGAAACGTATGGAAAATTTCTATTTAATTTCTTCCATTTTCCTTTCTCAAATTTCTTTCAATTCTTATATTTGAATGATAATTTGGAAATTATCATTTAATGAAGAATTGCTTTACACTTCTCTTACTATCACTGTAGCTTATAAGAGTTTCACGGAATTTCGGGGAATTTTTAACATTATCATTCAAATATTACTGATTTTTTGTCTTAATTGGAATTGGTTTTGAAATAGTTCAAACATTTTAATTTTTAAATTCATTTGTCGACAAAATATGTACTGAAATTCGAAGGTGTACTAGAATTATTTTCCATTTTTAGGAAACAGTTCTTTCGACAGTTTCTGCTGTCGTCTTCAGTGGCCTAAAATCAAAATACAGGAATATACAAGACAGACAAATGTCACTTCGCTACACACATGTTCGAATCAAATCACTCCTTCAACCCAGACACACACACATATACTAGACATAGAAAATAAATATTATAACAGAATTTTACTAGAGTTTAGAATCCAGTTAAGCATTCAGCTTCCGGCAGAAAACCTCCCGCCCGCCCGAACACCCACACACCCTTCAGACACAGAGGCGGCCACATCCTCGCATTCCACACACACACACATCCTTCCGAGCAGAGAAGGTGTGACGCATGACTTACAAAACTTTTTCTTATTGCAAAGGATAGTCACTAATTTCAATTTTTCGTGTAATAATTTTGCAAACAAACATTGATTATTCAACTATATATAATACATATTTTTGTAATTACTACTATGTATAATAATAATTACGAGCATTTTTACCAATAGATAAATATATTTCTGTATTTTGATTGCAGGCCACTGAAGATGACAGCATAAACTGTCGAAAGCCGGTTTTGGCAAAAAAATTATTTTCGGTTGACCATTGTAGAATCCTACAGAATGTTGAAGCATGTATAAACGAAGTGTCGCATCACTTCAATGCTGTTCTTTCCAACAACACGAGACGCAATCAGACCCCTCTGGCGGCTGAGGTGATAACGTTCTTGCTCTTCACCAAGTCATCCCGGGTTCAATTCCCGGTGGGGCCAGAAGAAAATTCGTAGCTTTTTCACATGAATGTCCCAGTTCATACATGGCTGTGACTACACAAAAGCGAACCCTCCCTCCTCTATCCACCTCCTGCTAGTACCAATAACTCTTACTATTACTCACTACTTCTACTAACCCCTCCACCTGGGCCAAGTTGTTGGTAAACTCATCTAACCTGCCCACCTATACTAATACCATTCTACCCTCCCAGCTCCTATCGCTCCATGTAGATAAGCTTCAATAGCACTAAGCTACATTCCCCATTTACAAATACTACAATGGAAAGGTGCAATAATATTCTTATGTTGGGAGTCCACTATCTGAAATCTAAAGAGATTTTTTTGCAATCATCTACTGAGAAACAAAGTGTAGTACACACAACAGATCATAAAATTTCTAAATTATTTCTGTGAACTGTCGATAGCGCATGGAATGTACGTTTTATGTTACTGCCATGAAATTCTTAACGCTCTATGTACGATTTCTGTGCTTCGCCTCGCCTCTATAATCTTCTTCTTTATTACTTCCAGAATTATTGTCATGAAAATCTAGGAATACAGCCTCAAGATTCCCAACAAAAGGATTCCAATGCAAAGAACTCGTCTTCCTTGTTCTACTAAACTTTTTTATTTGTTGTAAAATACGAAAGATATTTACACATTATACTATTGATCTGTATTAGAGGGAATGCTGCATTTAATCTCTTGTACTAGTTAACTTTTGTCTTACTTTTTGATAAACTTCATAACCTGTTAACTACTTTTTAAATAACATTAAAAACTCCTCCCATTTTATAATGCACAGTCTTACATAACTAGTCTTACACTAAAATCAGGAAAAAAAACATCCATAAATGTTAAATTGATATGCAATTTTTAAAACGCGTACTGAAATGAACACGAAATCAAATTTTTTGTGTTCCTACAGTACAATAAAATGAGTTGTAATATCTCATTTCCAATCGTAGGCTGTTGTATTGAACCTCGATTATATTGATTATCGGAGCAAACGAGTAGCAGGTTAGAGTCTCGGTCCCGACCAGACCGACTTGAGAGAGATTGGTTCTACTGACTAGAGAGCACCGTGTGAGGAGTCATTACTTTCGGCGCTGCCTGTACCTTCCCCCTCGACCCCTCGTCTTCCTTGACTGTACCACACCTGTTCTTCGTGTGTTTAAGGGACGGTTCCCCTTCATCTTGATCCGCCTCTTCTCTGTTACGTGGAGCATTTCCGCCTCTTGCGCGCGACGAAACAGCTACTTCATATGGGACCGAAAGGGGCCTTTGACTGTCAGTTGCGTCCCCTACGTCATCCGTACGAGACGGATGATATAGGGAGAAAGGGAGGGGGAGAATGAGAAAAGGTGGTGGAGAGGGATGGAAGAAGACTTTGTCGATGAAGATGGCGTGATAAACGACAAAGTAAAGACAAGGCCATAGAAACATAAGGGTCTGACAACGGCACCCATCTTGACACTCTTAGTTAAGAACGAGAGAATGAACCAAGAACGATTGGTTTCTTAAGCTGAATAAAACGTTGAATTACTGTGGTTACAAATAAGAGTTCAACTAGAGTTCTTTATAAAGAGAGAGACGACAACTCGAACAAAATTCCAAGGAGTAAAGAGGAGATTCTGAAGCTTCGGCAGATCTTCTGAGCGCATCATTATCTAATAGGCACGTACCCTGACCAAAATGGCCGCCCTTTGATTTTGTTTGCGTTGGATTCTCAAGTGAAAGTGAAAGTGATATAAACAGCTTTTCAAACTTATTTCAATACTTTCACTGAATCATCATTAATTTTATTTTAAACCTACAATTTGGGTTGGACACTAATTTTATGTTAGTACGAATTAACATGTCAATTATGTCGAAGCAATTTCAGTACGTAGATCACCAGAGAAACGAAATACCAAACACAAAAATTAGTGCACGAACGTTTATTTCTCAGGAATATTTACTTTAATTTTCAGCCATTGAACAATAAAAGGAAAAGAACACGATACTCATAAAGGTCAATAACCTTCCACGAATTTCACGGTTCACTTCAATGTGACCAAAATGGCTGTCGCCTAACTGTTCCCGCTATACAACTGGAGGTGATTCAGCGGAGCCAATCCGATGGCGCGACGTCCATGTCGCTTCTCTCCCTTACAACAACCTCTAGCATAAACATGGACGCTAGGTCTCTAATGACCTTGCCGTTGACGAGCCCTAAAACATGGACGCTGTAAGTCACGTGATGGGGTCCTATCGATGCTCATCTTTGTCAGAAAATTGCTCTTCAAATGTTGTCAGATCCTTATTTATCCAAGGAGACTGTATAAAGGAGTAGAAACTTATGGAGTGGGGGTATGTACGAAAATCGTCGTCAGTTGGGAAATACGAACCCGTCATCAGCGCTGTCAGACGGTGACATTGGAACTAATTCAACAGGTTTAAAAGAACCGATTCCCTACACGTATAAAATAGCCAAACGTATAACTCCTTTACCGCGCGGTGGTTAAACTTCACTGTCAAGAAAGTGTAAATGTAAACAATTACAGTCAAGGAAACTATATAATCACCTTGGTTACAATACATGAGAAGGATTGAGAGAATCGGATCGTTTAAACCAGTTGAATTAGTTCCAATGTCACCGTCTGAAGGCGCTGATGACAGTTTCGTACTTCCCAACTGACGACGATTCTCGTACATATCAAACTCTACCCCCAAGTAAAGAAGTTTCCACTCTTGTGTATAGTCTCCTTGACCTAATCTATCTATGGTATTGACTAAATACAATGATTCCTTTGTCTTCGTGGCGGATGATCACTCCGCAAACTGACGAAATGGGTAGAGTTATATACTAACGACAGGTCGTGCTTCATACGAGTGGAGTAAAGCTAGTTGAATTTACAATACTTTCTTTATAAATAAATTTTTGTAAAGTTGTCGTTATTAGTTACGATTATTCATAAAACTAACTTGCAAACTCCATCCATATAAAATTGCGAAACAGGAACATGTCTGCTACCTTCCTGATCACGACTAAGTCACTCATCCGATCGTGATGAAATTTGGCAAGGAGATAGCTTATAAGTCTAGAATGAACACAGGGTATCTTTTATTATTTTAATGTGTCTTAAGAAAGATGGGAATTGTTTTTGAGAATAAATGTCGATAAAATACGAAAAAAGATAATTTTATATTTGCTTGATCTGCCTAATAGGTTAGAGATAGGTGACCACTATCAATTACAATATTGTTTGCCTCAATTATTTCTACAAAGAAGTAAGCGACGGCGTGTGTATATGTGCAAAAATTAACCTAAATTATCAATAAAACGTTATTAAAAATTTAAGTGTGAAATACTTCAATTGAAGAGAGTAATTTAAGACGAAAATAAATCAATAATCATCCAGTTTTTAATGGATTATTTGTTTTTTGTACCGTTTAACGAAGATAAACAATGTCTTTAAAGCGCGAAAATTTGACAAATTTTATTTTTTTACAAATTTTTGAAACTTTTTTGATTTTACAAGAATTTTAGTGAAATATGTTGCCGCATTATGACTTGGAAGCGAAAATTCCAATGGAGTGGATCCCGCGAAATGGTATAGTCTATACAGTCAAGTTTTACATTAAAGTTGTGGTATATTTTGATTTCATGATATAAATAATTTTAGTTTTTCCTGATTAAAATATTATTCAATAAAAATCCTGGGCAACGCCGGGTAATCAGCTGGTTTAAATATAAACAAAAAAACTAGTGGTGCAAAACCATTGCACGTACTTTCTCATATATGTTTCTCCGTCTGCTGCATAGAGTGGGAAAATAATTCTATAGTGAAGGGGTCATTTCTGGCGTGGTTCTCTATATTTTGGTCGTCTTCCAGTGCTCTCTCTATTCGTGCTCAAAGACGCTAGATGAACTTAATACTGACTTTTATGAAATTTGAAAGTAAAATAAATATTCAGAATAATATTTCAAAACATATAGTGACATATCAGTCTTATAAATCTTGTAAAGTGTTATGTAAATTTAATTTCGTTGTAAACCGAAATTGATGTAGTTTCTTAATGTAAATTCGCATTTCGTATTTACGATAGAATTTACTTGTTGTCGATGCGCGTATTTACTTAAAAATTAAGGGTACTTCACTTGAAGGTTAAAGTACTCTTTTGAATGTTTCTCAAAACCAGCTCCAACGATTTTGCTTAAATTTCTGTACGTAAAGTAGAATTAGTATGCATTACATCCGCATTTACTCAGAATCGCTGCGCACAGACGGACAGATGGACGGACGTTATGTCAAAAACCACTTTTTCTGCATCAAAGGATAAACAAAACAGGTATTTCCGTCAAAAACTCGCTTTGGAACATTTTCACGATTCGAAAACTTTCTATATACGACGTATATGAGAAAGTAAAGAAAGAATCAATATACTTTTGAATGATATGATTAACGGGACCTGACAGAACTATCTTAATAGTTGCTGAGAAACCCAGCGAAGTTTAAAAGTGGAGGTTGAGAAGTGTTTGGAGTCAGTGGTGCTTAGTAATGACGTAGAAGGTGCTGTATGTATTTATTCGGTATTTTGACGGGGGGACTGCACAAGGATAAACGAGGACTTGCTAATGTCCTCGTGATGGAAATGATGATGAGTGAATGTAGTGGTGGAATACATGGCAGGGGAAACTGGAGGACCTCGAGAAAAACCTGCCGCGATCACAGCACCGCAGCAAAGCACTGTCTACTTGGAGCGGACAGAGCCACGCGTCGCCCTCGTGGAAGGTGCTAAGGAGGTAGAACAAGAGGAGGGTGAGATGGAAGGAGCAGTGGCGGTGGTGGTGGTGGAGGGGGGAAACAGGGGGAGAGAAGCGAGGGTTAGAGGGATGGGAAGGAGTGGTTTCAGTCTCGATACGTTCTTTGAAGTTGGACCGAGGGCTCCTTTGTACACTCCAGCAAGCACGTGAAGGGACAGAAGGGCGAAGGGATGTACATTATGAGGAAAGGGTTGGTGGCATGCGTCAGAGCAACCTAAGGGGAAACAGGAGATGTTAAAATATAAGGGATAAATTTAATCGATATTACAACCCCTTGTAAGGAATGTGTAATAACCTGATATGAAGGTCCTGCCATATTTTAATCTCATTTAATTTTAAGCACGACATTTAAGGAAACGAACCAGAAAATGGAATGAAAAGAAATGGGATGCGACACCAGAGAGGAACCTGATAAACGGTGGGTAGGTAAGAATAGAATTAGTCATCTTAGATAATACGAGAGTTAGTTCATGGTCTTCCGCAAATTAAGAAAAAATGCATTTTTCGAAGGAACACCCAGCAAAAAACACCTAGAATTTTGGAACGCAAGATCATGATTTAGGTATTGCTCTGTATTTTTCTATTCACAAATATAGATTTGTTGAATTTTACACACAGATTACCTTTCATTAAGTTCTTTTTGATGTGAGTACAATTCTATAAATATTTTTAGGTTTTAATTCTGCAATTAAGGTATTAACAGTTGTGTATCGTATGGTAGCATTATTAAATTTAAAAATGTTTGGTTTACCAACGTTAAAAAATATGAAGTTTACTAGTTTATAACTATGCATATATTTCTTCCGTGTTCCCTTTCCACACGTGGAGAAGACATGTGATAACTTTCGGTTTCAGGTGAAAATGGCGACGAGCCGGGAATCGAATATATCGCCTTTCATAAATAATTCTCGAAAATTGTTAATTTTTTAAAGTAGATGAATCAGTGTCAGTATACGACTGGACAACACACCTTAAATGAAGAGATTAGCTGAAGGTATATAAAACAATAGAGTTTGTATTTCACTAAAGGTCAAAATACTTTAACAAAATTTTTATTTTATATGTTAGTAAAATAACAGGATTCTCTCACATATGCTAGGTATCGTTCAAACGAAATATTTTTTTTAAGTCGCAAACATTTTTGAACTGTTTTTACCATAATATACACTCAATAGAAAACTATCACGCATGACACGGTCGCATATCAAAAGAAAATGGATAAAATCATCTCCATCCATCCTTAATTTTCTAGATGCGCAGAAGCTTCTTCAGTTGTTCGCTGTTTGAACCGGCCATCAGGTTACTCCAATATATCTCTCAAAAGTATTCTTTTGTTACTTCCCCCAAAATGTTTCATCACCCTGATTGCTTCTCGCTCTCGAAAGCTTTTCTTATCCCTCGTCATCTCTTGAACTCTTTAAGTTTCTCAAGTTTTCTGTCTTTTATCATCATTTGTCGAATTACATTTCTATTTCGATCTGGCTTTCCTTTCCTTTTATCCGTGGTTCTTCCATTGCCTTCTACTAACAGTGAGAGTCGCTTACACGGATTAAATTGTTAAAAGTCAATATGACATTGTTTTTCAAGAAGAACATTTTATATGTGCTCTATGGGAAACCGATGGATCAAAACCATTCACAAAACATTTTGCCCGTTGATTACTACAGCGAAGTGCTATAAAATATCTCATTTATCAAGCTATATACTATAATCAGTTTATTCACGCTTAAATGAATAAATAGTAATATATCCAAGTGCTAACAAGATTTTGTTAACTTCCCACACAAACGGCTATCGCGACCAAATATTCCACCACATTTGTCCACGCGAATATTCGCGTGTTGTCTTACACTTGTTCCGTAATTCACATTATTTTTCAGTTTCGTATAACAAACAGTCATTTTTACGTATTTCAGGATAAAAAATATAAGGTTTATACATATTTGTTTATTTGTACTTCGAATAAAGCGAGTAGTACATATTTAAAATGTGAGAATATGGTTCCTTGAAAGTGCAGAACATAATACACATAAATGTACTTTATTTTTTTTGGATATTGAGTTCCTATGATGAGAGAGAAAGGGTTATTTGCAAAAAATTAACTTTTTAAAGATAAAATACAGCGATTCTTTGCAAAAATGACTAAATCCTTTTTGGTGTATTTCTCGTCATCTACAGAGGAACGCAATTCTGCTTCAAATGTTTCGTAACGTGTTTCCTTCTTCTTTTCGTCTCCTGGAATTCCCCGGCAGTTGCGGTTGGAAGGAAGCGAGATCCACCGAATGAGAACGAGCCTCTCGGTCTCTCCGCAGCGCTGCGCTGTACTGTTGCGGTTGCGACCTATTCACCAGCCCCAACAGCATAACCCCCCCACCCCCCACACCCACCCCCCACGAGCAGCTACACGTATTTCCAAAGGATTTGCTACGCTCGTTCTTTCACTGCCATAGCTGCCAACCTCAGCGAGGCGAAGTGGCAGCCCTGTATTATCTCGTCCACCCAAAGACGTGACAGTCGTTCAATTGAATATGAGCTCCGACTCGAGCGCTTGTGACGTCATCCGAAGATTCCCCTTCGACATGCTGTCACGTGATCGTTGTCGTTTAAGTAATTGCTTTCGTGTTTTAGGGGAAGGGGAAAGGAATGGGCGAGAGAATTGAACTTTAAGGAACAGTTCCGTTGTATGTATTTCTTCCGTACACCTACAACAGGAGAAGATATATGAGATCTACAGCCAGATGAAAATAGTGACGAGGAATCGAAACCGGGAACATCTGCTTGGATCGCAGGGGTGCTAACCACTACGTCGCCAGTTCGAGACAAAATTTTCATTCGGACCGAAAAACTTCGAAAGCAGAATCAGAGTTCGAGTCCCGAGTTGTCAACATTTATATCTGACTGGAGTTATCACTGTTGTATTGTGATAAAATAAAATAAATTTGTAGTCAAAAAAGCATTTACAAACTGCGTATGATCACGAGAGGACAACNACGTATTCCATCAAATCCAATGAAGTGCCCAAAGGCAGGCGCAGATTGAAAAGTTAGGAATAAAGAGTCAGCTACATGTTATAACATCAACAGGATACCAACAAATTTGTATTAAATAAAATTCCAAAGGATAGTTCACGAGTAGGTAATATTATCGGATATAGATTGTTCGGAATATACTAATATTATTAAACGCAACTGTTCACCAGGCAAAACCCAGACTTAGATGGAGATGTTACGAGGAACGTTTACACAGTAGATCGATAATTAAATTTAATGTTTATATTTCCTATCCCTTTTGATATAATAGGATAAAAGTTTTTTCCTACTTTCACAAACTTTCGCGCTACCATTTTGAAGAAGGCAAAGCATGTTTTTGATGGGTGTTTCAAGGTATTACTATAAATTTTATGTTTTCTCGAAGAGTTTTGAAAAAAATTCTCCCCTTCTTTTCATTATTATCATTATACATAATTCGCATTCTGAAGTAAAGACTTCCGAACACGCTTTCGAACATTCCAGAACTTTCGTGAAAACTCTTCGCTACGGCTGAGCCCTTAGTGAGGGCTAGGCGCCCTTCAATGCGTGATATCTAGAGAGCCATAAAATTTTTAAGTTACGCACCATCAGTATGCGGAAGCGTGCTGAGATAAGCTGCTTCTTCATTCATAAATTTTGTAGAGTATTCAGTGTGGGCAATTTAAAGGGAGTGTTTTGTAAGAGGTGCTGCCCCATATACCTCATGGTTGGAATGCACTCAAGCACGAAGGATGGACCTCGAATCAATGCGTGACAAACACACGTAATGATGATGATAATAATAATAATAATAAATTTATTGTCAAAAACGCTGTACAAAAGTTTACTTATTTCCTACTTGTTTAAATAATTTAATGCGTTTATTATAAAAAGTAGATACATGCTTGTAACAAATATTTGTAGAATTACATTTTCGATATTCTCTATTAAAATAGAAGTCTTATATTTTAGAAATAAATTTCACAGAATATTAATGTGATGATAAATCTTGCGCTGTTGATGGAATATTGGAACCTAAAAGTGTAAGGTCGTGGGAATTTAATTTTTTTGTGTAATATGTGCATCAGAATTTTGTCTTTAAAAAGTTCTAAAAGCAACAAAAAAAATATCGAGACAATGTAAAATCGCTTCCGTGACTTTTTATTTTTTGACACACTCGCATGTGGAGTCATTTTCAATAACATAGAGAGAAAGAATTGGGAGGGAGGAATTTTGGGTAACCATGGATCTTGTGACATTGACCAAGCAAGTTCTCAAACAAGCAGTCATCTACTCGGCAGGGTATTGGGAGCGAACATATAAAAAGCATACTATTTTTTCAAGTCCTATTTTTTAAAATGTTTTTTAATATTTGAAGAAAAAAATTATTAAAAGCGTGAACTGAAATCCATGAAATTCTCTTTAAGTGAGCTTTTACCAAACTCTTTTAGCACCAAACACATGTTATTATAACATTCCCAAACTCGGTGTACGATAGCAATAAAGTGTTTTTGCGTAGGTTAAGAAACTATCTCATTAAATCTAAAATGTATTTTTAAGAATGTTAAAGAATGTTTAACATTTCAGGAACATCTGCTAGTTTATGTTGAGTGCCTTGTTGGTTTGACATGTATCCAAATGGTATCGTCGAACCCAGAACCCTATTCGAAGCCGTATCTCTGCTCGTCGAAACTCTCTGCTCGGTTGGGGAGGTGGGATGGTTGCCGCGTCAGCCTTCTTGAAGTCATCTCGAGTTTGGATGAGAGGATCAACATGCCAGGTCTCCTGTATCGATGGAGACGCACGCACTCACGGCGGCTGTGTGGGGGCGGAGGGGGTGGATATGGAGGGGTGTATGAGGAAGAGGAACGTGCTACGGCAGCTGCCCCCTGGCGGCGCGGCGCCTAAGTCGAGTCTGCTGTTTTCTTAAGTGCCACGCGTCAAGGTATTACAGAGTGACTACAAACCACACACACTACTCTGGCATGAAAAAGTTTTAAAGAAGATCTTCATAATAGGAAAGATTATCTATCATAGTTGCCCCATCGGGGGCTCAGGTGGTAGTGTCGTCGCTCATCACCAAGTCATCCCGAGTTCGATTTTCGAAGGGGTCAGAAAAGTTTTAACTTTTCACATTTATGCCCCAGTTCATATATAAAATATATATATTTTAATGCACCCTTCTCGGGGTATTAAGATAATTATAAAATAAGGATTCGGTACTTCTGATGCGATTACCACAATTTATTCTGACAATAGTAACGTATAAACAATTCATATAACATTTACAATAAATACACAATTCTTTTGCCCTCACAGTACCAAAATACAAATATAAATCCCTCGCAACTGATTGCGCAATGTTACATTGAGCTCATTCTCTTGATTCGCGCATTTACAGTTAAAATTTATACAATCAATTTTGAGAAAACAATATCAAAGCAAGCACGAAATGAGCAATAATTACGTTTTCCCTTCTGATATCCAATTAACATTTTTTTTAAACGCCTTTTCTTCTCTTCTTTCATCTTAAAACAAACTCCAATTTTTTTTACAGTGAATGCGATAAATTCAACTCCAATGTAACGTTCTATTTCGCAAGATACTAGTTAACATCGAATTACAAAATTAAATATGGGTCCCTAAATGAACTAAATCACATCGTATAATGTCCGTCTCACAGAGACGTATACTCACAACCAGCGTATTTTCTTCGAAATCGTGTACAACCACCACGGTTCAAAACACCTTTTTTTCATCAACGCAGACTGCAACAGCTGCTTCGGAGTTCGTCCAGTGACCTTGATCCACGCCCGCTNCCGATCGGCTTTCGCGGCAGATTTTCTCAACCACCGGCGTGCAAAATGTTTCCGGATTTGTATGACAACTTTTACAATACGTTGCTGGCTTCACTTGGAGCCCTTGATCAAATATTATCACGCGTTTAACTTGCGTTGTATCCGGGCCGTTCCCTTTATACTTTGACTGCGATAAAATATCATAAAACTATATTTCCGTAACTTGTGTCTTCACGCCTAATAGAAATTACTGAATTTAAAAACCAATGTTCTAATCTTTTACTATAAATTCAGATTGACTCGTTCTCGTTCAATAAATCTGCGTGCGATTACAACGTGATTCTACCCGCTGATGGTCTGCGTGATAAAGATCACTCGTATGAATTAAGCAAGTCAATC
>NNCF01127424.1:700674-713174 GCA_002313205.1 Laupala kohalensis | reverse complement strand
AAGTGTTTTTTAGTAAAAGGCATGAGATATATTGGAATTTGTGTTTTGAGTTGTAATGCAGGAGGGTTTTTAGTGGGTATGGCTGAGTCTTTCGGCGAGTCCCACACGCGGGGAGAGTCATGTTGGCTCTCCCTAGTGCGTAACTGCATTTTCTCTACCTGTACAAGTTTTAAGGGCTCTAATGACCTCGCTGTTGACGAGCCCTAAAGCCCCACAAAAAAAAAATCTATCGCTCTGTGTAGATAAGCTTCAATAGCACTAAGTTACATTTCTTATTTACAAACACTGCAATATAAAAGTTACCCGCCCTCAAGACCATGAAAAGCATTTGAAGAAATAAATATGAAAAACGTGGCACGAACTGCGTCTGACGACGAGGATGTAAACCAATAAACTAATTTACTCTTCGGAAGCAAACAAGGGACCATCACATCAATTCCGCGCAGTGGCGGGTTGAATGTTTTTCGAAAGTAAGACTCATTTGGAAGGAACGGGTTTTGTATTCAATGCTTTTAAAAAAGATTGACCTAATAACTTCATAAGAGATTAATGACACATTTCCGATATAATAAATATTTTTTAAATAAAAGAAGCGTAAAAAAACATTTTTAAACTTGCTTTTATTGCAAAAAGTACTTTACTAAAAAGTGAAAAAATGTTTAGTAAAATTCAAAATGAAAAAAGTGGATTAAAGAAAGAAAATCAGCGAAGTTTAAAAGCTTCAGGTATTAAAGTCATAATTGCTAATACTAAATTAAATTTCAGGAAAAAAGCCTTAAGCTTTCAAAATTTTCTTATTTTCTTATTTTGATAAACTTATTTCCTTTCTCGACTTTCCCAACATTTGCCATTTCTTTTACTTGCCATCCCACTCCCGTCTTGTCTCTACTCTCTTATGCACACACAGCTTGTCGTCAGATAATCATCTGTATACCAAGTTTTGTTGGAATTACTCCCGGCATTCTTGAGTTGTGGTGGATATACACTTATACACGTAGTCCCATTTCACTCCATTTAGGGATAGATTTTCTTACAATGTCCAAAATCATGTTATCGTCACACATACCAGCACACACATCTGTAAAGTTACAGTTCGATTGGAAACTTGGAAGTGCCCGAAAAGTCAATTGCAAATTTTGAAAGGGAAGGACATACGTTCGAACACAGCAATTTAAATAAAGACTTGTAAAAAGTTAGCTTCTTGAAAAAATGGAAGTGTAAAGAGATAGTCTTTAAGTGGATTATTATCTTTTCATTGAAACATCGTCCGACGGCCATTTTAAGTACTTTCCATTTGAATCGATTTCAAACACAGCATCACGTGTGTTAAATAAATATTCTTTGCCTCCAAATCCATCTATACTTGTTGTACAACAACAATATTAGAGACTTAGCCAATAAGAGCTTTGGCTACCGAAACTAGTCCACACAAACACAAGAGTTTTAGAACCCTAAAAATGTTGCTTATTGTTCTGAACACTTTATCATAAATTATTGCTTAGTATTTATTGAGTTAAGGTCAAAAGATATTCTTACAAACTTCATAAAGCCGACGTTTTGAAAAAAAATAATTTATTTTTCGATACGTCGGTTTTTACGAATAAATAGAGTAACAATATCTTTTGACCTTAACTCAATAGCTCCTGAATAATAATGAAAAACGAGATTAATAACCAAGAATTTACTGGATTTATCATAAATATTGTACAATTGATTATAGTAGTTACAACAAGAAAAAAAGGAACATGTTCAAGCGATTAACAGTTGACTGAATCTATTCGTGCACATTTGAAAGCAATAGAAAATGAACAGAATTTATCGTATTTTAAAATAAAGAACACATCATTGGGGCTCATAATTCTGGCAAATTTAATGTTTATAGCTTCGTAAGAAGTACCCCGTATTTGCTAAATTTAAAAAACTATGCATTTTTAAGTTAATATAATTTTTTCTTTGCGATATTTAATAAATAATTAAATAATAAACTTTATTGTAAAAAAAGCAGTTGCATGCTGCTTATGACTACGTGGGGGGCGGGGGGCAAAAACTAAGTTACTCTCCGGAAACAAGTAAGGGACCATCCCATCAATTCCTATCTAGGGCCTATGGATAGTGGCGGATTTAGTATTTATAAAATAAATTATTTAATAAATACGTACTGTTATCCATTTGTTATTCCAAAGTAAATTGTAGATGTTTGTGCAGTAAAAATTCGAAATAAATAAAGCAAAGGTGTTAATGACATTCCCGTACAAGGAAAATCCGCCACTACCCGGAGGAAAAACCGGAGAAAAACCCGGGCCAGGATGAGGTGAATATCTATTCCGTACATGTAAATAAAATTATACCTTTGAAATTTATTAACATTTCATTCCATGTGAATGCAAATTTAATAATCTCTAGTAATATAAAATTCCTGGAATTGTAATATAGTGTGAAAACAGAACGTGTTCGAAACGGATATACTTCTTAACGAAACTTGTAACATAATTTAGGAAGTGATGAGATAAACCATAATTCAGTGCAGAAAAAGTTATAACAAAATTCCCCAGAAATTGTAGGTGTAGTGTTGATTTCCCGCGGTCCGGAAATGGAGAGGGCGCCACGGTGTGTTGTGCGTGTGGTTTGAGAGGTGAGAACAGGGGGTGACTAGGAAGCGCGAACGAAGAGGCTTCAGAGTCAGAACAAACGAGGAAGATGTTCGACTTATTCTCTTCGCCCAAGCAGCTTATGTTCTCTGTGTTGCTCCTTTGCCAGTGTCTCCATCTCCCGAGCTACGTGGAGACTTTCAGGGCCTCGAGCTCTTCAGTGTTTCAGCTTTGCGTGTTTCACTTGTTTCCACGCGCGTCTCTTTTTCTGTTCCTCTTGTGTTTCTCCAACAATCGCCCTCGTGATTTCAATTGTTGCTCCGGAACTCCACAAGTAAGAGCTGCAACTCGAATTACTACCCTAATACACAATAGTTATCACAAATATTAATGTAATTTTGTACTATCAATGTCTGTAGAAGTTCATTTCATTTTGAAAGTTTTTTTGTATTTTCTTTCTCGAGTGACTGTTAATTTTCATCCTTTCGCCGTGTGAGATTCTGCCTCCCTTTAAAGCTCTTAATATTTGGTAGCAAACAACTTGCCTGTCGGAGAAAATGCATATGTGGTCCAAAGTATGTTACTTGGAAATAATAAAACTTAACCATTTCAGTAAAATTGAGAATTTTCTTTGTCATTACTGTCCGCACAACGTGCTGGTGATTGTTCCCATTAAGAAGCCTAAAGAGATGATTCAAGTAAAAGTAGTCGTAGATAGTAAATAGAATATATGGAACATTTTATTTCTCATTTTATTTCTCGGGGTCATGACTTTTTAGCTGAAATTGTATTGCAAAAATAAATAATTAAGTTAGCTATGTTTTAAATCCATAACATAAGTATTTTCTCGTACTCAGAAATTTTTCATCCCACAACAGCTGTATTCCATATATATAGTTCTCAATAATGTTGGAATTGTACCAATGATTGGAAATTTCCAGGATCACACATTCCGTAGGACGCCAACTTGTCTTTGAACTTACTCGTGAGGGTCGTTGAGGAGTTTCGTGTTCTGGGAGTTATAAGGGCGGGTGTTGTACTATCCTACTAGGTAGTGGTAGGCTTGGGTTGGAGATATTGCCGGCAGCGGTGGTCCAGTGGTAGCCTTCGCTTCCGCCATCCCGCTGAGCGGTAGAGCGTGGGTTCAAGCCGGCCGGGTGAGGTTTTCAGATGGGGTTTTTCCCTCACTTACTCCAGACAAATGTCGGTTTGGTTCCGTAAATTCCCCGGCGTCCATACATCTCTCCTTCCCAATTCCCTCATCCAAGTCGCGTTTAGGTGGAAGAGCAGACCTCATGACCTGAACCTCGCCAAAAGGCATAAAATAAATAAACACCGTTCATCTCCTGGTCTATTCCATTTCCCCACCTTTTCCCCTTTGGAGACACCACTTGTGGCGTCTGTAAGTACTTGATTTCGTAAACTGTATCAAATCTTACTTCATTCACCGTTATCCTCCGTTCAGAATCTTCCTTTGCCGCATCTTTTGCTAATTTAGACCCCAATTCTATTAGTTTTCCAGAACGAGGACAAGAATCTTCTCTCTAAAATTTTCACTGGAAATTCCCAATGTAAAAACCTTATGTGATCCATGAAGAGACCTGAATAGTGGAGGGGGTACTATGCTTTGTGAAGGGAGAGATACTAGATGACCCCAAAGGATAAAGGAACATCAACTCAGTATGCATTTGTCTCGGTTGAAAAATATTGAAAAGAAAACAAAATGTGTATACGATGATGCAATGCAACACGTTGAAAAAGAGGTATGGTTAGATTTTGCGGCGATGGCGGGTGAATTCATGACCGCTGCGACAAATTCATCAAATGTTTGTTGTTGTTTTTTTGCATATTAAGTTTATGAATTAGTTTGGGTTCGTCCATATGATTTTTGCAGAATAAATTAGTCATTTCAATATTCAGCTCTTTGTACTTTCTCATACACGTGGTATATATTAAGTTTTGTAATCGTGAAAAAATTCAAAAGCAAATTTTTCGACGGAAATTTCCGTTTTGGTTTATTCTGATGAAAAAAAGTGGTTTTTGGCATAACGTCCGTCCGCCTGACCGTCTGTGTGCAGCGATTCTGAGTAAACGGATGAATATATTTAATTCATATTTCGTACTGACGGTAGAATTTACTTGTTGTTGATGCCCGAGCTCTATTTTTTTTTTACTTTAAAACAAAGGGTACTTCACATGAAGGTCAAAGTACTCTTTCGGATATTTCTGAAAACCAGCCCCAACGATTTTACTTAAATGTTTTGTACGTAAGGTGCATTACATCAGCATTAGCGATATTTCGCTTGAAAATTTGGTATAGACGCAGTAAAATAATTTGTCTGCTGCACTCACACATTAGATTTCTATTTAAAAAAGCTTGAATAATATCGAGCAGCGTAAATGGACCAAACAGATATAGAATTCACTTTTGGTAAACTAAAATGAAAGATATGATAATGTTAAAATACATAGGACAGCAAACGCACCGTAGACAAAAATACATCAATTTCTGTCCACAACGAAGTTACATTTACATAACACTTTTACGATATTTTTGTCACTATATGCTGCAAATAGAGAAACGGCAATGAGACAGTATGTGCCATGGTTTTGCACCACTAAATTTTTATTTGTAATTGTTCTTTGTATTCTTTGCAGGTAAGTGTTTCTCTCTTTCGGTTTGCCTGAGCTGAAGGTGAGTGAGATTCATCCTGTTAACGACACGGAAGTCAGTTTCGTTCATACGACAGTGAATTTATGAAAATTGGAATCAAAACACTGGAAATGCATATATTAAATGTTTATCAGTTTTATCAAATGTAACATTAGGAAATATTCTAATAATCCAGTCATACTTAAGAAAATTTCAAAAAAAGAAATTGCTATCATTACTAGGATTTATTTTCGGAAAAAGAAGAAATTGTAATTTTTTTAATTTCGTACTACAGCAGAACCCCTCAACCGATCTGGTCAGAACCGAGACCCTGATCGGTACCCGCTTGACCGGTCAATCTGAGGTTTCCGTGAAAAGATATTCGTTCAAGAAGAGCTTCATGAATCATGTTATCATGAATAAACAAGCAAATGCGACATCATTGCAACACATTTTATGTACGGTCCTGGAATTATAAAAGGGCCCTCAAAAATATTCTATGTCCCGCGCTCTTAGCAGTCCCGCGACAATAAATAAATATGTGGGACATTTAATAATTCCAGGACCGTACATGCAGACAAGCGTACACAAAAAATTAAACAAACACACCTAACGTCGCGTTACCCCGTTTTACTTTCCAAAAACTTTCCTGGAATGGCCCGTCAAACAATCGAATATTAGAGTCACTACATGCTGAAAGAGAAAAAAACACTATTCCACCTGAGAGTCCGGTTAATCCAAGGTTCGGCCAATGCGAGGCCGATTAAGAGGGGTTCTTCAGCACATGTTTTCAAAATTCAAATTTTAATTTTAATCGCCGTAAGTTCATAAAAATATATCCCACTTGGATAATAGTGATTCTACACTAATTGTCTGGATATATTTCTATTTAAAGGACACTAATTATGCGAATACTAATGAAGTATTACATCTTGGATTCTATGACCTTTATAATGATTGTCTATAATAATGTTCGCATAATTAGTGTCCTTTAAATATAAATATACTCTCACTTTCCACTACTCATGTCTTTGCCGTTTCGGAGCCTTGGAACGGAGCTCACACAGAGAAATTATTCATCATCATCATCATCGATCGGCATCATCAAAGTGAAACTGTAGCTTTTGAAACGCATCGCGTGAATATTCAAGTCTATTATTGCAGATAATCAACCGATACTGGATGTCCGAATAATTGTTTTTTTAAATCTATTTGTTTATTTATTGAAATTTGAACGAGCTAAACAAAGCCCTTTGATATACATATTTAGTGAGCGAGATCATAATGACCGGTTATGTAAGATGTATGTAAAGATTTTGCATAAGAAAATAAAGTTGTTTAAGTACATTTGTTATTAGAAACTGTTGTAATTTTTAGCTAAAATTAATTTCATCCAACATATTATATTAAACTGTTTAATAAACTTATACCTAATTGATATAGCACTGTAAACAATTTCAAAAACTATTTTCTTGAATGATTGTGTTACCGTATGGCTCATATAATNGAACGACTGGGATTGGTCGCACAGCCCGCAACAATGATATCACGATCTCATATTCTTATTCTTATACCCATAGCTTATTGTTAATCTTTTGCGGCGTTAAGTATTGTTGTCAACAACGATCGAAGATTTTAGAGTATCGCAGACTTTGTGTTGAGGCAGCGGTGACCCACGCCTTCACCAGACGGTGCTCATCGTTGTTGGTCGCACAGTTGTCTTGGTTATAATGTCTCCTAAAACATAATATATCGAGCGCCATGCCCGCGGGAAACCGGTGACTCAGGTGCTTATTAGTGGATTCAAAAGAAAGAAGTATGACTGGGTTAATTTTATTTAGCTTATGACATTCGTCATACGATTGATACGTTCATAAAAATACATCAACAAAATATATACATTAAATACACAGAGAGAAAGGATCATAAAAAAAGGAAAACATTATTAGAAACAAACCATACCATTAGGTCAGGCAAATTCAGCCATTGAACAGCACTCACTGAGGCTACCAAGGGGTTACTTTTGCTGCCAGGGAACGTTCTTCGTGGACACTCTTATGGTTATATGTCGCACAGTTTGGAAGGCGTCACCATAATCACACCCGGGCTCCAGTATCAATCCCCACTTAAAGAGCATAGCTCCACACCTAATTCCATGGCCCGTTCGAACTCTAATTAGACGAACCCAGGTTTTGCGAGGGAGATTAAAACCGTGGGGTAGTTTTTGGAGATTGAGTAGAGGGTGCCATGGACTTTCGCTTGTCACTGTGTGATCCATTCGATTCCCCTATTCTGATCTATTAATTGTTGCGCTGTCTTCACTGCACAGTTCCTTGATTTGAGTCTTTTAAAAACAATTATATCTTTTTTCTGCGAAGATCAGGAGGTTCTATATAGACCAACACCGGCAGGCATTCGGTGGATGTGGATTTTATGCAAAACCCGAAATCGCTCTCGAGCTCTGATTCAGGACACTATCGACTTTACGTCTGGGGGAGATGAAGAGAGGGTTGGAAAGATTAGAGTATCGGAAAGGGTATGAGTTGATGGAGGGAGCGTACCTGGCGTTCCTCTCACGATTCTAGAGAGTTTGCAATGGGTGGCGGAAGAAGAGGGGGTTAGGAATGTAGTGATTCCATGAATCCTCTCACGCACTCCAACGAACAAATTCCGATGCATTGCTTCTATTCGATTCACTACGCGAGGAGGAAAGGTATCAGTGTGTTACGTCATTGAACCGGAAGTGAACCGGTAGCTGGTTAGTACGATTTGCGGTCGCGTGGAGCGCTGATGGACAATCGAGAAGAGAGCATTGAGTTTCTGAATTCGCGTGGATTCCATTGCACAATGCCACAATGAATTGGCGTCTAGGTAACAAAGAGAACAATTGAAACAAAGCTTCTCATAACTTATAATAAATTTATTGTCAAAAAACAGTACAGACTGCGTATGACCACGTGGAGGACAATAAACTAATTTACTCTCTGGAAGCAAGCAAGGGACCATCCCATCAATACCGATCAAGGGCCCTAAGGCAGAGGCGGATTCAAAAATTTCAGCAAAAGTTCCTAGATAAGATAAAAAGTTAGCTGCGAGTTATAATACATATATGTCAATATGTTTGTAATTTAACGCAAATAGGTTTGTAAATTTACATGTACAAGTTATTATCGAACTATAGATTATTCTGAGTATAGTGTTAAAAATCATAAGAATTGAAATGACACTAAATTCACGATTTATTGTTACATTAAACACACCCCTAGACAAAGCCTAGAGAACCTGTATAAGAAATCCGCCTCTACCAGAAGGAAAAACGGAGAAAAACCCGGACCAGGATGGGGACTTACATATCCTATTCCAATAAGGTTGTTCTTTAGATATTAATAAAATATTTTAAACGTCTTAACTTTTACATAAATATATGCAATGATGCATGCTTAATTTCATAATAAATTTGAAACACACCTTGCCGGTCATTAAAGCATCATATTGTGTACTCATACGCAAATTTTTCGTTCGATTTCTGGGTAATTGTCTGACGCAATTCGCACAAATGATGTATTGTACTTTAGAGCATCTTTATAAGACGTATCTTCTTCATCTTTTGCCTTTTCCTTTCCGAGAAAATAGCATTTAGAAATTAAATCAGGAAATGACGTTACTTGTCTCATTAATTTTAAATCTATTTTATTTGACTTCTTGATTCCTGACAGAGGAAATCACTGACAATAAACAAACTCTCAGAGAATTGTATGTGAGTTATGTAATGTTCCATTGTACAATATAATGTTCTATTCATAACTGTTCTGACGTCTGTTTTTAATTGTTAATGCCATATATGAAACCGAGTGAAACTTATCTAAAACTAGAAGATAGATTGCGTGGCGGGATGTCGAAGAGCGTTTAGGAAAACAGACTAGGTTGGGTAGATTAGATCACATTTTCAAAATTCGTGAAAGGAAACAAAAAACAGACTTAGGAAAATACTCGTTTCTCAAAAGATCAATCACAATTTGGAACAATTTGCCTGCGGATGTCGTGGGAGCGCTATCGGACTCAGTAACCTCTCTTAAATTCAAAAACGCTCTAAGAAAAGGGGAGCAGACTAATTAAAAGGATTACGCAAGTACGTTAGTGTAGATGGGAAGCTAGTGAAGTGATACTGGTTTGTGAAGTGAAGTGATAAGAGGGAAGCAAGTGATTTAGAAAAAAGGTGGGTAGGGAGATGTGAAGTGAAGTGCACGAAGGGGGTAAATCGAGTGTTTGGGTCATCAGTGAAATAAAATGTGCAATAAGGTTTTTTTTAATCAATTATTTAGATGTTTCAGGGTAAAATGTTTTTGTATTTAACACTTTAATATTAAATGAATCATACAGTTTAATGATTTTTTAACGATTTTTTAATTCAGTGCTCAGTGATATGTATTTTTGTATTTCCTTATACTCTGCCACCGGGTAAAATCCGCTCATTTGCAGTAAAAAAAATATTATATGAGGAAACGTAGTGTCTGCTACTTCACTCATGGAAATAAAATAGTCTTCCTGCTTAAAAGTAAACATTCGTATTTTCATACAGATTATAAGTTCGATTGAATTTCTGTGCTCTTTAATCGCACGGGTTGATTTTGGACGCTCATAGTTCACTCCCACTTTGATATTTTAAATTACAACTCTTTCACACTTCGTTCCCGTTTCTCTCACACTCTAAAAAAATTGTCTGAAAAAATTGTCGTCATGGTATGAACCCGCTTACTACGAACCTGATATCTAGTCTACAATTCCATCTTTCATCCAGCAAAACAATATACAAATCCCGCCTGTGTTCTTAGGATTTTTAAAGAAATTAACCGAAGTTAATAACGTTGATATTATTTGATGAAACACCCTATAGCTCAACGTGTGTGATACGGCTGTAAACCCCTAATTCACGGTAGTACTTCATTAACCCTGTGTAACTATTTGGGAAAATAAAATAAAATATGAAGCATTCTATAGACGAATTATGATTTCTTCAAAACATTACATCAGATGTAATAAGATAAAATTTCGGTAAAGGAAAAGTTAATTATTTTCATTCTTTTTGTGTTCTGTATTTTATAATTTGCCACTTCATGAAGAAATAGTTGGGAGTAAATTTATTTGAAATGTAGTTCCGAAATGTTGAAGTTGAAATGTGTTGTAATAATATTAAAGCGAACATTAGTCAAAAGATCATACACTCCTGGAAAATGAAAAAAGAACACCATGAATAAGATAACTGAGAAATACCAAAGTTGCACAGAACCCTACAAGAGGGCAGTTAGTGTTATATACTCATATGCGTATAGCTCTATCGGTGTGTTCGTTTGTTGTATACGTCATCGAGAATGTGTCAATAAAATTTCCTTCTGGTGGGTTCACGAATTCGTTGTGTTCTTTTTTCATTTTCCAGTAGTGTATTATAATTTTGTCTTATTAAATACGAAATATACGTAAACATTTGATAGAGTACTAGTTTTTCTTTCGAACCGTTAATTATTTATCATTTGTCCGGAAATTAGAACGAATTATGATTATGGACTAAAGAAAATATGATCAAATATACGTAAATAGTTTGAATCTTCATTTCCAACCTTGTGTTTGAATGAATGAATTATCAATCAAACATCAAAAGCTGAACATCGACAAGGAACCAAGCGTAATACCAATGGCGATTTCTGCTGTGTGATCATTGAACACATTCTACATAAAGGGCTCTTTACCTCGGAGTATTTGATGCCTGGGAACGAATCAGTGGCGGCGGATTCGTTCGCGAGTCACAAAGCAAGTATGCGTGGCACGAGCGATATCTGTGTGTGTGTGCCCGTGTGCGCGCGCGCGCGCAACCTGCCTTTGCTCACCTGCCATCAGGTCAGGGATCCTCTGATGCTTTCGTCTTTTGCTTTCAACTCGCCCCTTGGTTCGTCCTCTCAACGCATTGCGCCACTATCGGATTTTTAAAATTATATACATCAAATAGCTGTGGAGAGTACAACAAAAATTGCACAAAAACTCAATTAACTCCAATGGATTTGTAATTGTGTTTTGAATATACACAAGTGGAAATTTTGGTTTTGTAATAACTTTTTAAAACCAGAAATGTTTAAAAAAGTGATATTTTTACGGACTTTCCCAGTATATTGTCTTTATTATTTTTTTAGAAAATAAACTAAAAATGATCAAAATAATTTCTATTCAGCGAATGATCACTGTTGTGTTTGCGACTTTTATAAATTTCAAGCTTCTACATGCAAATATAATCAGTTTTTTTTTCTTCAAAATCTGCTAAAAATAACCAGATACATTATTAAGTAATAAAATTTATTCTGTCGCACTCAGAAGAATGCCGTGATCACATTGTAGTTGAATTAAAGGGTTTATAACTATTTATGCAGCCTTCAGCAAGTGACAAATAAAACCATGTGTTTAATAATCGTCAGTCGCGCGTTGTTGCCGATGCCGTATTCAGTCAACAGGCTGGACTTCACTGCTCACAAAGGTATACCAGACATGAGTGTTACGCGCATGACTGGAATACATAGCTGGTCGCTAATAGAAAACTTGGTTTTATTTATCACTTGCATATACACAAGTGGAAAATTTGATTTTTTGAATGAAAATTAACTTTGAAAAATAATCACTGTCGTGTTTGTGAAAACATTCATTAATTTTAATGTTCTACGTGCAAAATATAACGAATGATTAATATTTTAAAAAAACACTGCTAAAAACGACCAGAAGCATTATTAAGGAATAAAATTTTCATTGTCGAACTCAGAAGAATGTCACAATCACATTACAATTGAATTAAAATGTTTTAAACTATTTACGCGGCCTCCAACAAGTGATAAATAAACAATATTAAAAATCTATTGGGGTTAACTGTTTTTCTGCGAATTTTGTTGTACTCTCCGCAGCTATTAGAAGTCGGGGGCCTGTAATTAAAAATCCGATTTCTTAGGCGCCATTTCATCAATCTCCTGCTCTTTTGCTATTATTACTTCCATCGTTCATTATCTTAATTTTGTTTCTCTTGAAGTTAGAACTAAAGCACTAAACTACCTGTAATCATCATAAATTAACAGAGTAACATGTTCTTATTGTATTTTCAACAATAAATTTATTGTCAAACCAACAGTACAAACTGGGTATGACCACGTGGAGGACAATAAACTAATTTACTCTCCGGAAGCAAGCAAGGGACGTATCCCATCAATTCCGATCAAGGGCCCTAAGGC
>NNCF01127424.1:666847-690889 GCA_002313205.1 Laupala kohalensis | reverse complement strand
AGAAATTATTTAATAAATGTCTACTGTTATCCATTTATTATTCCAAAATGAATCGTAGATATAATGTGCAATCAAAATTCGAGATTACTATGGAAAATCCGCCGCTACCTGGAGGAAGAGCTGGGCTAGTATGGGGCTACAGAGATAGTGTATACAATCGTGCCAAGGTTGCGTACAGTTGGAAATAAATTATTATAATAAATAAAAAGGATAAAAAACAACATGCATGAAAAGGAATTTAATCAGTATCAAGAGTATTGTAACAATGGTGTGACAAAGTATAAGAGAAGTTAACATTTATATCCCCCGAAATCATATAGAATACAATATGCATTCGTTCTCTGTCAATATACAATACTATATACAAAAATGAATTTTGAATGGGTTTTTTCTTCAAAATACGATTTGGATTACAAAGTTATGTTGTATACCTGTATTTTCGAAAAAATTGTAATATTTTATGACAAGAACTGCTGGTGGCGTGAGTAATTAATCCGTAAAACTAATCGAATTTCCGAATCGATGTAATGAAGTAATTGTAATATATATTATCTCTATATAAAACAATGATTTGTCAGATTTAGAAATTATGATTGGTCCTTTGAATTGTGTAGGACTTGAAATGCAACACTGTTTATCTTATCCTCACTTATGCAAATTGTATAATATAGCTAATTATTTTTAAAATATGAATATAATATTATATATTTATATATTCTTATCGTGATATATAGGAAAGAAATAATGGATACTAAGTATTTGTGTTTAGTAGAACTATAATTTTGTTATATTTTGGCCCATTTCCGCAGTTTCTAAATAGAAAAACAGCTTTTGTCGTCTGTGATAAGATCCATTTCTTGAAGATTTGGCTTACATAAGAGTAGGCTGCAGTTTTCGGTATTGACATCTTCATATGTCCGATTTTTCTGTTCGTTCTATTGATTTCTTTGAAGGTTGTGTTATAAGAAAAATCTGTGAAAAATAAACGTTGTTAGGTCGCATAATATCGATGGAACGAATATTCCTTTGTTCTCACCAAACTCATTTTCACCTCTTACAACCCCCTTGTCCCCGTCGTTCACATTAACATCCCTTTTGTCTGATTTCCGTCTCGATGTCGTCCATAGTTTTCGCGTCCAAAGCGGCGCGTGTCACTCATATTCAGGAACTTTTGCGCTGCCAACACCGGCCGTTCGCAGCAGCACCAGCACCAACTCATAACGCGTCGCTTTTGTTTCGGCTTCGAAGTAACCCCCGTCCCCCCTCACTCTCCACCACCACCCCATCATCGCACACGAAGCTTCCCGGCATCGCCACCACCACTTCCGTGGCGCCACCGTCGCATCGCTTCATCTCATATTGTGCGTGTGACGTATAGCGACGGATTCAATGGCGTGGAACTTTAAAAACTGCTGCGTTTTCACTGGGGGGGGGGTGCGAAATACGGCGGAAGGTATTGTCCGTCGGGAAAGCGACGGTGCAAGTGATAGTGTACGTCTGACAGCTTCACCCCCTTCCCCCCCCCCAACTGCCCACCTGTGCTTCCGTTTCCTGGGACAACCCCCTCGATGTGGTTTCTGAATGCGTCCGGTGAGCCGCACAGGCTGACCAGGGACGTGTGCGAGCTCAGGAAGACATTCCGACGGTTGTGTTTTTTATAAAAGCGTGGATTTTGTGACGGAAGTTTTTAGTTTAATTTAAAACTCCGGTACACAGAGTGAGGGAATGGAACTCTAGGGTTGCCCAAGAGACTCGAGGGATTTTATATCTTCTTGAAATACAAAAATCATTTTTTACAGTAATTTCTTGAAATTGGGAACAATTAAAAAAATAAAATTAACTTCGAACTTGCCAACGTTTCTATTTATATAACATCATCAACACTAATAATTCTGCACTAAGTATGAAATACTTTCGTTTTGTTTGTATATTATTTGTATATTTGGTGTGTATTTTCATGTTATACTTTTATTGTAGATTTGATGATGATATTATGTAGATAAAAAAAGTTGGTATATTCAAAGAAAATTTAATTTTTTTATTTGTGACCAAGTCCCAAAAATTCACAATTAAATCACCGAGAGGTGAAGAACGTACAATTTTTAAACAACTTATTTTTTCTCAATTTTTTGTTAGATTTCTGGATTAATGTCGAATGCTGCTCTTTATAACAATGGAAGTGCAAAATACCATGTAGTATATCTATCACTAGCAGGACTCGGAGATTGACATTTGAGTTCCATTATTTCATTACTAACTCCTTTGATTTTAAATCAAGAAATCGACTTCACTGCGCAGAAGTTTTTGAAATAATTGAAACACAATATGTTTGTAATTTAACGCAAATATGTTTGTAAATTTACATGTACAAGTTATTATCGAACTATAGATTATTCTGAGTATAGTGTTTAAAAATCATAAGAGTTGAAAAAAAACACTAAATTCACGATTTATTGTTACAATAAACACGCCCCTAGACAAAGCCTAGAGAACCTATATAAATAATTTATATAAATAAGTCAAATGTGGCTGTAAGTACTGTTGCCTTCTGTGTTGAGGTATGTTCGTTAAATAAAGTAAACTTCCTCTCTTCGCAATTGCCTTCGGATGTTGTTGCGACCACCTGCTCCGCTATCTGTGCGAGGCAGGTAATTACAGCCGTCGCCGACGGTGATATTCGCTTTAAGGTAACTCTGGGGACACCAATGGCACCTGAAGCGTGGGTGCACTTGACACATCGTAAGGTATTCTGTTACAAAACAACTATGCATTTTTTATGCAATACAAATAAGATGTATATTTATCCTATGTTGGTAAGCAAACAATAATTGGATAGTTATTTATTTCTGGATTTTTTCGCGACACTTAAAATAAAAATCATAATAATACTCCATCATAGTTTTCCTAGTCTATATACGTCGTCGTGTTTAGAATGTCGCCCTTAGACATTGTTTAAAATCAACTCTCATCATACAACTACTACTAAGTGGGATGGAAATATCTCTGTCTTATTCTTTAGAGTTTGGAATATAATCTTTGCTCGTTATCTATTTTAATGTAAAATCAGTGTACGAATCTTGTACCTAGATACGAAGAGATTAAATGTTGTAATATCTTTCGGGTGTGAATTGTTAAAAAAATTATTCTTCAATGATTTCACCCGTTTTTGAGAAATGTTTCTCAGAAGCAAGAGATGCAGCTTATAACGTCCTACCGGTTGTATACATTTTTTGACGAATGTATTGAGCAATAGTTGAGTTCACTCGCGTCAGGTGTTCAATTGCACCCCCATAGTTGAACCCCCCATTGAAAGTTTTGTCATATTCAGTTTTCTAAAATTAACTATAATAATAATAATAATTCATTAGTCTGCTAGTGAGCAATGCTCGGTGACAGATACAAAAGAATACATACATTATAAAATAATACGAAGTTAAAAAACAAATCAATATCTATAAAATACACACAAAAAAACGGAATAGCCTAATACACATATTTCGAAAATTTCATACATATTCAAACTATATGGTTAGCTATATTGTGAGTCATTTCACTTGTGTAATGAAACACTACTAATATAATTTTGAGTTTTGAGCCGTAGATCATTTAAAATACTGATTCCTATAGAAGACCGAAGGCCCGTTTCACAAAAGTACAAGTATTGTAATAATTTATAATAACAAATTTGAGATAACACATAGTTACAATCGTTTCACAAAGATTTCGCTAACTTGTCAGTGACAAGTACTTGTCGGTAGAGAGTGGAGTATCTTCACACTTATCAGTGAGAAGTATTTGCGGACAGGCCAGTCTTTCTCCTTTGACGCGACGTTACATATTGACAAATTTGGTATTTTTAAAACGTTTATTAATAGTAATAATTTATTAGTCTGCTAGAGAGCAATGCTCGGTGGCAGATAGAAAATAATACATATGTAATAAAATAATATGAAGTTAAAAAACAAATCATCAATATCTATAAAAATACCTATAAAGTACACTCACAGACGGAATAAAATGCTTAGAAAATTATTACACATGTTTACAAGGAGAAATAAATTAAATGTAAAAAATTAATTATCTACATTAATCTCCTATGTGCGTATATTCACATACCTACACAAACACATTTTCGCTTACAAACGGTTACAGAAACACATACATACGTACAAACACGCTCAATATACACACATATGACATTACTCATCCTATACCCTTACCTTAAAAGTAATTGCTATAACATAAATAAAAGAAATTAATAACTATAAAAAATAAAACCAAAACAGAGTTGCTGAGAGAAATCACGTTCACTTCACTTCACAAATCTACACTTCACTACTACTATTCACTCTCAGCATATTCTATACCCTTAGACTCCAATCACATCACTACAGTTCACTGCATTTCACATTTGTTCCTATTTCAACGAAACAAGAAGATGGTTGCGGAAACAGTTTACTCTTTTTGGTAAGTTCAAATGTGTTGGTAAGGTATTACAATCTACAATGGTTCTATTCACAAAGGAGTATTTACCAACATCCGTTTTTTGTTTCCTACATTTTATTTTACGCTTGTGGTGAATCAATCCACGCGTGATAAATGAATCAAAGATCCTGAACGTAGAAACAGGTTAGCGAACAATGAATCGCATTGCGTATTCAACGGTACACCCGGTTGATGGAGAAAAATGAGTGGCAGTGGGTATGGCAAGAAACTAAACAGAGTTAATTTAATGCTATATTCATAATTTTAAAAAATAATTTTCCGAAAAATAGTACTTTTCATTTTGTATGCAGTAGGTTTCACTTTTATCTGAGTTCAAAATTGAGGGATTTTACGCATTGCAGAAGTCTCTACTGAAAACGGGGTTTTAACAACGAAAAAGTGAGAATAATGAACGAGTCCCAGTTTAAAAATAAATAATGGAGATAACTTTCTTACGTAACGGCAACTGGCAAGCACGTATCATAAAAATGTATTGGACCAGTAAAATGGTAAATTAACTCTCATTGCTGAATATGCGGGAATATAGAATGCTGAAATGAAGAGGTCTTGCTGGCGGATAAATTAATTTTTTGGTTTAATTCATTTCCAATAATATTTATCGTATGCTTTTGAGGAACCGTTGTGTGAGTTGGTGAGTCGTCCTCTCTTGATATAAACTGTTGAGCGTAATCAAGGAGGGAGGACTAACCGAGGAGCATTTTTGTTTAAAAATTATGTTTTTACTTTAAATATAATGCATATAATAATTAACAATATTTTATGATCAATAACAATAAAAATTATTTATTACAGTTATTAATTTGGCATTATTAATTTTATTAATAATAGCAGTAACAATAACAATTACTAATATCAAGGACAATTCTGACTAATAATATTTATTAATATGATAACGCTTTTACAAAGTAAGCCATTTAATAACTTCAATTATATCTGTTAAGAGTTCAGGTCCCGTAGAAGAGGGTTGGGGGGGGGGAACTATAGCCCCCCATAGATCCGCCACCGACTGAATGAAGGGAGAGAATCGACACGGCGCTGGACGTCGCATCGTTAGCAGAAGCGGACTCCTACCAGCCGCCCTCGCCCGAGCGAAGAGGGGTGTTGAGGGGGTCGTTGAAGACGCGAGGGATGTTTGTCCGTCCGCGGAGTGTACACGGAGCCCAGCTAGGGGTGAGGCCAAGGGTGCGATGGTCTTAACTTATTAGCCTCAACAAACATCACGGGCGGCTCCGTCACTGTACCCACTTTGGTTCTCCACAGAGAAAAGGGTTCTCTGCGGAGATTATCGCACTAATATACAATCTCGTTAATAATAGATTTATTATCAAAAAACAGTACAGACTGCGTATGACCACGTGAAGGATAATAAACTAATTTATTCTCCGGTAGCAAGCAAGGGACCATCCCATCAATTCCGATCAAGGGCCCTAAGGCAGAGGTGGATTCAAAAAAATTCAGCAAGAATTCCTAGACAAGATAAAAAGTTAGCTGCGAGTTATAATACATATATAATGTCAATATGTTTGTAATTTTACGCAACATATCGACCATAGATTATAGTTTGTTTGTAATTTGTAATTTTACAACTATTTGTTTGTAATTTTACGCAACTATTATCGAACTATAGATTATTCTGAGTATAGAGTTTAAAAAACACTAAATTCACGATTTATTGTTACTATAAACACGCCCCTAGACAAAGCCTAGAGAACCTGTATAAGAAATCCGCATCTACCCGAAGGAAATACGGAGAAAAACCCGGGCCAGGATGGGCATTAGCCTGGCATTCGCTAGTCCGGATTGTTCTATGATCCGGAATCTTTGCAATTAACGTTAATTTAAGAAAAAAAAATTCATTAATTTTCATGTCACGTTCTATACATTTGTCGTATATATTGACAATACATCCATTGTTTGTTTTTTTTGATTTAGTGATATAGATGTTTTTTAACCTAAATGATAAATAGATAAATTATTTTATCTTCATTAATAAAAGAGTATTAATTGGAATATCTGTTTCATGGTAGTCGCAAACAAATAAGAGATGAAATTATTTGAAGTTTCAAAAAACTCTTCTTAAAGGGTATTGTAACAAAGAACTCGACGTGTGGTCAAAATATTGATTCAATTACAAAAGAGCAGAAAAAAAAATTAATATTGGCTGCTAATCAATAGATGTGAATCTTCACTCCCGTAACGGTTGACTCCGAAGCTTCCTAATGTGTTCGCCAGAGTTCGATTGCGTCAAGTGAGGCGAAAGGAGAATCCACTGAACGTATTATCTACGTCACTGATTTCTAGGAAAGCATAATTAAATGAAAAGGATGTGAAGAGAATTGTTTTCAAATTGATAGACAGATGAAAATAGACAATTCAATAGTCTTATCTACGCGCCTTGTTTATTAAACGTTTTGTGTAAAGTGTACGCTTGGATACACGAACCAAACTACATTAGTCGCGGCGACNGGAAATACTCCTTTGTGAATAGAATCCTTGTAGACTGGAATAACTTACCTGCAACAACACGTACGAACTTACGGAAAAGAGTAAAATGTTTCCGCAACCGTCTTCTTGCTTCGTCGAAATAGGATCATATGTGAAATGCAGTGAAGTGTTGTGAGGAGATGGGAGTCTAAGGGTATAGAAAATGCTCAGAGGGAATAGAATTGCAGTGCAGTGTAGTGATGTCAAGTGTGCGTGACTCTTCACAGCAATCCTGTTTTGGCGTTATTTTTACAGTTATTAATTTGTTTTAATTACATTATAGAAATTATTTTTACATTAAGATTATAGGAGTAGTAATGGTATATGTGTTCATGTTGAAGCGTTCTTGAACGTATGAGTGTGTGTCTGTGTCTGTGTCTGTAGTATGTGAATACACACACACATGTGGGCCTAATTAAATTTCTTAGATGTATTTTCTTTCTCGCTTCTTCAAAATAAATATTGAGTACGTACATATTAGCATACAATACCGAAAACTGGGTTTATATTTGTAGGTTTTCCTCCTAGTATTTAATTTAATAACACAAGATATGGAAACTAACGAATTTAGAATATTATATCAGAACCCCCGACAACGCCGTGCGAAATGTGCCAAAAAAAATCTATACCTCCCGACACGTTTTTTAAAACATTTTAGGATGTTTTGTGTTTTATACGGGAAGTATTTTAAATTTTTCAATATCCAATAATAATAATATCTTATATGGCATATAATTATATCTTAAGATATTTTTAGATTTTGATTTTTTTCCTCAACTTTTACGAGTCCCTTTAAAGAACATATTAGTGAACAGTATGAAGAGGAAAAACTTCGAGTCATGCTCTTAAATTATGTTTTCTCTCGTAGAGAGTTTCAGATTTTTTCGTGGAGGTCACTTAAACTACAATATATTTTACGACATTCCTTTCGTTTTGCAAGAAATAACCTACGCTCGCGAAAATGGAGTTCTACCATCTTCTTTTTCCTCTGACGTCAAAAGAGATGGAAATATAATGCAGTGAAATAGAATTCCATGCGGAGAGAACGATATGAAACGGACAGAATCCAGAGCGGAACGCTGCGTAGAGTACAAAACCTTTGTGAGTTTCTGTACTCAAAGTCATCTTATTTTGCCTCGAGAAATTTAACTTAAGAAAAAATATCACGAACGGAAACCATGCATTGTGTTTACTAGTTTATTGCACATTGGTCGCTGTAAATTACTTTGTTGCGTTGTCCTTAACGTGGTCTTCAGTACTTAGTAACAGTCAATATATTATTGATTTACGTATTGTAAGTCTAATTAGTTTTATGTTGGTATAGCGCTTGTGCACAGAGTAACAAATACTTTAACCTTGTCACCGTCCATAAGACTAAGGTTATTTGTACCTCGCGTTATGTTGGCAGGACATCCATCGCCAATATCGGCCATCAATTCAATTCACTTGCGCTTGTGGCGCTATTCTGTTCTTTCTGCATCGAGCGTGTGGAACGAATATTGCCTTGGGTCTTAGTTTGTTGTGCTATTAAATTGTATTATTATAGCAGCAAATAGTCCTTTTTGTGCCTATAATAAATATTTATTCGGATATTATTTAAATTCTTAGAAGTTGGCAATTCGTGTGACACAGCCATATTGAATAATTTCCGGCAAAGTTACATGACTTGCAGTAGAGTGAGCAAAGACGATGCGGAGTGTTGGTGGTGGGTGTTGCGAAGGGAGGGAGGAGGGGAATGGAGACGAGGCGTAGTGGTTGGTTGCGGTCGCAGCAGTGGTCTTCGATCCGTCACTGTCACTCGCATTCGCGTTTCGACGCCCTGCACTCGTGTGCTGCACATATTTCACGGGATATCCGCAAAGCTCCAATCTGAATATGGAAATGCTTTCACCGACCAAACAAATAACGTTATCGTCCGAGACAGTTACTGACACGCCTCCTTCGGTAAACTGCTATCCAGAGGACGCCCTTCAGGGGTTAGCACGCTTGCTTACCACTGTGACACTCCCTGTTCAACTCCTGGTGAGACCAAACAAAATTAGCTGTTCTCTTCAATGTCCCAGTTGAAAGCAAACGATCTTTCTTCTATTCTCCTCCTATCACTTCTAGTGGTACTAACTCTTACTATTAGCAAGCACTCCTACTACCCCCTCCACGTGGGTCAAGTTTTTGGTGAATCCAGCTTAGCCCTATCACCCACCTCCTACCTACTATCGCTCCATGTAGATCGGCTTCGATAGCAGGCTAATAATAATAATAATAATAATAATAATAAATTTTTTATTGTCAAACAAAACAGTACAGACTGCGTATGACCACGTGGAGGACAATAAACTAATTTACTCTCCGGAAGCAAGCAAGGGACGTATTCCATCAATTCCGATCAAGGACCCTAAGGCAGAGGCGGATTCAAAAAAATTCAGCATAACTTCCTAGATAAGACAAAAAGTTAGCTGCCAGTTATAATACATATATAATGTCAATATGTTTGTCATTTAACGCAAATTTACATGTTCAAGTTATTATCGAACTATAGATTATTCTGAGTATAGTGTTTAAAAATCATTAGAGTTGAAAAATACCCACTAAATTCACGATTTATTGTTAAAATAAACACGCCCCTAGACAAAGCCTAGAGAACCTGTATAAGAAATCTGCGTCTATTGGAAGGAAAACCGGAGCAAAACCCGGACCAGGATGGGGCTACAGAATTAATGCACACACATGTGCCAAAGTTGAGAACACATAAAACTAAATTAATATGAGCCATACGGCAACACAATCATGCAAGAAAATTGTTTTTGAAATTGTCAAGTTATTTAAAAAGTACTACAGCAATGGCATTATAAGTACAAGACGGATTTATCTTTTATTAAAATCAATAAATTCTTTTACATTATAAAAGCACTGGTGAAGGAGGTAGTTTTTAACCGCGGTTTTGAAGAGATTCATTTTCATAATATATTTTATATTCTTGAACAGGGAATTATATAGAACGATTCCCGAATGATACTGAAATTCTTTGAAAAAATCTTTGATAAATGTTAAAAATTATTAACTTTTCAAAAAAGAAGGGGATAGATTAATTTGAGAGTGTTTCAGTTTTTTATTTTGTAATTTATATATTGTAAAAAAAATACTTTTTTTGCACTGATGATGACCGCCATACGGCCGGAAAAGCCTTTTGCATCAATAAATAATGACAGAATGACAAAATCTTTTACTTCTTATAAAGCAGCACTTAAACTTTTCTTTATACTTTGGAATAATCAAGAATGGGAAGTGAAAGGTGTGTGCACTTTACTTGCTGCGTAGCGCGCGCCAGTCGAGTGCTTTCGCGGTGCTCCTGAGGCGTTTGCAACTGTGGCTGCATGTGGTAAAACTAAAACGCTCGTTAATTGGAGAAAACAGAGAATGCATTTAAGTTGATAAGGATTTACTTTTACCTTCTTGAATTACTCTCTTAAGTTTAAGAACTTTAACACCTTCATTTTTAAAACTTCTTTTTCCAATAATTAAGGTTAAGCTAAAGACGTGCAGTTGCAGACTTTTTGTTGAACTCTTTGAGGAGAGTAATATTGCCCTTCATAGTTGTGACCTACCTCAAAGGGACAGTACGTCCCCGAAGATTGATTTCCCCCCACCCCCACCCCCAGTCGGGGACTGGATTCACTGTTATCGTTATTTTCTATTACTTGTGATACTTACGGTAACAAAATATATACCAGAACTTGATAGAAAACACATTTGTCAATTAAAAATAGCATCACGTGAATAGGATGAGTGGGTCTCAGGTTTTAAGAAGACAAACTGGTTTGCAGAAAGACAGAAAAAAGTGACTTTGTTTTTCACTATAATAATAATAATAATAACAATAATAAATAAAGTATATTCATTCCGGTAAGAACTTAAGACCTGCTCTTCCGTCTAACTACTTAAATCATTCAAATTTTACAATACGTGATGAGAATCGGAAGGATCGTATTTACGTTTAAGGCTGGGAATCGAAACTAGGAACCATCCCGGTGTAACACCTTAGGCGATTGAGTAAAACTCAGCAAAACTCCAATCAGGATGTCTCCAAATATGGAACCAAAACACTAACAACAGTTCTGTATAATTATGAATATTCAAAGAGTAAAATATGCAATATAATATGAATAGATGAAGATATTTTAATGGATCTCGGTGTAAACACATCGCAATATGGGAAGCGTGTATTTATACTCTTCGCATGCGTGTGTGGTAGTGAAGAGAATCTTCTGGAGAAAGGTTCTCGAGAAACCTGGATCGCCTCTCCGCCTTTCTTTTGAGAAAAATTGCCTCGGATCGCATTTCATAAATATGAGGATGTGTTACGAAAGCTGTGTTGATCCAACGTTCCACTCTCTTCTCGAAAACTGAGAGCTCTACGTTTCAAACAAGAAGACAACGGTAGACTTTTGTTTCGTAAAGACGTCTGGAAGTAGAGGTCGCTCAAGAAGGACAAGAGGGAGCAATGGTGTTTGTTTTATTGTAACCTTTTTCGAATGAACTTGCAATTCCAGAAATTGCATGTTTTTGTTCGTGGTGCATTCAACGATTCGTTTCTCGANTCGAATGAACTTGCAATTCCAGAAATTGCATGTTTTTGTTCGTGGTGCATTCAACGATTCGTTTCTCGATGACCTGAAGGAACGAGAGGAATGGAGAGAAAAGAAACTTGCAATTCTGAAAAGAGAGATTATTAATATTTGCTTCTTATTTTTATTCCACTCGCTGTTTATTTATTCCAAATCAAAATTTCTTTTAAGATAAAAAAGTAATTTTAGACTTACGACGTGATGGACGAATATATTTTTCAATTCAATTCAATAGGGCATTTTATTAACAGTATTTACATTTTAAATTACATGTGGCGAGGCTTTTGCCCCTTTGCCTTCTTAGACCCTTTAATGCCGTGGGCTGAGCGTTAAATGCCCTGGTATTCACTCTCGATGAATTGTTCAGTTGCGTCTACTTTTTTCATAAAAATATTTATATTTTTATTTCCTGCTGCCGTAATATTAAATTTAGTTACGCATGGATAGTAGATTGATTATTATTATATTATAAACTTTTGACAGACCGTAATAGTTTCTTAAACCTGAAATAGGTGCAAGTGAGTAATTCGTTGTGGATCGTTGGGAACCACGGAAAACCAACGGTCAGGACACAAAGACTGTACATGGAAAACATATTTACAAGAGTCAATATTTACCAAAGACATTTACAAAAGTATTTACATAAGACAAGAGTCTATACGAATTATTACAAAATTAGTANAAAGACTGTACATGGAAAACATATTTACAAGAGTCAATATTTACCAAAGACATTTACAAAAGTATTTACATAAGACAAGAGTCTATACAAATTATTGCAAAATTAGTATTTACAAATAGTGTGTATAAGAAAAAGTATTTACAAAAAAGTCTTCCTTCACCCGTACGTTGAAAGAACTTTCGTTATCTGTAACATAGAAAGAAAAAACAACCGGCAGTATCACGTTGCATTTTGCCCAACCATTATAATATCCTTCATTTCTTTCTCCCTTTTTTCCCGCTTACGTAGCTTAGAAACTGCGCCAAAGATTCCAATACAGGAATCCTGTTGTCACGCATTACGGATATATGAGGTACACAACGTTTCGGCTCTAGGTTCGAGTCTTCGTCAGATGTAACAAGATGATATTAAATGCAAATATAAACAAAGAGGCTGTAAATATTGGATATAGGTTCCCTTTGTCAGTACGTAAATACTTGTTGCCGTGGATATTTTTTATAAATATCATTACGGGTATGTTACGTTTGCAATAATTAACGTCATGGGCCAATATTAGTGTGTTATCCCAACCCATCAAGTGATTATTATTAACACAACGTGAGGTTTCTATACTGTGTACAACTGATTTTACATTTCTTTTGTTCTCCTGGATTCTAGTTTTGACGTACATAGCTTAGAGGGCGTTACAATCTTTGTTTTGTATTTTGTATACTATATCGTTATTATACATATGATCTTTCTTATCTTTCTTTCTTTTTTAAAATTTTTTTACTACAATTTTTGAAAAGATTTAATTGATTAACTTTCTTGCTCACACCAAATGTATTCCATTAATTTAAATTTCCTTTTTTAGAAAATTTATTTTACTGACAGCTAGCATTCATGTATTTCGCCTTAGTCTAAAGCCAAAACGATATTGACATACACAAGTCATGAGATACATTTACTATAGAAACCATCAAATGCTTCGCTGAAAGTTTCCCCAAAGTACTCAAATGAAACCAATGAATAGCATTTTTAATGTTTTATGCTCTTTACGTTTCTTGTTTCTGCAAATAATTCATTGAATAAAGTCAAACCATTCTAGGGTTATTCTAATCACCTTTACCTTTATTGATTGCTTGGCTCCTAACTATTCCTATTTTTAAGGAAAAACTCAAATGAAAACTAATAATTGAAATTAAATTTATTTTATTTACTTTTATTTTTGTCGTCTCGCTTAGGATCAATCTTCGGTTGTCTTCATTTCGTATTATTGCCTGCCAATTTAATGATCTTACTATTGCTTAGACCATACAATGTTGACTGTTAATTTATTTTTTTATGCTTGAGAGTTGTTTTTTATTCAGTTCTTCCCCAAAGATCAACGAAGTCACCCTGCATCAATGTCTTTCAAAGATGTGGTATGCATAAGTATGTACCATATAGAGGATGGTATTCCGTAAACATCTTTTTTAACACTGTGGATCCAAATACCTGTATTTGCGTTAACGTCTAATTTTTTTCCCTATCAGACAAGTAGTTAGTGGAGGGGGTTTGGGGGGCATGTACATTTTAATGAATTACCATGAAATTGCTTTATTGATTTAAGTATACTGAGATTAATTTACGTTTCGTTAATTGGTTAATAACAATTAATTAAATAATTGAACACATGTTAATTACTTAAAACAATTGAACGATAGCTTAAAACGTAACATCATAAATGTTTAACGAAACATAAATGCTTATAGACGCACCCCTAAATAAATTTCTGACCCCTGCCGTGCCTTCCGATGCTGTTCATTTATGAGGTAGTAAATTCTGCTACTTGACGTACGTGAAAGAAGCGTTTCAAATTGAGACTATTCTACTGGGAAGGCAAAGAGGATTGTGACCATTGGTGAGAGAGAGAGAGAGAGAGGGGCTTGTGGCGAAACGATGATGAAGTGCAGAATACGAACGGAAGTGGCTGGACAGCAGACGGGGTGGAAGGGCCAGGGATGCGCGTGACTCGAACAGACAAAAAGGGCTTCTAAGCCCTCCACGATTTATTGCTTCGCTTGCCCACCAACCCCCTACCCTCCACGGAAGTCACAATTCACTTCCGCTTAAAACCCACTCCCTCTCGCGATCGGTGCAGGATGCACTCTGCATCGAGAACTATGCACTCTGCACCGAGACAAGAAGACGAGCTTCCGAAATTAATTTACGGAGGAACTTGATACATTCTGACTGGACTGAACGCGGCAGCACAAGAATAGTGGTGGGGGAGGGACCTCAGGGTCACGTGAGCGTCGAGGAACCAATGAGAGTTTTCCGAGGTTGCCGAACATCCGAGTGGAGACTGTGATCGCTTGCCATCTATAGAACGGAAGATCCGACTGCATCTAGCAGAACCACAAGAATTTTCTAATCTTTCTACTTTCTCTTATACGTAGTGTACAAAAAGGTTTGTAATCGTGAAAAAATTCGAAAGCGAGATTTTGACGGAAATATCCATTTTGCTGATCCCTGAATCTGAAAAGTGATTTTTGGCATAACGTCCGTCCGTCTGTCCGTCTGTGCGCAGCGATTCTGAGTAAACGGATGAATCAATTTAATTCGCATTTCGTATTTACGGTAGAATTTACTTGTCGTCGATGCGCGTGGAATTATTATTTTTTTTGCTTTAAAACAAAGGATACTTCACATGTAGGTTAAGTTACTCTTTTGAATGTTTCTCAAAATCGGCTCCAACGATTTTACTTAAATTTTCTATACGTAAAGTACAATTAGTATTCATTACATCCTCATTAGCGGTATTTCGCTTGAATGTATAGTGTAGACGCAGTAAAATAATTTCTGTCTGCTACACTTACACATTAGATTACTGTTTCTAGAAACTTGAATAATATTTAGCATTGTAAACGGACCAAGCAGACGTAGAATACACTTTTCTTAAACTGAAATGAAGTATATGATAATGATAAAATACATAGGAGGACAGCAAACGCACTGCAGATACGAAAATACATCAATGGATGTCTACAATGAAATTACGCTTACTTAACACTTCTAAGATATTTGTAAGACTGATATGTTGCTATATGTTTTGAAATTATATTCTGAATATTTATTTTACTTTCAAATTTCAAGTAAAGGACAGTAATAAGTTCGTCTAGCGACTTTACGCATGAATAGAGCACTGGAAGACGACCAATAATAGAGGACCACGTCAGAAATAACCCTTTCACTATAGAATTTTTTCTCACTTTATGCTGCAGACGGAGAAATGTATGGGGAAGTATGTGCAATGGTTTCGCACAGCTAATTTTTACGCTTATGCTCAATAGAATATGCTTAATTTCGTACATATTGTTTCCATGGACTCTTTTCTATTCAGGTGCGTTCTAATGTATCTGTTATTTTTATTCCGATAATGAGTAAATTATTTTAGAAAATACCCCCCACTACCCCTCCTACGGAAGCCTACGCGCGTAGACCGTGCGTCCACGCAGAAAACCTGACCTGCACGCCTCTCGTAGCAGACATATGGCATCATTGCGCTTTCACTCTATTGACCAAACAACATTGGCACGGCGAATACAAAACGGAATTTTGTCTACTTATAATGATAATTTTAATGATCCGAGTCGTCATTGTTATTATCGGTCACTCCGAGTGAAATACAGAATGATCCGGAAATCACAGAACACGCATTATTGGGTAGTAAAACAACCACTTTTCGAGTAGCAAATTTAGAACCGTTAAGGTCACGTTGAGGATCAAACACACAAAGTGTTCGACATGGAAGGAAACATAATTAGCAGAGAGTAACTTGATCGTATGGAATATCTATTCTGATAAAACTGAAAATGTTTGAAATTCATCCGGAGTATACATGTAACTGTACGTAACTCACGACAATTGGGTTACTATTCTCGATGATAAATATCGTATCTTCCCAGTTACTGGTTTCTAATACAAATAAATGTATTGTCAAAAAAGCAGTACAAACTACGTATGATCACGTGGAGGACAATAAATTAATTTACTCTCCGGAAGCATACCTTCCAACTTTTCTACAAGAGTGTCAAGAAGGGATCGAGGGTACTCCTAATCATAACACTGCGATGTTACAAAACCACCACGATTAATGAATTAAGTTTCGACATTGTATCTATGCGGAATTAAAGAAACGTATATGCCCTACAATCACTACATTAACAAGTGAAAATGGTTGTTCTAATTTCTTATATGTAGATTGTAAATGTATTAATTATTTTCGAAGGTATGAATATAATTTTTTTCTCTTTTCAGGTGAGTGATTCTCCCTTTTGTTACTCGTAAACTGAAGGTAAGCGAGATTAGTCTTTATTGCGTCATCGTATTCATAAAATTAACTTTTTTCTTTATTCAGTACCATGGGATTTTGAATGTAAGTTGAATTAGGGGTTTGGAAAAGGAACACCAATTCCGTAGAGAAGATCATTGTATCACTCTAATAATATTAAAAATAATAATAATATATTAGTCTGCTAGTGAGCAATGTTCGGTGGCAGATAGAAACGAATACATACATAATAAAATAATACGAAGTTTCCCCCAGGGGACTTACATCTAGTACGTATGTGTTTGGCAAACACGGAGCCCCGAGCCGAGTCTGGCATTACTTCCACTTACTTGTGCCATGCTCCTTCCTTTCTCTTTCCTGTCCTTCCTTAATCACCTATTGTTCTTTTCGATCCCGACGCTAGTAGGGCTAGGGTATCTTTCATTTTCCTCATTTTTTGTCTCCCACTCATTTTTTTCCTACCCCTCATTCTCCCCCCTCTTGTTTTGCCCTCAAAGTCCCACAAAGAAAAAATACGAAGTTAAAAAAATCTTCAATATGTATAAAAATGTCTATAAAATACACACAGAAACGGAATAAAATGATTAGAAAATTATTACACATGGTTACAACGAGAAGGAAATTAGATTTAAGAAATTAATTATCTACATGAGGCTCATATGTGCGTATATTCACATACATACACAAACACATTTTTGCTTACAAACACACTCATACGTACAAACACGCTCAATATACTCACATATGTCATTACTCCTCCTATATTCTTAGCGTAAAAGTAATTGCTAGAACATAAATAAGAGAAATTAATAAGTATACAAAATAAATCCAAAACAGGATTGCTGAGAGCAATCATGTACCACTTCTTATTTCCAAAATAAATATCTTCATGTACACAGTGAAGTGCATCTGACTGAAATTGTAATTGCTGCTGTGCCAAAGAAAGTAAATAATCTTTATTTTTAAGTGTATTTCATTTAGTTAACCTAGACGATGTATACAGGATAACAATTATATATGCAATTGATTGTTTTGGGGACTGCGAACCGCGGCACCATTTCCACAACAATCAATAACTATTTAAGTAACTTCTTTTTGTCTCAATTTCCAACATTAAGGAACCCGTTTTTTTTCTACAGTTGCCTGCTTTTTCCCTTTATTATCGCGTACGAAACGGTATCACGTGATATGTTTTATGTAATTAGTGCCATGTTACATACGTATTGAGTACATATCATTTACAAGATAATGCGAAAAATATAATGACCTCATAATATTTCTGGAAACAAAATTGATAATGTAATTAAACTTTTTTGAGATATAAATAACTCAAAATAAATGTCAATATTTTTCTTGTACCCTTTCTATGTTTCATTACAGGTTTATTTTCCTCTTCGGCTGCTTGACCTTTTCCTTTGTACTCTTCATATATTTATATATGTGTATCAGTTGTGAAGCCATTCTATTCCACGTAACAGTGCGGAAGAACGCGAAAACCGATCTCAAGATCTACCAGCATTGGAACCGCTGCCATTGGAGCCACTTACTCGCTGAAGGGGGTTGGGGGTTGGGGGGGATTCTGACACAGGTGAGGGTTGCGTACGGACTTTGGGAGTCGAGGCGGGTGGCGCAGAGGATAGCTCACCTGCGGCCAGAGCACGAGGTCCCGGGTGCCTGTAGATGTTGCCATTTTTCTTTATGTCTCCGCCGGGAGTTGAAACCCAAAGTGACTCAGTGGCAAGCAAGCATGCCAGTCCTGAGCTAGCGGAGGGGGTTGACTATATATGGAAAAATATTATTTTTATTTAATACATGTGAAGAAGAGTTATTGTATTGTCCAACTCCAGCAACCAAGGCGATAAATTACCGAACCCACAATCATATAATTTAGGGGAAGCTTTTTTTTAAATGGGAATTTCTGAAGCCTTTCATTCCTCATTTCCAAACACTTCTTTTGAATTAAACCTCGGAGAACAACGACTTCATGATCTTTGAAGCGTGACAATTTTCCAATTAAATGAGTGAACGTTTCTCAAAATACAAAGAAAAGATTTGACTCGCTTCTTCCGAAGAAAAATAAGTCTTTTTTTTTTTTGCTGAGAAAGTTATTAATTACGATTTGAATATGAATTGGGAAGCTAGTGGAATAATATTGGGTAGTGAAGTGGTACGAGGGAAATAAGTGATTTAGAAAAGGAGGGAAGAGTGAAGTGAAGTGCACGAAAGGGGTAAATCGAGTGTTTGCGTCATCAGTGAAATATAATGTGCAATAAGTTGTTTTTTTATCAATTATTTAGATGTTTCAGTGTTCTTATATTTAATACTTTAACATTGGTTGAAATATACAGTTCAATGATTTATTTTTCAATTTTTGAATTCAGTGCTCTGTGGTAGGTATTTTTTGTATTGTATTTCCTTATCAACTGCCACCGAATAAGATCTGCCCATTTTTTTGCAGTAAATGAATTGCAGTAAATAAATTGCACCGAGTAAGATCCGCAGTAAATAAATTGATATATCACTATTATTATCATCTTAAGTATTGTAGAGAGTAACAAAAGTGATAAAAAATTAAATCACAATGTTACTGTATGTTGGTTAAATATACATTATGAGTGAGGCCATAGTAATTGTAATATACAATATCATACCACCTGTGATACAATAGTACAATGGGCTACTATTGTAATATACCTATCAATTAAAAAAGAAAATTCCTTCTGAACATTTCTTTGTTCCATTGAATACTCGTGTTTGTGAATTCGTGTTATGTGATAGAAATTATATAGAAGGATATTGTAGAAAATGTNGTGCTAATTCTTGGCTTCTTGAACCTTTGCTACCATTGTGGATGTATGAACTGGGAAGTCAGTGATCCACAGGTGCTGGTTGCTGGTAGTCAGATTGTTGTCTGTCAAGCCACTGCTGCGGAGCTGGTGTATAGAGTTCAGACGCTTCTACGAATATTTTGCGGTATTCGTCATATACGTGGTAGTAGTGCCTAACGCACTCGCCTTCAACCTGGGAACGCGGTTTTAAACCCGGTCCGATTCAAGTAGAATACGAGGAGGTGGACGAAGCGGTGTTCGCGGCAGGTTTTCCGAGTTTTCTCCCGTTTCCCCTGCAGCCTATCATTCCACCACAACTTTCACTCATAATCATTCACCCCCATGTCATTCATTAATCACCGCTTCAGGGGAGGTGCGGCAGGAAGGGCATCCGGCACCCTGAAATTCCCCAACCAGCCAAATCAAGGATACCCCCCCCATCTACCATTCCCTGTCTAGCACGGGATTAACAAGGGCGAAGAAGAAGTATGACCTACATAACAAGGCATTGTACGTTCAAATGCGTTATTTATTTATAAATAAATAAATAAACTTTATTGTAAAAAAAGTAGTTCCAAACTGCGTATGACGAAGTGGAGGACAATAAACTAATTTATTATCCGGAAGCAAGTAAGGGACAATCTCTTCAATTCCAATCAAGGTTTCTTAGGCAGAGGCGGATTTAACATTTCAACATACACCTAACGATAAAAAAATAGTTCGACACGTGTCATAGTGTTAACATAATAGCAACAAATATTGTATTTAATAAAACGTAGAAAAGTCATTTAACAAGAACGTATTATTATCAAACTATAAATCATTCGGAAAGTATTTATTGCAAACAACTCAGGAAACCACTGTTAATTTTTGCAATAATTATTGCAGAGAACAATGCTTTTTTGTTTTTGTAGCTATAAACGTTAGTTCTTGCAATAACAAAAAACAAATACACGGTGTGCGTAAATTTGTTGTTTAGGTACGTTTAATTATTTCAATTTCAATAGGGCGGTTTATTTACAAAAATTTTAATTATGTACAAATGTGTGGCGAGGTTTAATGTCTGTACGCCTTTCAAAGTAGAGCCGTGGGCTGTGCATACAATGCCCTGCTATTCACTCTCATTGAATGGATAGTTGCAGTTTTAATTGTGCCAATCATTGGTTTTGAACTTCAAATGATTGTAATTTTATTTATTTGTGATTTGTACCGTAATAGTATATTTGAACATCCTTTAGTGCTTCTTTTATATTATTTAATTTAGTTGTATAGTACCTTGTATGTATTCTGCAACTATCGATTCATTGAGCACCGTTGGGAACCACGGGAAACCAACGGTCAGGACACGAATATATACAATTAATATAAACATTTTTACAAAAGATACTTAAAGAAGAGAAATAAATTATAAACTAATATATACAAGTTTCGTCATAGAAGTAAAGATTAAAGTAAAATTCAATCATTTACAATATAAAAAACGAAACAATTTAATTATGTATCCCGACGTTTTTTGTTAACAATTGTCGCGTCTACTGATTTTACTCGCTTAGGTCTTTCAAAGAAAAGGCATTCATTTCCGTTCTCTATAAATAGGTAATAATTTAAAATAGTGTACTGGATTGATCAGACTGTTTCAGATAACATGAGAAAACTTGATAGAAATAGTTTATACTTGTATAGCAGGCAAAGATACGAACAAACTTTATCTTGATATAAATTATTTTTGAAACATAATGTATTTTATATCTTCTTCAGGGCTAACAATTCTAAAAACATGATTATTCATCCCATACAAATGACGACACCAATCCTGCACACATCCTCCTTCAAAACACTAACATTTCACGACATTTCTTCACTTCCACACTCATCCTTCCGACCAGCAAGCAATACTTAGTCTGAAAATATATTTAATAATAATAATAATAATAATAATAATAATAATAATAATAATAATTTATTAATCTGCAAGTGAGCAATGCTCGGTGGCAGATGGAAAACATAATAGACATATTTCACATAATACGATAATGTGAAATTTAAAAAAATCTTCGCCCAAATATCTATAAAATACGAACACGCACGGAATAAAATGCTTAGAAAATTAGTGCACAATAAGCGAGAAGGATAATACACCAAAGAAATTTAAAAAAATAAATTAGGTCCATATGTGAGTATATTCACATACGTACAGAAACACATTTTCACTTACACACAGATACAGACACACACTCATACGTACAAGCACGCTTCAATATACACACATATACCATTACTCCTCCCATAACTTTAATGTAAAAATAATTGCTGTAATATAATTAAAAGAAATTAATAACTATAAAAAAAATTAAACCAAAACAGGTTTGCTGTGAACAATCACGCACTCATCACATCACTACACTACACTACACTGCTCTGCAATTCTCTTTTCTATACCTTGTTGCCTTGAAGAAGATATAAAAAAAATCTAAACGCAGGCATAACAAAAATAATTGTTTTCTTTGACCTAATCGCAAGATATCCTTATTTGTGGAATATGGATACTGAAAATATGATCAACGTTGATGTATCTTAACTTCCTGCCGAAGTCGTGACTAGCTTGTTAGTGATGCAATAAAAGAAATATATTATGTTCTCGAATTCAAAACTACAGGCTGGACTCATCCCTTGTGATTCGAATGCCATAATTTATTACTTTTTTTACTGAAATACATCAAGAATCTGCAATTAACTTCGAAATCAATCCGACAAAATCAAATTATAAATATTTGAAAAGAAAACCATATACTAAAAATCAATTTTAATAGGTCTTGGTTTTATTAAATATGACATTTTATTTGTAGTTCAATGCACTTGTGGACTTACGCAGATGAATCTTCCATATTATGCTTTCAATAAGTTCGGGGTAATTTCATTATTTTATCATGGTACACATTTTTAAGGTCTATGAGGTGAATCAATTTTTATATTTGTGATAAATTTCGGTCAGATGAAAATGGCGACGAGTCCAAAATCGCAGGGGTGTTAACCACTACACCACAATTGTAAACCATTTCCACCCAGTCCTAAACTCCGGAAGACCTGAGACACCTCTCCATACAGGAGATAAGTCTGTGTGGGAATGGTGTACAGGTGTGGAAGGTGACCGAGTGGTGTAGTGGTTAACACCCCCGCGATCTATGCAAGAACCCGGGTTCGATTTTCGACTCAGCGTCATTTTCATCTGGCCGAAAGATATCACATATTTTCTCCACGTGTATGTACTCGGAAGAAATATATGTATTTTAATTGTAGTCAGAGAATATTAATGTCTCACAATAATTGTTACGCGAAGTGAGAAGTTCTACGTTAGATCTCTTCACAAAATTTGAACTTCATACATAGTCAGTACACGCAATTAAATCATTTGAAATTTGGCATAGTAGTTGTGCCGAATAAGAAACATCTCAAAGGAATAATTTTTCTTTGAACAACGAGTCCCTCCGAGCAGAAATGAAAATGCGACGGAAATTCGTAAGACCGAGGAGATAGTACGGGAGATGGCCAACAGGGACCGTTGGGGTGGCGAGCAATGGCGTCTCATGCATATTTATACAGTTCTGTATAATAACGAGAGCTGTGATCCGCTCCGGTTCAGTCAACCGAAGGGTTTTGATGGTAAAAGCTCCGCCGCATTTTGTAGATTTATCTTCTACGTCTTCTCCTCGATTGTTTCGAGTCCACATTAGGATTCATTTCGCTGCTGAGTTTGTTGGTGCGATACTTCAACTCGGCTCGTGTTGGTGAACACAACCGAGTGAATTTAATACTGCGAAAAGGAAACTCTAAAATGTTTATCACTCATTGATTTGGTTAAAAAGAACTTCGAAAATTTTTAGGGGCGAGACGAGAGTAGCCATCTCATTTTTAGGACGCCTGTAAATTGGTATAATCATATTTGAATTCTTCGGTAACAGTTTAACCCTACAGTAGTGGCGCTTATCATCTATTTTTCCCCAAATATTGTCATGGCAACTCAGCATGCGTTCAGATTACTAAACTTATACATCTATTGCATCACACCAATTGTTGTTTAACCACTATTCCGCGTGCTTTTCTTAGAATTTTCTTAGAACAACGAATATGCGACGACACGCGCCTTCCACTCGAATTTTTCTGTATATTTTTGCAAAGTTTATTTTATTGACCACATATTTATACTAGTTGAATTAACAGATAAACAGTTTATAAGGTGGCCGTACAAAAAATACGAGTATTAATGATATTCATAAATATTGCTAATTTAAATATAGACAACAGATGTTATCCACGCGACCTCTCAGGCTCCAATCCCGTCAGTTCTTTTGATTGACGGAAATACGTATGAAAAATTCGACTGGAGATATTTTTAAGATTCTTATTAATTCAATAATGTTAATAATATCTTATTTATCTACTTTTAGCCGGGACGCACATTGAGACGCAGTCGCTAATGCAGCGCAACGTATGTCCCGTCTGTGTGGCAAATCTTTTGCGGCAGATCCACAACGGTCAGGCAGACATGTGCCGGAACACTTCTGCGCTGCGTCACAACTCGTGCAGTTCCCCTTTACAACGCGGAGC
>NNCF01127424.1:649676-661391 GCA_002313205.1 Laupala kohalensis | reverse complement strand
TGTTCGCTTTTGAGTGACTGTGTTATCATTATAAAGATCTAAAAGAAGTTTCTGAATAACACATGAAATGCAAGATGTTAAAGTTTATTAATTTTTAAGTGTGTTAGAACTATAAGTATTAAAAACAGTCACTTATATTATTAGATTGTTTAATTGATGGACAAATAACCTGTAAATTTAAACTTACAATAAAATAACTATCAAGAAGAAATTAAAGAAGTGGATTACGAACGATATACGATTTACATATTAGTATATATTTTTGTATGTCTTTTTTTACTTGTTTAAATTTATATAATTGTTAAAACACTGCCTTTGTCTGTTCGAACTAGCTACCAGTCTTTAGTAGACACCACGTAGAGAACAATAAATTAAATTACTCTCCGGAAGCAAGCAAGGAACCATGCCAGCAATTCCGATCGAGGGCCCTCAGGCAGAGGTGGATTTAACATTTGAACATACCCCTAACGATAAAAAAAATGTTTGACGTCTATTATAGTATTAACAAATACCAACAAATATTGTACTTAATAAAATATAGAACAGTCATTTCACAAGAACGTATTATTATGAAGCTGTAAATTATTCCGAAAGTATTTTTGATTATTCGAAACTATGAAATAACACTAAATTTTCTAATAATTATATCAATTGATGCCATCTCTAGGCAAGAACCTAGCGAGTCTTTATAAAAAAAATCCGCCCCTACCCGAAGGAAAACCGGTGAAAAACCCGGACCAAGATGGGACTACAGAATTAATGTAGACAACCGAGTAACAGATTACTGTTAGAGTTTATTTTTCTTCTTTATAGTAAGTATGTCAGTTCGAGTATGTACGTTTCTTTGTACAAGACCTACTGACAGATAATTAATTTATCTTCGCAAAATTTTCTGGTTTAATAAACAAAATAAATCAATATCATCTCGGTACAATATTCGAAAGAGGACGCAGCAAAACATGACGGGTTGGAAATAAGAGCTGGTGGATTTCGTGTGTCCTGAGCGAGCAAAGAGATTTGGCATTGTCCACGCGATAGAAACGGACATTAAACCCGTCGTGTTTTTCCTCCCGTAAACGCGTTCTGTTTAGTCCGTGTGCGAACCGCTAACGCGGCGCATTTCCATATCTGCGCAAATATTGATTCGCATTTCACAGAAGAAAAAAAAAAGCAGTGTAGTACCTAATTAATGATGCGTTTGGTATCACATGTGTGGAGACAGGATACCTCCCTCTAAAGGGGTGGGGGGTATGTGAACCGATACGACATATATGATTAGGAAACAGTCCTCCACACACCCGCACCCTCCGCATTCCCATCTGCACCCTCACGCATTCGATTAGCGTAAACGTGTGTCTGCTCTGGTACAGGATGTGCGGAAAGTTAGGCGACGATAAATATTGTGGAGAAATAAAATATTTACAATCGTATTTACTAATTGTCTTGATATTATATAATATAAACAGGGTGTGCGGTTGTCAAATATTATAGACTATCAAGAACTAGTTCACATATTACACATCACTTTATTTACTCCAACGTTTCAACCTCAATAAACATCCCATTTACCATATATATATATATACACACATCAATTCATTACTCATATACATTTGTAAAACATCTCGGTGATATACTCCCCACCTTGTCAGTCTTTCTGTCCCGAACAACAAAAACCAACTGGCATCACGAAGTTCGTTACACCACAAACGAGGTTATACTTTTGCCAACCTCAGTATTTGAAAATATTTGAAACTATTACCAACTTTAACCTAATTTTTACATCAATATTTATTCCAAATAATATTTATTCAAGTACATGAACATTGCATTAATGTTTACTTATTAATGATATAAAATATACCATCATAGTCTTTGGTGAATACGTTGCTTTCAATCTTGAATGAACATTTTTTGTTGTCTTAATAAAAATTGATTCCGAAATTAGTCTTTTATAAGTATTACTCATAATCCAATATCTTTACCTTATCAAAATTCATTTCGTGTCCATTGATCGTTGTATATTTGACCATGCCACTATTCTTATCATTCGTATTGTTCTTCTTTCTGATATGTTCTTTCAATCTAGTTTCTAACTTTCTTTTGGTCTGACCAATATATTCACATTTACAACTATTACAAGGAATACAGTAAACTACATCATTCCTATTACATTTTTCTATTTTATCGTTAAAATTTACATCTTTATTAGTAAATTTATATAAAACTTTAAAATCTTCTTTAAAGGTTCTCTTAATCACTTGAGCTATCTTTCTATTATATGGAATTTCTATAATATTACATGTTCCATCATTCTTGATAGGCTTTCCTTATCCTTCAATTCATCATTCTTTATACTCATATTTATTCCACATTTATGGTCAGAATCATAACGTTCTTGCGTATAATACTTGAAAATGTACGCTTGCCCTTTCTTTATCTGTGAAGAATATTGAACGAGACGAACAGCGGGGAACAAATGTTTTTTTTAATGATTCTGACCATAACAATTAGATTAAAATATGATTTGTTTTAAGATTATATAATGATAAATAAAGACAAAAACTATAAAATTTATATATTTATAAAACTATATATTTATATACGTTTATTTATTTATATTTTTGTTTTTTATTTTTTAAATAATAAAATTCTTTAGAAACTGTATTTACGTTGTTTTTTAGTAGTTCCCTTTTTGTTATGCCAACTTCGTATAGCTGTGCTTGTTGCTCTTTTTGTAAGCATTAGCAATCATTTGTTATTAACAATCGTAATGAATTTTATTTTGCAGTAATAAATTAGTAATAAATGTTTACTAACAAATGCACCGAAAAAATATTGAAAATTTTTGAATTTGAAGAAAGTTGTTCCAGCTTCGCAGTGAAGCTGGAACAACCCCCTATAATTTTTTTATTTACAATAGTAATAAATTTTATTTTTTAGTAATTAATTAGTAATAAATGAGTACAAAATTCCTGGGGGTTTTCGGCTGTGCCCTAAAGGTTGTTCCAGCTTCACAGAGCTTCCTAAGGCAGAGGCTCATTTATCGTTCCATCTTGATCTTACGAATAAAAATTGTACAGTACGTGTTATAAAATTAACATAATGTCTACAAATTTTTATTTAATAAAATGTTATATCACAAGTACGTTTCGTTATCAAACTATAGATTATTCGGAAAGCATTGTTTATAAATCGTAACTATTTAATACTACTAAATTAAATTGTTTATTATTTGAAAGAGACCGCCTCTAAGTTAATTTTTTTTTTAATCGAGTGAAACCCCGTTTTTCTCTAGTTTCTTGTAAGAGATTGACAACAAGATGTATTTCTTCGTGTAATAAGAAATTTAATGTCACATTACGGAGCTTCATCTGATGCTACCTGACCTACCTTTCTTTTCTTTTCTTGTTTACAGTCGTTTGTTCCTCCTTTACGACGCATCGTTTCCTCCTCTCGAGATGGAATAATCGAGAAGTAATTACGTAATAAAGGGGAAAACTACTCAGAAGTTTCAGTAACGTTTGTGAGCTCCCAGTTTTCTCAAATATATGAACAAACTTTACGACAATGTTGGAGTTAATTCGGTTATTTATATACATCGTTGGCTTTGACCGCAGACGTGTCGACGCAAGTATAAATCCTGATTATCTTTTCATGGTTCTACACGTTCTCTCACCCCTACTACTCCCTTGTAATTTGAAGTTCATTGTGTTCAGTATTTTTCCAACGCATTTATGGGTCTGGATGGAAGTGGTGTAGTGGTTAGCACCCATGCGATCGAACTAGAAGTCCCAGGTTCGATTCTCGACTCGTCGCCATTTTCACCTGACGGAAAGTTATCACATGTATTACCGTTTACACAACAGAACATATCCAACGACTTCATAATTTTGATATAATTGTGAAAATGAGATTATTTGTATTTAATTTCTTACTTTAATTTCAGTGTATCGTAGAAATTATTCGAAATTATTGTGGACATCAAACACATCGTTTGGGGTAGACTCTTTTCACACCTGAACAAAGTAAGTTAAACTGTTAAATTAAAAAAAAATTTCGTTCATTATGATAAAAAAATATTATCCATCCTGTTAAAATAAAGATCTTTTGTGATGCCATTTCATCTTAAATTTGTCTAGTCTATAAACATCACTTTTAAACAACGAACCATGATACAATTTTTTGAAATGCAAAAACGTAAAAATGAGTTTCACCACTGGACGAACCAGATATATATTTGTAATTTATCGAGTTGTCGCATTATTCTGAGGGGCATTTTAAACTTGTATTGTTAAGATCGAGACAATGTTTCCTCGATTAAAGCAAACAAAATGCAAATTACGTCATAGGTTACTATAAAATACGTTCCCCTGGGTTCACAACATTTCATCCCCTCTTCACCTTCGTACCCCATGGAGTCACAAAGGCGAGACCCCTCTATCAGTGAAGGTCTCAAAATTATCACGACCGCCCTTGATTTTGAGAAAAATATTAAAGGTACAATATTTTTGTAAATTGTTGAAACTTAAAAATATTAATTTTTAAAGGCAATCAATATTTTAATTAACTTGTTGAAACATGTCTCATATTTTAACCATGATTTGTAAAAAGTTTGAATCCGCCTCTGCCTTAGGGCCCTCGATCGGAATTGATGGGACGGTCCCTTGCTTGCTTCCGGAGAGTAAATTAGTTTATTGTCCTCCACGTGGTCATACCCAGTTTGTACTGTTGTTTTGACAATAAATTTATTACCGACGTCGAAAAAAACGTAAGAGACGCTTGTAACGTCGATTCCATCACGCAAGAAAACATTTGTTTGGCGTTGTTAACTCAGCTATGCGCGACTTCCTTGACGATATTCAATTATCATTTTTTATTACAACTTTAATGGATATTCTCCATCGTCTTCCCTCGTTAAAAATCTTATTCTAGAGGCGTATAGCACACATTCCTTTTACAACGAAGTTATCTCAGTCTCCGTCGTCAAATCCGAGTGGTTCTTTGTATCTCATACCGAAGACGCTACCACTGAGCTACCGCGACATGGTGGAACAAGTTTTTACCCTCTTGTCTGGCTCTGTCATTCTACTGATACCATGAATAGTACACACGTAAAATAGTTGTCTCCGTAAACAAGTAAAAAAAAAAAAAGAAGATAGAATGTTCTCGGCAAAATTAATTCTTGGCGCAAAATGCACCCAAGTACAGTTTCAACTTCCACTACTATGAATGTGGTTCCGCCTATGGGGTTGCAACCAAAGAACAACGGCCTACAACTAACAGGACCCAAGACCCATGCGCTTTATTATTATTATTATTATTATTATTATTATTATTTCCATCTTGTTCACGACTTTCTCTTAACTGCATTTATGATAACTTTGTTTTGGAGAGAAACATCACATGTATAAGAATCGCCGAACTATGCGGGATGTGATTAGGATAACTGATTTGCGCATGAGTTGGCTTGAGTTCCAGTTCTTGTAACGATTTGTAACAGGTTCTTGGATACCACTCCTATGTTTGACAGTATTATTGGGTTTAGTCTCACTCTGTCATATTTCCACATATCCCTAATTTCGAAGCAAAGGTCACTGTACTTTGTAATTTTATTTTTGTGTGATAGTTGCAGATTAATGTTGTTTGGTGATGGCGATGTCTATGAGGAGTTCTTCTTTGTCTCATTTCTTCTTGACTATTGTGCTCCAACCCTTTTGTCTGTTATGATGGTTATATTCCAATAAATTTCATAATTTTTATTTTCAAGAAAGGAGGATGGTTCATCTAGGTGATTATTATGTTATGTTTTCTCGGATCACCTGTTTCTTTTCTTTATGAGGGGCCATTGCTTTGGCAAACCTCATACCATGGTATTTCATGTTCAACACAGTTTGAACAATTCTATATGTTTCCAGGATCACAGATTTTTGAACTCTTGAACCTATACCTTTTGGTTCTAGACCAATCTTTTCTAAATATTTCTTCAAATTTCTGTTGATCAAACCAGTTGCTGTTATGACAATCGGGTTAACGTCTACTGACTTCAGCCTGTACATCTCTTTAGTGGAGTATGTTTATAATTTTTTTCGGATTCTGCCTTATTGATTACTATTACTACTTAGTTCTCTCAACTTGTGTTGGTTTTTCTCTCAGCAGTGGATTATTAAATCAAGTTCTGCTGGGAGGAAGAATCTATTTCAGGTCCAAGAACTTTCTGGTAATGTGGGCTGAGGACAAAAGGACGCTGTGTTGCAATCTACTTATTACATTGGTGTTGATTTCGAGTTTTTTAATGGAGTCGACCAGGGATTGGGGTACTAGTCCTAGGGTAGATAAAATGATAGGCACTAAGATTATTATTATTATTATTATTATTGCTATAACTGAGTCGTCACAACGTCATATGACGGAGCCATCTCGACTTCACGTTTCGGACCATCCGACTTTGGGACGGCGTTGTTTATAAGACGTCATCCCTCGACTCCATCTCGACATCGAAATACGTCGAAAGTCTGCTCAACGTCGGTGATTTCTGCATGGGTTCCTATTTTAATTTTAAAAATTATGATAGTTTATCCTGCTACGGTAATTTTCGTGATGTATAATTGCTAAATAATAATATGAAAGTCCTTGAAAATACAGTTCCTTGTGACCCTCCCCTGTATGACGTATCGTACATCAAAATAACGCTCGATGGAAATAGAAAATACTCCTTTAAGTTTCCTACTCTAATTAATTTTAAGACAGTATATTTTCAACAAAGCTGTTAAAATAATACGTTTGGTAATATTAATATACATTCCAACATGTTTTTATTGTATCCCTGACTCCCCACCCCACCGGGGGTAAATTAACTTTATTGTCAAAAAAGCAGTTGCAAACTGCGTATGACCACTTGGTGGATTATAAACTTTTAACTATCTTTCATTAAAAGTAATTGTAACGCTATTTTTAATGAATTATTGTGTTAGCTAAGCTAACTCTCCTTCGACCGGTCGGCCTACAAGATCGGAGCTTCCCGAGCGTTACACTCCCGCCTAGTAACTGTAGGGTTGCTACAATGGAACACAGCCACATTTTGTTTTGACCGCCCCGCGACTTCGCGATGCGCACTGCGCGCTATCTATGTGCCCTTTTCGCAACTTAGAGCGTGCCGGAATCTTTAAATTGCCGCGTGCGTCGCCCGCGGAGAGATCGACGCAGCTTTCGGCAAATGTAGTCTAGCTGCCCTCTGAAAAGTTATCAAATTTGGGAGAACTGCCAACCTACCCAAATGATTCCTCCATGTCGTATACTACTCCACTTAATGATATTTTCATCTTATACAATGTATTCACTAACACCAAACATGACGAAATAACTCTAGGAGAGCCTGTCTTTAAAATACTCTTTTTGATCCTTTGTAGTGTTACACAAAATTAACATTCCAAATTTTAAAATACATTGCGTAAATTATCCAAGAAATCTTAATTTATTAATCTACTTTCAACGAAATTCATTTTACTGTTGTCTATTTGTTGTTTCCATACCGTTGGCACACCTGTAAGGTATGTGTAAGTGCTACCAATCGATGATTTTAATATCAAACGACAATCACAGGCAGTTCAAGTCTTAACGAGTGTGGGGTTTTTGTTCTAAAATATTGGTGGTGGCTGCCCTGAAACACCACTCGAATCCGACATCTTTCTTCTTTTAGTGCCCAAACTCGCGATAACGTGAGTATTATCATCGCACTGCGTGATAAGTAGGGTAAGAAATATCGACCCTCTTCATTTTTGTTGAAACAATCAAAGTTAGCGATGTCGTTTGAAGAAAATTACAATTTCTGCAAAATATATGAGAAATGTATCATTATAAATTGTAGTATCATTAATCCAAAACAGAAATAAATGAGAAACAGACGAAGATGAACAAAACACACACAAGAAAAAAAAACCTGTACAGAATGGATTGAGAAAAGAAGAAGTAAAAGAAGTGTTATCTTTTTGTTCTCTTGTAAGTTAAAATATTTGTCATTAATCATCGTTCGTGGACGTTTATTTTCTGAACTTCTTTATTTTATATCTATTAAAATTAGTACTTAAAATATTTTTTTTCATTATAAAAATAATAAAGTATGACACAAATATACGTAATAATTCTTCAGAAAGATACAAATAAGAAATTTAATTTGTTGTACTAATTACTCATAGCACTAAACCACTAAGTGAGGTTATATTTCATTGACACTTCTCCCTGGGTATCGAGGTAAAATTATTGTATTCAATGACGCAGAGGGATACGCCATCTTTCCTGTATCAAATCCGTCTGTGGCCAACGAACCTGTCGTAATCCTTCTCAAACTTTACCTAATCCATTTGCTTCAAAACCGTACTAAATACCATAACCCCACCGGTGGCTGAGGTTGTCGCTCATCACCAAGTCATCCCGGGTTCTATTCCCGATGGGGCCAGAGAACTTTTAGCTTCTCACATTAATGTCCCGATTCATACAGCTGTGACTACTGAGAAGCGAACCTTCCTTCCTCTATCCAGCTCCTCCTAGTATCAATAACACTAACACTAACTATATGTATTTCAGTGTATGTTACTGACGATGTCTGCTATGCAGCCGAAAAAGCTATATAACATTAAAACTATGAGCAACAAACAAACGACATTTAATTTATCATTGTTGATAAAGTTGCTAATGCTCCACAAATAACGAGTATTAATTTCTTAATTCACATACCGGTGGCTCTTGAAAATCGAACACTCCTTCTGCTGTGCACTTCCTTCGACTCCTAGAATCAATAACTCTTACTGTTCCCCCAGGGGACTTACATCCAGTAAGTACGTGTTTGGCAAACACGGGGCTCCGAGCTGAGTCTGGCATTACTTCCACTAACTTGTGCGAGACTCCTTCCTTTCTGTTTTCTGAACTCCCTTGGTCACCTCTTGTTCTCTTCGATCCCGACGCTAGTAGGGCTAAGGTATCTTTAATTTTCCTCTTTCTTCTTCTTCTTTTTTTTAATAAATGTTTTTAGTAAAGTCTTGAGATATGTTGGGATTTGAGTTTTGACTTGTAATTCAGGAGGGTTTTTAGTGGGTATATGGTTGAGTCATTCGGCGAGTCCCACACGCGGGGAGAGTCATGTTGGCTCTCCCTAGTGCGTAACTGCATTTTCCCTACCTGTACAAGTTTTAAGGGCTCTAATGACCTCGATGTCGACGAGCCGTAAATCCCCACAAAAAAAACTCTTACTGTTCCTAACTATTCCTACTAGCGACTAGCACCTTCAGTAGAAGAGGAAGAAGGAAGGAAGATGGTGGTTCGTCCGAAAGAAACTCTGATTGCGAGAATAGGTGTTTAATACTTACTCAAGGTAGATCTAGTCGGTTCAGCGGAGGATAGCGGTTCTGATGGTGCAGAGCCATAGCGGAGGTTAGAGTGCGGTGTACTCAGGCCGACCGGCGGCGTGAAGTCTGTCTAGATGATCGAAGCTGACGAAAAGTAATGAGCAATGAGAGCGAATCCTCTCTGGGCCCCACATTTATATGAAACTACTTAGTTACCAATGTTACCTAGTTACCAATGCTATGTGTGCCACTCACGACACTTACAAGAGCTTCAATAACGAAACAAAAATGTAATTCGCTGTTTCTGGAACACGGTGCGACGCGTCGTGCAGGAATGCGATCTGTGCGCAAAATTAAGAGAACAATCAAAATGCTTACATTCGTAGTTTGAAAGTTTTGAATTTTAGGTAACTGGAAGTGGAGGGTGGTATTTAAATAAATTAGGTATGAACTGTCCAGAATTAGGTTTCAATTCCTAATGCATTCAAGGTCAAATCTCAAGTTCGGTTTCGATGCATTAATTCCGTGAGTTATCGGGGGAAGAAAAATCTTAACATTCACATCATACATCATCACCGAAATTTAAAAATAGACTCTCCTGGAGTAAATATCAATTTGAGATTATTTCTTATTGTCTATTTACAAGTTCACTTTAAGACACTGCCAAAGCTATGTGTGAATATTTCAGACAATCATTTATTCTTCATTTTACATTTTCACAATCACATAATTATTTACAATTTAAAATTTATTTAAAAATAATTAGCAAATCTTCATGTCATTACTTTATTAATCTGGCAACGTTCCGAGAATTTATTGATCTCTTCATCTACAATACTTAACAACAACAACAATAATAATAATAATAAATTTATTGTCAAAAACAGTGCAAACTGTGTATGACCACGTAGAGGACAATAAACTAATTTACTCTCCGGAAGCAAGCAAGGGACCATTCCATCAATTCCGATCAAGGGCTCTAAGGCAGAGGCGGATTCAAAAAATTTCAGCAAAAGTTCCTAGATAAGATAAAAAGTTAGCTGCGAGTTATAATACTAATAGAATGTCAATATGTATGTAATTTTACGCAAAAAGAAAAAAAAACGACAATAAAGAATAAATTATTGTCTGAAATATTGGCTCATAGCTTTGGCAGTGTTTTAAAGTGAATCTCCTGGAGTAAATTCGTCAAGATCCGAAGAGATCTCGAATATTGTGTTCGACCGATTACAATACATTCTGTATGATTGGAAAGTAAACCAATGTGTTTCCTAATAGTTTTCTAGTCATTATTACAGTCAAGAAACGTAATTTCTTTAAAAACCTATACCGAGAGCTGTGTTACGCATCTGGCAGTACTTCTCAATCTCCCCACCAGGCGGCGACGTCCATCCACGATAAGCGTCCTATCACTCCCGCGCAGATGAAAGGAAATTACACTCGTTAAAACTCGGCACAACGTGCGAATACGTCGGTCGGGTATTGCACCAGGGGTTTCCAATCTGTTCTTCATTTTGTGTTCATAATGGAAACGTTTTGACTTGGAGAATACTGTCATGCGAAAAACTGAGTATTTCGTCTCGTGACAAAAAGTGTGATATTTGTTTTCTTAGTAGACCTCAACATATTTTTATATGTATTTCCTGGTAGTATAATCCGTATAAAATTCAAGATTAGTCAGTATCAGTTCTTTATGACAAGAAAATATTTTTCAATCTATACTTAAAGAAGTGTGGATCGAGCTTTGTGCATATGAGTGTTTGTACGTCTGCTATAAATTAATTAATTTATTTATTGTCAAAAAGCAATACAAACTACGTATGACCACGTGGAGGACAATAAACTAATTAGCTCTCCGGAAGCAAGCAAGAGACCATCCCATCAATTCCGATCAAGGGCCCTAAGAGGCAGAGGTGGATTCAAAAATTTCAGCAATTTTTTCTAGATAAGATACAAAGTTAGCTAGTAATAGAATACTAATAGAATATCAACATGTTTGTAATTTAACACAAAAAATTTATTTTACATGTACGAATTATTATCGAAATATATATTATTGTGAGTATAGTGTTTATTAATCATAAGAATTGAAATAACACTAAATTCACGATTTATTGTTACAATAAACGCGCCCCTAGACAAAAACCCAGAGAACCTGTATAAGAAATCCGCCTCTACCAGAAGGAAAACCGGAGAAAAACCAGGACCAGGATGAGGCTATACAAATCTACAGTTTCAAATGCTCAAGTTGCATAATGAAAATTTGCACACTTGAGCTTCAAAACTCTGGGAAGAGTGTTCTGTCTTCTTGAGATACAGAAAAATTCTCCCCCTTCCCCTTTCTTTTATTATTTCTTAATTTTCACTTTTTTTT